>CM054059.1:24521377-24593631 GCA_028641055.1 Alopecurus myosuroides
GTTGGGGAATTCATGGCAGCCGTGGCCTCCCTCGTGTGGGGCAAGGGCTTTGGGTGCGTGTGAGGAAGTGTTTCAATGGGCAGTATGTGTCGATTGGGGGAACGGAACGAGAAGCAGACGAGGAGTAATGCTGGCGGACGAGAAAGTAGGTGAACAGAAACAATATTTGAATGACTACATTGTTGGGATACAAATAAAAGTTTACATAGTTTGAACGATATTGAATACGAAAAAATAGAGGTGAGCGAAATTATATATGAACAATATTGAATACGAAACTATAGAGGTGAACGAAACTATATTTGAACAATTTTTACTTGGTATAGAAAAAATAAAAATAAACATGTAGGTGAACAAAACTATTTTCTAGTAGGATGTAACATCCCAAGTATGAAAATCTCCCACTAGATGTTTGTTTCTTGTTTTGTTATTGCTTTGCATCATGTCATCATAGTCATTGCCTTTTGTTGCATTTGTTTTGCATTTGATTTCAATTGTTTCCATCTGATTTCTATTTGAATTCGAAAACAAAATTCAATTGTTGTTCATACTTGTTATGTTACAATGTGTCAAATAAAAACTACAAAATAAACAAATGAATTGTTTCACAAAAATTGGAATCAAAAACTTGAAATTTTGGCTTAGGTTCATTTATTCTTTTGATACCAATTTTTTTTTCTTAAAATCATTTATTCCAAACAACAACATCAATTAATTTTATTTGGGAAACAAATGTTGCATAATGCTGTTTTTATAATAAGTAACTCAATACATTTTTCCCTAAATTTTATCTAGCCTAAAACCATCTATTCTTTCTCCTTTTCCAAAGCTGCAAAAAAAAATTTAAATAAACAGAAAAGTTTAAAAAGAAGGAGAGGGGGAATAGGGGGCAACCAGCCCATTTGGGGCCAGCCCAACCTGCCCCTAAAGCCCCGTACCCCCCACCCTTCCCTAACCTCTGTACGGATCGACATCCATGGTGTCCACGTGTGTTACAGAGGTGAGGAACGGTTCCGAGCTCACCCCTCCTCTATAACCTAGCTCGAGCTCCCCCCTCCTAGCCCTAATCCCTCCACTCCTTCTCCCTCGCGCCGCAGCTCCTTTTCTCCCTCTCTCTCTCGCTGCTTTCTCCTCTCTGTTCTGTACCGAGATCCCCCACCGAAGGCCACCACCAGCCACCCCTCTCCGGCTCGCCGCCGGCGTCACGGTGCCCTAGCGGCCGAGCTAGGGCCGGGAACGGAAAGGTCCCGACCCCCTCTACCTCGCTGTCCCCTCCGTTTCCCCGGAGACCCTCCGAGTCGCCGCCGCCATCTCGATTTTCGCCGCCGGCCGCACCCCTCCCCGCACGGACCTCCTCCTCCACGTCATCCCCTCGAGGTGAGCTCAACCGCCCTCGCCTCCTTACCTCTCGGCCACCACGTGGCCCGCACGACCACCGCCCACGGCAGCCAGCCTCGCACGGCCACCACCCGCGCGCAGCGGCAGCGAACTAGCGCCACCGCAGGCCGTTCGTCCCCAGCGACCAACGCTCGTGAGTTTCAGAAGCGATCTGAAACCAAAATTCAGTTAAACTCCTTAACTGAATGTTAACCTGTCCCCTGCCCCTTACCTGTCACAAATCGTTCACATCCCATCTGGTTCAGCGCCCGTGCGCGCAGGCGTGCGCTCCCGGGATCGAATCCCACGGGAGGCATTTGCCTCCCCCTTTTTTCCCTTGCGCGCAACCCCGCGGGGCCCGCGCGTCAGTGACCCATGCGGCCACGTCAACCCCATCCAGGCCACCTAGGCGCCACGCAGGCGATGGGCCCACTGGCAGTGGCCCATTCTGGGTCACTGCTCGGTACCTTTATCTTTTCTGTCTTTTTATTTTTTCATTATCAGTCCATTTTAAATTACAGAATAGTCCCTAGAATTACAACCCTAATAACTTTTATTTCACAAACCCAAATAATAAAAATAAAATATGCACACTGCACCAAATTTAATTATCTACCTATTTATAACACTTGTTTTCTGTTTTGAATAATTCAAATGCCTCCAAATTTCAAATTCAAACAATTCATTTGAAATTTAATAAAATCCATAACTAAATCATACTTAATTCAAATAACACAAATAAAATATGTTTTCCATGCCATTTTAAACCACCTAACCAAATATAAATTTTGTTTCATGATTTGAATAATTAAAATTGCCTAAATAATTTAAACCTTGTTTAATTCATTTAAAATTGCTAAATTCATAACTTGCTCAAATTAAATTACTTTTGAACATATAAAATATGTTTTCAAACCAGAAAAACATAATCTATTCAAATATGATTTTGGTTTAATGTTTTGAACAAATAAAATTCAATTAATATTCATACTTGATTTAATTCCATTTAAATCCTGTTTAACTTGTTTAATTCATAACTAAATCATTGTAATTCCTTTTTCAATAATTGAAATATGTAATCCACCTAAAATTTTGTGCTCTATTCAAATATTAACTTGGTTATCTATTTTGAACAATTAAAATGGGTGAAAACAACAAATGCTTATGTAACACCTTTAAGGAACCAATATTCCATAACTTACTAAATAAATTTCCAAAATTGGTAAACCTTAATTCCAATTGATTCTATTGTTGTTATTTTTCTGTTTTCCTCATCCATGCATCATGCTAATCCACTTTCACCTGTTGATTAGTTGTAAAACAATTATTTCAACCTAAATGCATGGGTTTTTCATATGCAACTCAACTTGCATGTGGGTCCATTTAAATTGTGTTACCATGTCAACTAGTTTGTTTTGATGCATCAATTAAATTGTCATGCATCATCCCATGATTGTGCACTATGCCATGTTATTGATTGCTTGTTCTCTGCGTTGTCTGTTTGCTTCTTCTCGAATAGACGACGACGTTGAGAACGACGATCTATACGACACCCCTTCAGAGGAGTTAGCCCAGTACCAGGCTACTGAGTTTGCAGGCAAGTATTCACTCACATGAACCATCGTGTTCCTTTCAACATTGGATACCGATACTTTCCGTTGTCTATTCTGCTAGCCCTATGAATCGTTGCTTCTGTTACGAACCTATCATATGTCATCCTTTAAACCTGATATTGCCTCACCTCCACACCTATAACCCCTTTGCTTGATGCCCGTGTCTTACTAGCATGCTTAGGGTTGTTTTTGCTCGAGTCTGCTGTCCGTTACTTTCTGTGATCATATTTTTTTTATGTTCTAGGGCTCGATGTTAAACAATCAACCTGTTAATGTTGGGTAATAATAATTTGATGTTAAGGCACCGGCAGGAGGCCCGGCGTGGTTTTGAGGCCTGCTAGTGTCGACCCTAATTAGGAAAAGGGTCTTGTCTACTGATCCATGATGAGCATGCTCACCGCATCCGGGTGGTGGTATGGAACCCCCCTCGACTTTGATCTGATCCGCAGTTTGTCCGAAGAGCCACACTTAGTTCGGGTGTTCCATTTGGCTCATACGCATGAATGGGTCGCTCCCATGGTTACTGATGATGATGATGACGCACACATATAGGGCGAGGCCTGTATTGCCGGGGTGTTGCGTCCTGCGGGAGTTTTGCACACTCGCGCTGAGTATTCGGCTGCGTGGCTGGGACCTTATAGCTCCGTGGCTCCTAGGACAGGCTGTAGAGATGGTTCGAGTCGTGTCAAGCCAACCTGAGTTTTAGTTGGTGGCTTGAGTGTGTACGGGTACTGGAGCACACCCTGCAGGGATGAATCTTCTCGAGAAGCAGTGTTGTCCGCGGTTATGTGACGACTTGGTGAAAGTACTGGCTAACAAGTACTCAGACAACTTACACCTAACTATAATAACTTGACTAGTAATAGATTTATTGACACAATAAACTGAACCATCATTAATCCAACTGTGTGAGTTATCCTCGGATTGCTTCTTTGGATAAGGGGCGAGATCCAGGATGGGTTTGTTTGGAGTTAGTTATAGTTGGTTACGATACGCTATCTTATCTCCTTTTCTGTTAGCCGGAAGTTATAGTATGTTTCTGTAGTTGGTTAGAGCAGCCCGCTGCAGCATCTTTTATATCCCTTCCTTCCGTTGAACCCAAAGCATCTGTGCTTGGTGTTGACGGGTTACACTTTGGTGAACTGTGAGTCTTGCTTGCCTGTACGTTTATGTACTGACCCCTTTGGGGCTGTGGTTTCCGCAGACTACGATTCTGAGGATCCCCATGGTGGCTACTACGTGGAGTACGACGAGGTTGTTGACGAGTAGATAGCGGACCCGGGCAGGATCCGAGACTTCGTGGATGGGCTCCGTCTTTTCGTTTCCGGCTTCTTAAGCCTATTTGGATCTTGTCTGTACTCAGACCTGTTGAATGCTTCCGCTGTGATGTAATGGTGAATTGTTGGGACATGTGTCCTCTGGATGATTGTATTTGCTATCTCTGCTCTAGTGAGAGCCATTTGCAACTTATTTCCATCTTTTGTGTCTTAGAGATATGTTGTGCTATCATTTTGTTCGACGCCGTTGACGTACCATGTGTGTATGGTATGAAGTACGTGAATGGTAGTATCCTGATTTCTATGGGATGGTTTACGTAGACGATGAGCAGATAGGGGTTGGTTGTCACGCATACGTGTGTTGGCCTACTCGTAAGAGATGCGGGTGCAGGTAAGCCCCGTAATCCAATCCACTACTATTCAACGGAACTGCGAGTATCCTCTAGAAGTCCGGGTGCGACAAATGGTATCAGAGCCTGTCTGCCTGTAGGATCCCTTTTTACTGGTCGCAGTTGAGTCTAGTAACTATTTTGTAGCTATATAGGAAAAATGAAACGTGAGAGTAGGAATTCTGCCATTTTATTTCTTTCCCCACCCACCCTCCCTTTTTCTGGTAAGGAAGTGCAACGTTGTTTTCTCTCCTCATCTAAACTTTCAAGTTAGGTTTTCACGTATCCTGGTTTCTCTAGGATGGTTATATCTACTAGACCATAGGAATGGAGGTGGTTGTGACATGATTTATCATGTTGCCTACTCACGATTGAGAACGGTGGCAAATAAGCCCCAGAAGTAGATCCTCTATTCCTTAAGCAGTAGATATTGATCCTTTAGAAGCCCGGATGGGTTTTCTCCGTAGTACCTCAGGTGTTTGTGGTCTCCTGTTTCCCAGTTGTTGCTTCGATATCGTCCTTCACAAATCTTCTCTTCCGTTGTAACAACTTATCTGTTGATCCGTTGTTAACCTCCATCCTTGTTCTATGTTGTCGACTTACCGTCTGAAGTAATCCTTTTAAGCACTTATATTGGATTTTGTTATCCGGTTAGTGTGTTAATCTTGGTATCCTCTTCAGGATGGAAAGTGGTGACGAAGAACCCACACTGCCACCTGAGATGGGGAAAGTGATGTCTCAGATGACACAAGTTATAAAGCAGATGCAGCAGAACCAAGACCTTGGGAGTAATGGCAACGCCCGGGTGTCTATTCGGGAGTTCCTTGAGCTCAATCCGCGCACGTTTGATACCTCCTCCGAGCCATTGGATGCTGATGACTGGCTCCGTGAAATGAAGCGTACTCTTATGGTAGCTCATGTGGCTGACGAGGACCGTGTTCCTTACATGACCTACCTTCTCCGTGGACAATCCATGTCTTGGTGGGAGAATTTCCAAGAAATGAGAGGTCCTAGTGTGGCAATCACATGGGAGGATTTCAAGCAAGCCTTCGTGCGCCATCACATTCCCGATGGGCTCATGGAGAAAATGCGTGAGGAATTCTATTCTTTCACACAAGGCAATCTGGACGTTCTCGAATACCAAAGAGAGTTCAATCGTCTGGCTTGCTACGCCGAAGATGAGATCTCCACGGAAGCGAGAAAGATGGCAAAGTTCCGCAGGGGTCTCAACCCGGAACTCAAGTATGCTCTCACCAACGTCAAGGCCAAGAATTTTGAGGACCTCATCAACATCGCTCTAAATGAAGAGCATGGGCGCAAATTGGTTGAGGAGTCTCGTAAGCACTCTCATGAACAGGCTAATCTCTCAAAAGCTATCATGCCTCCACAAAAACGAAGAGTTTGGGTTCCATATACCACTCCAACACCGCCCATCTGCTTGCCAAGCCCGGCAGGATTTTTTGCCCTCCCTCCCACCCTAGTGGTACCTTCAGGAGGTGCTCCATCTCAGCCAAGTCCAACAGCTCCTCGTTCTGCTAGTACATGTTCCAAGTGCGGTCTACCAGGACACTACTCCTACAAGTGCCCGCAGAACAAGCTACCATCACTACCTATCTCTAAGGTCAATCATGTGGTGGTACACACTTCTTCGCCTAGGCCCCGCAACAGGAACAAGTTTGTCTTGAGAACTGTGAGGGTGAACCATGTCAAGGCCCAGGGAGCAGAAGAATCTCCAGAGGTTGTAATGGGCACACTACTTGTGAACTCGTTTCGTGCTAAAGTCTTGTTCGATTCTGGTGCTTCACACTCTTTCATCTCTCAATGCTTTGCAAACACCAGTAAAATCAACTTCGAACAGTTGAATATCCCTCTCCTAGTGAAATCACCGGGACCTAGCTGGCAAAGCAATAAAGTTAGCCAGAACATCGAGATCACAATTGGAAACCTTCCATTCCAGGCATCTCTGATAGCTCTCCACTCTTCAGATATTGATGTCATTCTTGGGATGGATTAGCTGGTAGCCAACAAAGCAGTCATTGATTGTCCTGCTAAGTCTGTCAAAATCACACACCCTTCTCGCCAGATAGTCTACTTCCATGCTGAAAATCCAGTTGTTCAACTCTACACTCTCAATGCAAATCCTCTACCATCTATTGAAGCTATTCCGGTGGTTTGTGAATTCCCTGACGTCTTTCCAGAAGAATTGCCAGGAATGCCTCCTGACAGAGCGGTTGAGTTCGTGATCGAACTTGAACCAGGCACTGCTCCAATCTCTAAGCATCCATACAAGATAGCTCCTCCTGAACTGAAGTTGTTGAAGGAGCAAATCGATATGTACATGGAGAAAGGTTACATTCAACCTAGTTCCTCGGCTTGGGGTTGCCCAACTCTGTTCGTTGCGAAGAAGGATCAAACGAAGAGACTCGTTGTTGACTATCGTCCTCTTAACGAGAAAACCATCAAAAACAAGTATCCAATTCCTCGTATTGATGATCTTTTTGATCAACTTGCTGGAGCCTCAATATTCTCCAAGCTGGACTTGAGAATGGGTTACCATCAAATAAAGATCAGAAAGGAAGATATTCCAAAAACAGCTTTCACCACTCGGTACGGTTTATATGAATACACCGTCATGTCCTTTGGTCTAACCAATGCACCGGCGACATTCTCTAGACTTATGAATTCTGTCTTCCATGAATACCTCGACAAGTTTGTTGTGGTATATCTTGATGATATTCTTGTCTACTCAAAATCCGAGGAAGAGCATGGAGAACATCTTCGTCTCACTCTCATGAAACTTCGCGAGCATCGTCTATATGCCAAGTTCTCCAAATGTGAGTTCTGGATTCCAGAAGTTGCTTACCTTGGTCATGTCATCTCTGCCAAGGGCATAGCCATTGATCCAGAAAAGGTTAAGGCAATTGTTGATTGGAAACCTCCTAAGACGGTGAAGCAAGTCAGAATTTTTCTTGGTTTGGCTAGCTATTGTCGTCGCTTCGTCCAAAACTTGTCCAAGATTGCCAAACCTCTCACTGATCTCACAAAGAAGGAAAATAAGTTCGTTTGGTCTCCACAATGTGATGAAAGTTTCAACCTCCTCAAGACTAAACTCACTTCTACACCAGTTCTGGTTGGCCCGGATACTACCAAACCTTTCCAGATATTCTGTGATGCTTCTCTCCAAGGTCTAGGTGCAGTTCTTATGCAAGAACGTCAAGTTGTGGCTTATGCTTCACGTCAGTTGAACGCACATGAGCTCAACTATCCCACACATGACCTTGAACTTGCACCAGTTGTGTTTGCCCTCAAGAAATGGAGGCAATACTTGTTGGGTAATCGCACTGAAATCTTTTCCGATCATAAGAGTCTGAAATACATCTTCACTCAGCCAGATCTAAACCTCAGGCAAAGGAGATGGATTGAAAAGATCAAGGACTTCGATCTTACCATTTCTTACACTCCAGGCAAGGCTAATGTTATGGCCGATGCTCTCAGTCGCAAGTCGTATTGCAATAATCTCATGATCATGGAAAGCCAACCTCCTCTTCATGAAGAATTCCAGAAGCTGAACCTTGGTCTTGTTCCTCAAGGTTATCTTGCGAACTTGACAGCCAGTCCAACTCTCGAGGACAAGATTCGTTCTGAACAGCTTCGTGATGCTGAGATCAAGAAGATCACAAATAACATCAAAGCAGGCAATGTGAAGTATGAGTGCTTCTCAATTGATGACAAGGGAACGGTGTTCTTCGAAGGACGCATTGCAGTTCCTCAAATTCAGAGTCTCAAAGATGTTATTCTCAAGGAGGCTCATGAAACTCCTCTTTCCATACACCCTGGAAGTACAAAGGTGTACCAGGATCTCAAGACACTATATTGGTGGTCTGGCATGAAGCGTGAAATTGCTCAATACGTTTCTGAATGCGACGTTTGTCAACGTGTTAAGGTAGTTCATCAGAAAACAGCCGGTCTTCTCCAACCGCTGAAAATTCCTGAGTGGAAGTGGGACATGGTTGAAATGGACTTCGTCACTGGTTTTCCAAAGTCCAAGAGGGGCAACGATGCAATCTTCGTTGTTATTGATCGTCTCACTAAAGTAGCTCACTTCTTTGCTGTCAAAGAAACAATCTCAGCTAGCGAGTTAGCAGAACTCTACACAACAAAGATCGTTCCTCTTCATGGTGTTCCATTGGAAATAAGCTCAGACCGTGGAAGTATATTCACTTCTCATTTCTGGAAGAGTTTTCAAGAAGCATTGGGCACCAAACTTCTGTTCAGCACAGCTTATCACCCTCAGTCCCAAGGGCAAGTCGAAAGAGTCAATCAGATTCTCGAGGATATGCTCAGAGCATGTGGTCTATCCTTTGGTATGAAATGGGAGGAATGCCTTCCATATGCTGAATTCTCCTACAACAACAGCTTCCAGGCAAGCCTAGACATGGCACCATTTGAAGCTCTCTATGGCCGCAGATGCAGGAGCCCAATCAATTGGTCTGCAGCTGGTGAACGTTCACTTTTAGGCCCTGACATTGTTAAGGAAGCCGAAGAGAAAGTTCGCATCATTCGTGACAATCTCAAGATTGCTCAGTCTCGTCAGAAAAGCTACTATGACAGCAAGCACAGGGATATGATCTACGCACCTGGTGACAAGGCATATCTCCGTGTAACTCCCCTCAGAGGCACTCATCGTTTTGGTGTGAAGGGAAAGCTGGCACCAAGATACATTGGTCCTTTCAACATTCTCTCAAGGCATGCGGAAAATGCCTATCATCTTGAACTTCCAGAAAAACTATCTAAGGTGCACGATGTGTTTCACGTGTCACAGCTCAAGAGGTGTTTCAAAGATCCAGATCGTGCAGTTGATCATGATTCCATTGAACTGCAAGATGATCTATCTTATGAGGAGCACCCTGTTCGTATTCACGATGAGACCGAGCGAAAGACTCGCAACAAGAGCACCAAGTTCTTGAAAGTGCAGTGGTCGCATCATTCCGATAAAGAGGCAACGTGGGAGACCGAAGAGGATCTTCGCAAGAAGTACCCGGACCTTTTCTCTTCTCAGTAGGAATCTCGGGGCGCGATTCCTTCAAGGGGGGCATTTTGTAACATCCCAAGTATGAAAATCTCCCCCTAGATGTTTGTTTCTTGTTTTGTTATTGCTTTGCATCATGTCATCATAGTCATTGCCTTTTGTTGCATTTGTTTTGCATTTGATTTCAATTGTTTCCATCTGATTTCTATTTGAATTCCAAAACAAAATTCAATTGTTGTTCATACTTGTTATGTTACAATGTGTCAAATAAAAACTACAAAATAAACAAATGAATTATTCCACAAAAATTGGAATCAAAAACTTGAAATTTTGGCTTAGGTTCATTTATTCTTTTGATACCAAAAAATAATTGCTTAAAATCATTTATTCCAAACAACAACATCAATTAATTTTATTTGGGAAACAAATGCTGCATAATGCTGTTTTTATAATAAGTAACTCAATACATTTTCCCCTAAATTTTATCTAGCCTAAAACCATCTATTCTTTCTCCTTTTCCAAAGCTGCAAAAAAATAAAAAAAATAAAAACAGAAAAGTTTAAAAAGAAGGAGAGGGGGAATAGGGGGCAACCAGCCCATTTGGGGCCAGCCCAACCTGCCCCTAAAGGCCCGTACCCCCACCCTTCCCTAACCTCTGTACGGATCGACATCCATGGTGTCCACGTGTGTTACAGAGGTGAGGAATGGTTCCGAGCTCACCCCTCCTCTATAACCTAGCTCGAGCTCCCCCCCTCCTAGCCCTAATCCCTCCACTCCTTCTCCCTCGTGCCGCAGCTCCTTTTCTCCCTCTCTCTCTCGCTGCTTTCTCCTCTCTGTTCTGTACCGAGATCCCCCACCGAAGGCCACCACCAGCCACCCCTCTCCGGCTCGCCGCCGGCGTCACGGTGCCCTAGCGGCCGAGCTAGGGCCGGGAACGGAAAGGTCCCGACCCCCTCTACCTCGCTGTCCCCTCCGTTTCCCCGGAGACCCTCCGAGTCGCCGCCGCCATCTCGATTTTCGCCGCCGGCCGCACCCCTCCCTGCACCGACCTCCTCCTCCACGGCATCCCCTCGAGGTGAGCTCAACCGCCCTCGCCTCCTTCCCTCTCGGCCACCACGCGGCCCACACGACCACCGCCCATGACAGCCAGCCTCGCACGACCACCACCCGCGCGCAGCGGCAGCGAACTAGCGCCACCGCAGGCCGTTCGTCCCCAGCGACCAACGCTCGTGAGTTTCAGAAGCGATCTGAAACCAAAATTCAGTTAAACTCCTTAACTGAATGTTAACCTGTCCCCTGCCGCTTACCTGTCAGAAATCGTTCACAGCCCATCTGGTTCAGCGCCCGTGCGCGCAAGCGTGCGCTCCCGGGATCGAATCCCACGGGAGGCATTTGCCTCCCCCTTTTTTCCCTTGCGCGCAACCCCGCGGGGCCCGCGCGTCAGTGACCCATGCGGCCACGTCAACCCCATCCAGGCCACCTAGGCGCCACGCAGGCGATGGGCCCACTGGCAGTGGCCCATTCTGGGTCACTGCTCGGTGCCTTTATCTTTTCTGTCTTTTTATTTTTTCATTATCAGTCCATTTTAAATTACAGAATAGTCCCTAGAATTACAACCCTAATAACTTTTATTTCACAAACCGAAATAATAAAAATAAAATATGCACACTGCACCAAATTTAATTATCTACCTATTTATAACACTTGTTTTCTGTTTTGAATAATTCAAATGCCTCCAAATTTCAAATTCAAACAATTCATTTGAAATTTGATAAAATCCATAACTAAATCATACTTAATTCAAATAACACAAATAAAATATGTTTTCCATGCCATTTTAAACCACCTAACCAAATATAAATTTTGTTTCATGATTTGAATAATTAAAATTGCCTAAATAATTTAAACCTTGTTTAATTCATTTAAAATTGCTAAATTAATAACATGCTCAAATTAAATTATTTTTGAACATATAAAATATGTTTTCAAACTAGAAAAACATAATCTATTCAAATATGATTTTGGTTTAATGTTTTGAACAAATAAAATTCAATTAATATTCATACTCGATTTAATTCCATTTAAATCCTGTTTAACTTGTTTAATTCATAACTAAATCATTGTAATTCCTTTTTCAATAATTGAAACATGTAATCCACCTAAAATTTTGTGCTCTATTCATATATTAACTTGGTTATCTATTTTGAACAATTAAAATGGGTGAAAACAACAAATGCTTATGTAACACCTTTAAGGAACCAAAATTCCATAACTTACTAAATAAATTTCCAAAATTGGTAAACCTTAATTCCAATTGATTCTATTGTTGTTATTTTTCTGTTTTCCTCATCCATGCATCATGCTAATCCACTTTCACCTGTTAATTAGTTGTAAAACAATTATTTCAACCTAAATGCATGGGCTTTTCATATGCAACTCAACTTGCATGTGGGTCCATTTAAATTGTGTTACCATGTCAACTAGTTTGTTTTGATGCATCAATTAAATTGTCATGCATCATCCCATGATTGTGCACTATGCCATGTTATTGATTGCTTGTTCTCTGCGTTGTCTGTTTGCTTCTTCTCGAATAGACGACGACGTTGAGACCGACGATCTATACGACACCCCTTCAGAGGAGTTAGCTCAGTACCAGGCTACTGAGTTTGCAGGCAAGTATTCACTCACATGAACCATCGTGTTCCTTTCAACATTGGATACCGATACTTTCCGTTGTCTATTCTGCTAGCCCTATGAATCGTTGCTTCTGTTACGAACCTATCATATGTCATCCTTTAAACCTGATATTGCCTCACCTCCACACCTATAACCCCTTTGCTTGATGCCCGTGTCTTACTAGCATGCTTAGGGTTGTTTTTGCTCGAGTCTGATGTCCGTTACTTTCTGTTATCATATTTTTTTTTATGTTCTGGGGCTCGATGTTAAACAATCAACCTGTTAATGTTGGGTAATAATAATTTGATGTTAAGGCACCGGCAGGAGGCCCGACGTGGTTTTGAGGCCTGCTAGTGTCGACCCTAATTAGGAAAAGGGTCTTGTCTAGTGATCCATGATGAGCGTGCTCACCGCATCCGGGTGGTGGTATGGAACCCCCCTCGACTTTGATCTGATCCGCAGTTTGTCCGAAGAGCCACACTTAGTTCGGGTGTTCCATTTGGCTCATACGCATGAATGGGTCGCTCCCATGGTTACTGATGATGATGATGACGCACACATATAGGGCGAGGCCTGTATTGCCGGGGTGTTGCGTCCTGCGGGAGTTTTGCACACTCGCGCTGAGTATTCTGCTGCGTGGCTGGGACCTTATAGCTCCGTGGCTCCTAGGACAGGCTGTAGAGCTGGTTCGAGTCGTGTCAAGCCAACCTGAGTTTTAGTTGGTGGCTTGAGTGTGTACGGGTACTGGAGCACACCCTGCAGGGATGGATCTTCTCGAGAAGCCGTGTTGTCCGCGGTTATGTGAGGACTTGGTGAAAGTACTGGCTAACAAGTACTCAGACAACTTACACCTAACTATAATAACTTGACTAGTAATAGATTTATTGACACAATAAACTGAACCATCATTAATCCAACTGTGTGAGTTATCCTCGGATTGCTTCTTTGGATAAGGGGCGAGATCCAGGATGGGTTTGTTTGGAGTTAGTTATAGTTGGTTACGATACGCTATCTTATCTCCTTTTCTGTTAGCCGGAAGTTATAGTATGTTTCTGTAGTTGGTTAGAGCAGCCCGCTGCAGCATCTTTTATATCCCTTCCTTCCGTTGAACCCAAAGCATCTGTGCTTGGTGTTGACGGGTTACACTTTGGTGAACTGTGAGTCTTGCTTGCCAGTACGTTTATGTACTGACCCCTTTGGGGCTGTGGTTTCCGCAGACTACGATTCCGAGGATCCCCATGGTGGCTACTACGTGGAGTACGACGAGGCTGTTGACGAGTAGATAGCGGACCCGGGCAGGATCCGAGACTTCGTGGATGGGCTCCGTCTTTTCGTTTCCGGCTTCTTAAGCCTATTTGGATCTTGTCTGTACTCAGACCTGTTGAATGCTTCCGCTGTGATGTAATGGTGAATTGTTGGGACATGTGTCCTCTGGATGATTGTATTTGCTATCTCTGCTCTAGTGAGAGCCATTTGCAACTTATTTCCATCTTTTGTGTCTTAGAGATATGTTGTGCTATCATTTTGTTCGACGCCGTTGACGTACCATGTGTGTATGGTATGAAGTACGTCAATGGTAGTATCCTGATTTCTATGGGATGGTTTACGTAGACGATGAACAGATAGGGGTTGGTTGTCACGCATACGTGTGTTGGCCTACTCGTAAGAGATGCGGGTGCCGGTAAGCCCCGTAATCCAATCCACTACTGTTCAACGGAACTGCGAATATCCTCTAGAAGTCCGGGTGCGACCTAGGAAATATATTTTAACGATTTTGAATTAGAATATGAGAAAAAGGTAGGTGAGCACAAATTATATTTAACGGTTTTAGACATAGATACCAAAAAATGAGAGAAAAGGTAGGTGAACACAACCTTTATTTGAACGAAAAATAAATTTAGACGATTTTAAACTGTGGTACGAAAAATAGAAAAGGGAATCAATATGAGCACTCGATTCATTTGTCCCCAAAAATCAAAACGGAAAATGATAAAGAAAACAGAAATTTGTGGAAAGAAGAAAAAAAACACATGTACCAAACGAGGATTAGAGAAAAATGCGAAAAGTAGGAAAAATAGGAAAGAGGAGAAAAAGGAAAATACAAAAAACATAAATCCGGAAAAATGTGAAGAAAAAAAGGGAAATGGAGCAGAAACAAATTACGGAACATAGGGAAATCCAAGCTTTTTTTTTTTGAGCGAAAGGGAAATCCCAGCTTTTTTTTTTTGAGCGAAAGGAAAATCCCAACTATGTCGCTAGCAGTTCGCAGTCTACACGTTAGCAGAAAATGGGCCAGGCCAAAACACCGAGGAGGGTACACAGGGAATTCCTAGCGCACGTAGTACGCGTGAAATAGGAAATGCTCCATTAGAGGACTCGATGGTTTTCCGTCTTGGGCGCCCGTCTCTCGCGCCATGGTGCGTGGGGCTTCGCTCGCATCGATTTTCAGTGCGCGGGCAGCCCATTAGCCAAACAGTTGGTACATTGACTCAAGCCCAGCAACAGCAGGCCGAACCGTTTTTGACCCGTATCAGATGCAATTTTATCGAACCGTTTGTGCCCATATCAGATGCGATGCGATTTTATCGAACCGTTTGTGCCCCATATCAGATGCAATTTTATCGCTAAGACTAGCCACAATGGGGGTATCATAGGTAGTATCATGCATGCCATGTTGGCAAAAAACTGAGGTGACAGTGCAATTAATGAGGAGAGACGTGATGGTGGTATTATAGATAGATACCGTAACATAACGCATTACGAGAAAAGATGGGTCTACATCACAATAAATGTAGCTATATATGATACTACAAACATGTTAGTACCCATCGTGGGAGTAGTAACATAAACTAGTATCATATGCATGATACTAGTATATGATACTCCCCATTGTGACTAGTCTAAATTCCCACTCGACTAGGAAGCAAGCGCCAGCTAAGCCGGTGGCTCCTATTTGCCGTCCCGCAGCGGCATTTCGCCGCTGTCGCCCGAGGGGTCGTGGCAAATGGGCCGGCCCATTTAGCCTTTCCCCTTTTTTTCAGTAAAAAAAATAGTGTTGATAAAGAATAAAAGTAAACAGAAATAAATTTAGACAAAAAAAATTAAACAAAAAACATTGAACAAAACAAGTTCTAAATAAAAGAAAAATTGAACAAAAATAAATTTTAACCCAAAAAAAGAAATGGACCAGACCCCGAAAATGGGCTGGCCCATCGGGCGCCCCCTGCAGGGGGCACGGCCAAATTGCGCCGTCAAGGGACGGCAAATAGGAAATGCCATCTAAGCCCGACGGGGAAAAATAGATTTTATCTATAATGATATTTTGAAGTTTCTAAAAAAATTGGAAAAAAATTCCTGGATATACTCCCTCGTCTCAAATTAACCGTCACAAAGATGGACAAAAGTGGATGTATCTAGACATAGTTTAGTATTAGATACATCCATTCTTGTCGAACTTTATGATAGTTAATTTGAGACAGAGGGAGTAGAAAATGTTGTGTTCTACCAAAGGTCCAAAATCACAAATAAAAATATCTCATCTTCTAGGATACACAAAAAAAAGCAAAATCTGACAGATTTAGAAGAATTGATATTTTGCCTACTTTCACATGTTTGACTTTTTCATTTTTGCACAGCTCAAAATATAAGATATTTCTAGCTGAGATTTTACACACTAGTATATTTCCAGGATTTTTTTAGAACTTCTCAAATTTTATTATGGTGTATGGTGACGTTCCTGCAGCAGTTTCATGTGGGCTTCATCATGAGGTTACTAAGTCAGCGCTAGGCCTCTTCCCCTCTCCCCACGCCGGCGGCCACTCCGGCCCCGGCGTCCACCAAGAAACCGCGCCCATGTCGAGTCCTACGAGCCCGCGCCTGCTGGTCCGTGGTGGCCAGCGCAGGGATGAAGTGATGGGCAGCCCCGGAGCGGGATCTTCTTCCTCGGCTTCCTTGGGGCGACCTATTGTTTCGGGGCTGGGCCTGTCCTCGGACTCGGCATCGCCAGCGTCGGGTGGTTTGGCGGAGGTGTCTTCAAGGCCGATGGAGGTCGCCGTCGCCGCTGCGGGAAGGAGCGTCAAGGAGCGCCTAACTTGGGCTCCGGCTGCGCCATCCCGCAAGAGCCTGTGGAGGAAACGCAAGGCCACGCAGAGGGCTGTCGTGGCTGCTCTCGCCGCTCTCGCCGCGTCGCCACCCAGGTCGCCGGTTCCGCCTGAACTGTACGGCCTTTGCTTCAACTGTTACCACCCGGGCCACGTCAAAGCGGACTGCACCAACGCGACGGTGTGCAACCGGTGCTGGGAGGAGGGCCATGGGGCCAGGAGCTGTGGCATGCCACGGAGTCCGGCGACGGAGGAAGAGGCGCTCCGGAGGGAACTGCTGGCGCGCCGACCACCGGCGCCGCCCGCAGCCGTGCCTTTCGTGCCGTCAGGATCAGGCGAGGGGGGGCAGTACAGAGGCGTCGCAGCAGCCGCGGCTGCGCGGCGACCATTGTCGCCACCCCGAGCATGGGACCTGCCGGCGTTGGTAGTGCATCGGGAGCCTCGGACCGTGGTGGTGCCTGCACCGCCGGTGGATGACCCTGAGGCCCCAATTTGCATCGTGAGACGCTCGCCGGAGATGAATGACCTGGAGCATCGCCTTCGTTTTGCTCTGGTGGCTTACATCGGCGGGAATCGGCCGGAGGTTTCCTGTGACCAAGTTGCGACGGCGCTCGATTCACTTCTCGGTATCTCGCGCGCTCGGGTCTCAGTTCATGGGTTCCGTCCTGCTGACTTCCTGCTCAATTTCGCCGACGAGGAAGGGAGGAACAGTGTGGCGGCCATTCCGTCGCTACCGTGCAATGGCTTTTCCCTCTACTTCCGTCCATGGAGCCGGTACGATCAAGCGGTCAAGGGGACGCTAGAGAAGAAGGTTAGCATTGTGATCGAAGGAATCCCGCCTCACGCTTGGTCTGCGGAAGTCGTGGAAGATCTGCTCGGGACATCGTGCATGATGGGAGATTTTGCACCGGAGACTAGTACCCGGGAGGAGTTGGGAGAGTTCAAGCTAACGGCTTGGACTTCGCGCCTTGCTGACATCCCACGGGCGCGCACCCTGGTGATTCCCGAGCCTGGTAGTGCAGGTGACCGCACGCCGCCTTCGTCGCCGGAGCCTAGCAGCCCGCGCAGCTCCACGCCGGTGGTCGCCGGGGACGATGTTGAGACTATGAAGTACAAGGTTCTCATTCACTTGGATGGCATCGAGGAGTTTGGTTCCCCCGATCGTAGCCGTGCCCGTGTGCCGCCTGTGGGTGGGGGTGCGAGCTCCGGTTGGCCGGAGACTGGGGCGCCGGGAGGACAGGCTGGTAGCCGACGTTGGCGGGAGCTCCCCTGGAAGCTAGGTACGCCGGACGACAGACGCGAATTGGAAGGTTCCGCGGCAGGGGTGCCAAGCGCGCGCGCACTCGCCGCGCTCCCAACGCCGCGCACGGCATGGCGCCTTCCTCCTTTGGGAGAGCGCCAGTTGGACAGGAGGATGGACCCGGCCTTCCCTCCCTGGGCCCACGGAAGGCAACAGGTGGCGTCTCCGGCTCCGTTCGTTTCTTCCGCGAAAGCCGCGTTGAATCGGTCAAGGGGGCCAGTTGTTGGGGTGGGCCCCGTTCCTGCAAAAGCAAAACAGATCCCTGCCGCTGCCACCCCTGCCATCTGCCGCTCTGAAAAGATCAAGGAATCTGTGGGCCAGCTTGCGGTTCCCAAGGCTGGACCAGTTCAAACGAACGTTGGATCGGAGGCGCGCGAAGTTTCTTTGGTCTCCCCAGCGCTACGTGCTAGCTCGAGATTGGAGGAGCACAACACAGGTGCAGCCGCCTCGAGGGTGGGCCCTGTCGGAGGTCAGGTGGATGGTGCGCTTGCAGTTATTAGCCCCCTTCCCACACAACGTGCAAGCGGTGGAGTGGTGGACACGGACGCAGGTGCTACCGCCCGTGGGGTGGGCCCTGACAAGGGAGAAGGAGACGCGGCCTTGGAAGTGCGGGCAGGCGCGGTTTGCGCGGCAGGCGCAACAGCAAGCCCTGACGCGTTGGGCTCCGGATCCCAGGCGCACGTTGCGGATCCCGAGATGGATACGTTGGGTGCTACCGCTTCCTGTCTGGCGGGCCCCACCTTTTCGCAGTTATCTGAGTTGGAGGCGGTGAGGAGTTCTGCTGTGGGCTTACTTGACGTGACAAGTGCTGATAGCGACTCGAGCTGTGAGGTGATTCTGGAAGAGAAGGAGGATTACTTCGAGGTATCCTTGTCCACAATCTTGGATTCCGAGGATAGACACTCCGAGTTTGATTCTCGGGAGGTAGATCACGAGGCAGATTCGTTGGATGCCTCGCGTGACAGGGAGGAGGCCTTTGTCACCCATCGGGTGCCGTTGCCTCTGGAGCACCCACAGTTCGGGAGACTCAAGTCGTTCTGCGCAAACCTGCTCAAGAAGTTGGCACCACCCCTACTACGTGAAGTAGAATCGGCATGCCCAGCTGCCCCACCTTGCACCCCACGACGGCACACCCGCAGCTCTAGTGTGCCTTGCTCGACGAGTAAGCCTCTCAAAAAGGCATCGGCGGCTGAGAATGTCCTCCTCAAGGCTCTTGGTGTGGTACCTGATAACATGGTGGTAGATGAGGCAGCTTTGCAGCAGTTTAGGGACCTATTTGACTCTCCGATGAAAGACGATCACCTACGCGTAGTAGCATCGATCTTTGGCGCTGAAATGCCACCTCTCGGTGTTTTGCAGGAGAGGAGCTCTCCAGTGATTTGTGCTCACTGAGTGTTTGGTTGTCCCTTGGAGTGGAGTGGCTGTCATGTTTTCATGGATTTAAACATTGACATTCTGAGTTGGAATCCCCGCGGCCTTAATGAGCCTGCTAAGAAGCATGCGGTGAGGGAGTTCGTTGAGTCTCTAGGTGTAAACTTGGTGTGCCTTCAGGAAACCAAGCTCAGTTTTGTGGATCAATTCGTGATCCTCCAGTGTCTCGGTCCGAAGTTTGATGGTTTTGAGTATTTGCCTGCAGTAGAGACTAGAGGAGGAGTTATTGTTGCTTGGGATACGTCTGTGCTCTCCTTTTCCCACATCAGCAAGGACTCCCACACGCTGACAGGAGAGGTCACTTCCCTAGAGAATAAGAGCTGGTGGCTCTCGGTGGTCTATGGACCGCAATCTGATGCGGAGAAGATTCTTTTTCTCCAAGAGCTGGAAGAGAGACGCTCGCTTTGCCCAGGCCCCTGGATTATTGTAGGGGATTTCAATATGATCCTTTCAGCTGCAGAAAAGAATAATGCAAACCTGAATAGAAATATGATGAGTCGTTTCAGGAACTTCGTGAACTCTCACGAGCTTAGAGATCTTTACTTGCATGGTAGACTGTTCACTTGGAGTAATGGAGAGACACCCCTACCATGACAAGGATTGATAAAGCACTTGCGTCTGTTGATTGGGGCATTCTCTTCCCTGATTGCATACTTCAAGCCGTTTCGAGCAATATTTCAGACCATACTCCACTCCACCTGTCTCTGAATGCGGCTGTTAGGCCAAAGAGGAGATTCAGATTCGAAATGTTCTGGTTAAAGCTGGATGGCTTCGAGGAAGCTGTTAAGGAGGGCTGGGTTTGCGATGCGGAGATTGTGGACCCCTTTAAGCGCCTTGACGCTCTGTTCCGAAACCTGGCGTCACACCTCCAATCTTGGGGGGTACGTAAAGTGGGTAACATCAAAATTAAGCTGGCCATTGCAAACACAGTTATCTTCAGGTTGGAGGCTGCCCAGGACAGAAGGCAGTTATCTATTGAAGAAATTTGGCTGCGGAGAACTCTCAAGCACGCTATCCTTGGTCTCGCTTCCCTTGAGCGCACCATGGCTAGGCAGAGATCGAGGATGAGATGGCTTAAGGAAGGGGATGCTAATACCAAGTTGTTCCATGCTGTGGCTAATGGCAGAAGGGCCAAGAACTTCATCCCCGTAATAAGTGTGGACGGGAGACTGCTTACCGATCAATCGGAAAAAGAGGAAGCCTTTTTCCAAGCTTTTCAGAGATCACTTGGGAAAACTCAGACAAGGGATCACACCCTGGATCTTGGATTCTTAGGGATGCAGCCTCGGGATCTGCACGATCTGGATGGGTTGTTCACGGAAGAGGAGGTTTGGTCCACCATCAAGGAGTTGCCCCCGGACAGGGCTCCGGGGCCTGATGGTTTTGTGGGGGCATTTTATCAGAAAACTTGGCATATAATAAAAGGTGACATTATGGCGGCTCTGCTCAAACTGGCAGTTGGAGATGGCAGGGGTTTCTCCAAGTTGAACAAAGCACTCATCACATTGATCCCCAAAAAGCAGGATGCCCTGGAGACAGGAGATTTTAGACCTATCAGTTTGGTGCACAGCTTCTCAAAAATTTTCTCTAAACTTCTTGCGAACCGCCTGAGAGTGAAGCTTGGAGAGCTTGTTAGCACTAATCAGTCTGCCTTTGTCAAGGGTAGAAGCCTGCATGACAACTTCATCCTGGTTCGTCAGATGGCCAGGAAAATAAACACGAGAAGAGAGAAGGGAGTACTGCTGAAATTGGATATTTCGAAGGCGTTCGACTCCCTTTCTTGGCCTTTCTTGTTGGAGGTACTCAGACATAGAGGTTTCAGCGAGTGGTGGTGCAGAATGGTGGCCATCTTACTGCAGACTGCTAGTACAAAGGTGGTGGTCAATGGGGTCCCTGGCAAGAGGATCTCCCATGTTAGAGGTTTAAGACAAGGGGACCCCATCTCCCCCATGCTTTTTGTGCTGGCCATGGAGGTTTTTTCACTCACCGTGGCTAAAGCAGTTGAGGAAGGTCTGTTTTCCCCTTTAGTGGGGTGCACGGCCTTGCAGAGAGTATCTATCTACGCGGATGACGTGGTGCTTTTCTCTAAGCCAACCACCATGGATTTGGTTGTGGCCCGGAGTATTCTACAGCTGTTCGGTGGTGCTTCCGGTCTGAGGATCAACTATGCCAAAACATCGGCAACCATCATTCGAGGTGAGGAAGAGGATGAGAGATTGGTTGCTCAGTCTCTCGGTTGCAGCATCACGAAATTCCCAATAAAGTACCTAGGGCTACAACTTGCCCTTAGACCGCAGTCCAAAAGCGAGTGGCAGCCTCTTTTGGACCAAGTGTTCAGGTGTGTACCTTCCTGGCAAAGCGGGATGATTGCAAGAGCAGGGAGGCTGACTCTTGTCAAGTCGGTTGTGGCTGCCAGACCGGTTCACCAGTTGCTGGTAGCTGAGGCACCCAGTTGGCTCCTTGAGGAGATTAACAAGTGGATGAGAGGACTTTTCTGGGCTGGGTCAGAGCATGCTCATGGAGGACAGTGCTTGGTGGCTTGGGAGAAGGTTTGCAAGCCCTTCTGTTTTGGGGGGCTGGGTATTAAGAACCTTGAGTTACAAGGTCTAGCTCTACGGGTCAGATGGGAGTGGTTGAGGAGGACGGATTTTTCCAGACCCTGGTCAGGACTGCCGATGCTGAAGGACACGCTGGCTGCAGAAGTGTACAACAGCCTGGTTCGCATCAAGATTGGGAATGGGAAAAGGACCCTGTTTTGGAAGGATAGGTGGATTGGAGGCCTTGCTCCGCTGGAGATTGCACCCCTCGTACAGGCAGCAGTTAATACTAGAACCGCAAACAGGAGGACTGTACATGAAGGGTTGAGAGAGAACCATTGGATTGCAGATATCAGAGGAGTCTGGTCAGGAGATATGGTTGCCCAATGCGTTAGGTTGCAACTTGCTATACGGGATGTCCCACGGGATATCACAAGGGAGGATGAGTTTACATGGCCTGTGGCTGCATCAGGGAGCTATACAGCCAAGGATACGTACAAAGCGCTTATGCAAGGGCAAATCCGTTTCCCTCTTACAAATGGAGTATGGAAGTGCTGGGCACCTGTGAAGTGTAAGATTTTCATGTGGCTTTCCCTGCAGTACAGGATTTGGACTTCTGACAGGAGGGTGAGGCATGGCCTGCAGGACAGTACGGATATTTGCAAACTGTGCCTGCAAGAGGAAGAGACTACGGACCATATCCTTGTGCAGTGTGTCTTCACAAGGCAGGTGTGGTGGAGATGTGTTTCTCGGCTTCGGATCCAGATTCCCGTCCCGACGGTGACGGATACGCTCGAAAATTGGTGGTTGTCGGTTAGGGAGAGATACAGAGACACACAGAGGAAACATGTAGACTCCTTAGTTACCCTGATGACCTGGATGATTTGGAAACAACGGAACGCGAGGGTGTTCAACAACGCCAGACAGATCTGTAATGAGGAGGCTTTATCTTTGAGGGCGATCGAGGAGTTGAGGAGCTGGGCCCAGGCTGGAGCAGGAGTTGGAGTTTTCCTTCGCGAGTAGTTCCTTAGGTGTGGTGTGGAGTGTTCTGACAGCTGGGTTTTAACCACAGCTGCTAGAATTTCTTGTAACTTATGCTCTTTTCTTCTATAAAAATCAGGTATGCAATTGCATACCCTCGAAAAAAAAAAAAAAAAAATTAATTGCACCAAGGTCCGCTCCATGCTGTACTGGTTTGGAGGTGGAGAATAGATAGATAATTTTTGTCGATGTTGCTTGTGCCCATGTCGACGACGAGAGACAAATAATACGACAAATTTAGTAAGGAAAGGACGGTGGAGCAAGTCTCTGCTGCCAGCGTTGAGGGTCAAGCGTTATGGGGATTCGCGAACTCCAAAACTTTCCGTGAACTCTGCATCGTCTCGAATAGTCTCGTTCTGTCCCATAACGCCACACGACGGGTTGATAGAGGCATATCTCACGACATGAAAGAAGGAAATCCTTAACATTGATAAATGTTGGGCTCACCTGATTCGATGGGATGAGATGGTGGAGGAGCTTGTAACCTGGGAGTTGGGTTGCCCTATTAGCCCCTTTCCCTTCGGTTATCTCGGGTAACCAATGTCTCTGGGGAAGCCCACAACAGCACAGTTAGTTACAGTATCTGTTGGACAGTGTGGCCGCGCACTTGCCAGGTTGGTGCATCAATCTGATGAACCGGGGAGGGAGATTGGAGCTGGTTAAGACCACTTTATCTGCGGTTCCCGTCTCTGCCATGATGTCTTTGGACCTGCCAGTCAAGATGCTGGCAACAATTGATTCGATAATCAGGGGATTCCTTTGGAAAGTGCACAACACTAGTGGAAACAGGGGCTTTAGTCCTGGTTCGTAGGGCCCATTTGTCCCGGTTGTGCAACCGGGACGGGGCATCCGGGACAAATACCCCTCCCCATTGGTTCCGGTTGTGCCAGGACCCGGGACAAATGGGGCTGACCACGTGGCCCGTGCGCTGGAACCTGGCCAGGGCTATTAGTCCCGGTTCTCAATACGACGCGGGATGCATGCCCCTTCTGCCGCGGCAGGGCTTTTGCCCTTTTCTCTGTCGCGGCAGAAATTTACAATTTCCGTTTTTTGGCCCCCCAGACCTCCTGGCGGCCCCTCCCCGGACCTCGAGAAGAGAGGAGCCTCGGTGGACCCTCCACGGAGCTCCCGGATCGCACGAGTGAATAAGTATATAAAGCAGAATAAGAAACACTTATATTACGGAAGCAAAGTATATCGAGCATATTACATGACCGATGGAGTATTACAAAATCAAACTTAGTTCCAACCGGAGGCATGGTACTCTCCATCTACGTTTATGACCTCTGCATCTAAGAAGCCCACAATTTCCTCCTGAATTGCTCGTATGCGGTCCCTTGGTAGAAGACCGTCCCGAAGCCGTTCGATCTAATATAAAGAAGAGTGGTCACTAAAATATATAAAACTAAGTAACTAAAATAGATAGTGATAAGAAGAATTGACGACTAACGTACATGAAGTTGCTTTAAATTTCTGCCCTTGGGAGATGTCGTCTGACGAATGAACTCGCAAACGTAGTATCCACACAAGTTATTCCCGTCTCCTTGTTGCAAGCACTTTACGAGAAGATTGTTTCAATAAAAATAATAATCAACCAGGCATGATAATGGTATCGACACTAGAATCAAGGAGATGGGCGCGGATCTAGATAGTACTTACTTGCACAACATCAAATGTAAGCTTTTTTTCCCATTCACCGGGAGACTTCTTTATGAACCTCTTCCAAACCCTACCCGAGAAAGAAAAAGAATAAAAAGAGTTAGTAATTACTTGATATCCGAAAATGAAACAAAGTAGTCGATATATTGCCATATATAAATACTGAAATTAATAAAGATTGAAATTACCGCTGGATCATTTCCTGCATGTCAGCCCACATTGAGAGGGTTTACGTTTTGGGTCCATTACAATTACTTTTCCTTTGTCAATTTGGAAGATTAGCAGAATATAGTGGAAGCTGCGCACGCAGAACTCATCAATTATACAGTGAACATCGAGTAAGGAAAACAGAATGTTTACAACAGAGTAACACACTTACTTGAAGTTGTAAGGAAATAGTATTTCCCGTCGGTGTTGGTTAAATATTATTGCGCTCAGAATATTATTTTCTGTATCCTTGGGAGATTGCCGAAGAGTCTTTTCATAAATAATATTTGGATCAATGAACCCAATATCATAGATTCCACCTCTTTTGCATTCGAGAATCTTCATTCTGCAATTATAATATATGAGTGTACTATATATATATATATATATATGAATATGCAATTGAATGAGGTGAGCTAGAGAAATAATTGCTTACAGACAATAGGCACTAAGGATAGATTTGTCGAGGGCCTGCTGCTGGTATAACTGAAACAATTCCTCAAATTGAATCATAACATATCCATTTCCATTTCCATAGTGCTCGTCCTTAACGTTGAGACATATCCAGTCCATAGATTCCTCAACGGCTTCCATATACCAACTATGCACTCTTCGCATTTTTGTTGGTAGATCCTTTATCTCCTCGGGTTTGACAAGAGACTTCCCGTACTGGTATTTGTACGCACATTCAGCTGCGGGGAAGTAGTTCACTGTTTGCATATACTCAGCAATGGACAAACCCGCATCAGCTGCCTTGTCTGCGTACAATGTTATAAACTCCGGATCAATATGCTCGTCAGCAATATTAGTGCTCGGCCCCACCTGGGTATTGCAAATCACTTTGAGCGGGGACGTGGATTGTTTTTTCTGCTCTCCGAGCTGAGCAACTGATTTTCCCTTTTTCCCGCTTGCGCTACTACTCTTCGTCGACCGCACCATTTCCTGGTGTGACTTCAGAATAGAGCGGTCATAGTCAGATGACAGACTCGGCTCGGTTTGATGAAGAGTCTTCACCATTTTCCAAGCTCGTTCTATCTCTTCTTCGGTCTCGGGGAAATATGGCTTTTGCTTCTCCTTCCGCTTTGATTTCCACGCCTCGTATTGGTCCTTTGCGATTTTCTGGTTTTCCTCGGGAGTATAGTCGTAAGGTAACTTGGGTACCTCTTTTGGTACCTTCGGGAGGGGTGACCGTTGACGTTTCGGTGATTTTTTACGTTTCGGCAGAAACTTAGTGGGCGGAGAAGGCTGACGCGGCGGCGTAGGCGACCGCGCTGGAGACGTGCACGGCGTAGGCGACCGCACCGGAGACGGCATGCGTTGCGAAGACGACCGCGCTGGAGACTTTTGCGCTGGAGAAAGGCGAGGATTCGATGGCTTTGCCGTCTGATTTGTGAGCACAATGCATTCCTTTAGCCATAAAACGGTCAAGTTCTTGGCTTCTCCGAGTTCAGTCAACTCTTCGTCTTCACCTTCAGGAAAATCAAGCTTTACCCGCTCGAATCCGTTGACAACTTCATCGACCCCAACAACAGCGTAGCCCCGTGGAACCGGAAGAGTATGGTGAGTTGGTTCGTTGCCAATTGGTAAGACATAGCCGGCCGCCGCCTTGATGGTTATATTGACGACCTTCACGTGGAGCTCACAGGATGTCATTTCCGTGATCTCATCCACCGGGTGAATCATCGGCGGTGCATCATCACCCGGTAGCTGCGTGGACGCAACGCTGCTTTTGCGATGAGAATGTGCGGCGTCGGGAGCCTCGACTTCAACTTCTACCATGTGTACTGATGCGCCGGTAGACACTATCTGCTGGCTAAGTGTGTTAATTTGGTCCTGCTGCTTCTTTGCTACATCCTGTGTCAGATTTACCATTTCTTCAAGTTGACGCCTCCAGTTTGCCTGATTCTCTGCTACAGCTGCCTCCTTGTCCTTTTTACGTTGACGGCTTCTATCTGGGTATAACTTTCTGGTGGAGTCGAACGCAACACTCCACGGAGGAGTGCCTTTTGTGCCTCGTGTACGCCCTGCGTGTTCCTTATTCCCGAGGGCTCGTGTGAGCTCGTCGTTCTCTCTATCTGGCACGAACTTCCCATCTTTAACGTCCTTTATTGCGTCTCCCAGCTTCTCTATGGGTAGAGAACTCTCTTTATGCCTTAGGTTATATATTGCTTTTCCTTCGGCGTCCAACGTGCCCCCATGCCCGTAGAACCATGACCTTGTCCGCTCGACCCACAAGAACGGCTCGGGAGTGATCCCCTTCTGAAGCAGGTTGTTCTCCCATGTCTCCCACTTGGGACTGGAACCCTTGTAGCCACCTTGCCCCATAACATGGTGATATACCTTTTTGGCGGCGTTTTTCTCATTTGTTTTTGTCCTTTCCAGTTCATTCTCTGCCAGCTTGTACTTCACGAAGTCTGCCCATACGGGTTTTATTTTCTCATACCCTTGAGTGAAATCAGGAGTCTTGTTCTTCTTAACATAATCAAGGTTCAATCTTTTCTTCCAGTTTTTGAATTGCTCGGCCATCTTTTTCAGGGTCCACGCTTTGACCTTTTCCCGTATCTCATGTTTCATTTTAGTAACATCGGCCTCATTCACAGCCGCTTCATTCTCGTCCACCTCCGGCACGGGTAAATTGAAATTAGCCAAAAAATTTGAGAAAAGATGATCTTTGGCTATTTTGCCGACATATGAAATTCCTTGTTTCCGCGGATCTTTTGGCTTATTCCACTCATTAACAGTGATCGGGATGTGATCTCTAACTAGCACTCCGCATTGCTTCACAAATTTTTGGGCAACATCAGCGGGAAGCTCGGGTGCGCCGTCTGCTGCGATCGTGTCGATCCTGTATCTTTCTGTATCTTTCAACTTCTTTGTTGCGCCTCGTTTAGTCTTTTTTCCGGTTGATATACTTGAACCAGATGGCTAAAAATATAAAGACTGTTAATACATGTATATAGACAACGGATGCTTCATTAATTAACATATCTATATATGCACCTCGGAGCCGGTGTTTGTAATTTGTATGGTTCCACCGGAGCCGTCGGCTGCTCCCATATCGGAGCCGTCGGCTTCTCCCTCATCGGAGTCGTCTCCCTGGGTGAGCACCGGATCTCCCTCACCGGAGTCGTTCATCCACTGGCTCACATCGTTCTCTACGTCGGGCCCGCGGATTAAACCCTCGATCATATTTTCGGCATCTTCGTCTCTTGGCTCCATACTATACAAAAAGAGTAAGTATATATTTCAGATCAATTTCATTAAAATTGCTTATACATAATAATTAACTAATGATCAATTATTTTCATCAAAATTGTTTATAGATAATACACACAAAAAGCAACACATTCATGAAATATTTAAACGTACGATAACATTTCTAGCATTCTTAAATTTGTAACACTATCTTAATTAAATTTTCCAACATTCATAATTAATAATTCTAACATACAAATCTAAAATTTCTAACATTCTTAAATTTCCTATATCAATTCTAAACGTACAAATCTAAAATTCTAACATTCGTAACTAATAATTCTAACATTCTTAAATTTCCTATATCAATTCTAAACGTAAAATCTAAAATTTCTAAGTCTAATCTAAAATTTCTAACATTCACAACTAATAATTTTAACATTCTTAAATTTCCTATATCAATTCTGAACGTACAAATCTAAAATTTCTAAGTCTAATCTAAAATTTCTAACATTCACAACTAATAATTCTAACATTCTTAAATTTCCTATATCAATTCTAAACAAATCTAAAGTTAATAAGTCTAATCTAAAATTTCTAACATTCATAAACTAATAATTATAACATTTGTAACACTAATAAAAAACAGTAATTAAGTAAAAAAATAAAAAAACAAAAAAGGCCCCGGGCTAGGGCGAGATGGAGGCAGGCCTTACCTCCTCTCGGGGCAGCGGCGGGCCGGCGGCGCGGGGCGGTGGAGGCCGGCGCGAGACGGGATCGAGGGCGGGGCGCGAGGCCGGCGCGAGACGGGATCGAGGGCGGGTGCGCAGAGGAGGACGCCGACGGGGGCGAGGGGCGGCGCCGCAGAGGAGGACGGGGGCGAGGGGCGGCGCGGGTGCGCGCGACGGGACCGAGGGGCGGCACCGCACAGGAGGACGCCGACGGGGCGAGGGGCGGCGCGGGGCCGACGCGACCGAGGGGCGGCGCGGGTGCGACGGGACCGAGGGGCGGCGCCACAGAGGAGGACGCCGACGGGGGCGAGAGGCGGCGCGGGGGGACGGAAAAAATGGGCAGCCTGGCGGCGTCGATTTCGTCCCTGCGCGCGGTCTGGAACTGAGAGTGACGGTGACGTTTATATATCTATCTAGCATCCGTCCCGGTTGGTGGCAACAACCGGGACGAAAGCCCCGGCTGGTCGGGCGCGCCGGGACCAGAAGTACTTTTGGGCCGGGCGCGCCAATTGTTTTAGCGCCAAAATTTGAATATCTTAAATATGCACGTGAATAACTTCTATATACTTTCAAATTTGAAAAAAATTACAACATGAAAATTGTTTGAATTTGCATAACTAATTCAAATCCGTTTTCTGTTTACCGAAATAATTATTCTAACTATTCAAACTATTAACTATTTCACTATTTGCACTTAATTTAAATATAAATATCTTAGATTGTTTTAAAATTAGTAATAATTACATTAAACAGAAAACAGACGCGCTAGCGCGCCGCAGTGTCGCCGGAATACAAATTTCTTTTATTAAAAAGAGAAAACAAACGAATACCGAGGGGGATGGGGTAAACATTCTGTTCTGCCGTGCTCGGACGCCGCGGAAGCCGACGGTGATGTTCCCGTGCAGATTACTACCCGAGCTCAAAGTGAACACTGACCCAAGCATGCATTCTGTATCCTTAATGACGCCATATTTATCATAGTGCTAATACCATATACTGTATCTGCACATATATTTAAGATTTACCATGTACTGTCGTGTGTATTGTCGAATGAATACGGAACACTTATTTTAGCCCTGCACTCAGTTTTGCACATTCATTGAACAGGTGGTAGCTCCTCACTGAGCCAAGCATACAATGAAGCCAGCGGATGAAGCTCGGATTTGGGCAAACATACTGGCTGATCCTCGATGTCGAATGTGTTAAAGGGGGATGAATGTGTTAAACACTGACCCAAATACAATGAAGCCAGCGGATGAATGTGTTAAAGGGGGATGAATGTGTTAAACACTGACCCAAATGCACGGCAGGACGTATGATATCGAATCCGGATGTTTTGTATTTGCCCGATGAACTGAATATATGATGTATCAAATCTTAAAGGGGTGTAGAACAAAACAAACGGTATCGCCATCATACAGCCCAACCGTGGCTACTGGGTGCATATATGCATACCAAATGCACGGCTCGACGTATGATGGCGAATCCGGATGTTTTGTATTTGGGAGATGAACTGACCGGTGTATGAAGCTGGGCTATATATAGGGTCATCTGGCTCACAAAGTGTTGAGCTAGGGTTTTGATCCAATGGTTAAGAAACACCTCATCCAACGGCTCACAGCAGCTCGAAAGAAACACACCGTAGCCCTGATCGAACGGCTCACAACAGCTCGAAAAAAACACACCCGGATCCAACGACTCACGAGCGCTTGAAAGAAACACACGATCCGTGTGATTCTATCTGATTGGTCCAAACGAAACCCTAATTCCCATTTAGTCCCGGTTGGTGTCCCCAACCGGGACTAAAGGGATGATCGGTTTCCCAATGAAACCCTAACCCATTTAGTCCCGGTTGGTGTCCCCAACCGGGACTAAAGGGATGTTTTCTTCTCGCTATATATATGTATGCATTGCCACACCATTGGCACAAACACATACAAACACACCACTCTCTCATGGCTTCTACCGTACCCACTCTAACATTCATCCATGCGGAGGCACTTTCCGCCTCGAACTACCCCTGCCCGTGCGGCTACAACGTTCCCGCCGGTTGGATGCTGAGCGCCGGAGGAGTGCCGGTCCCTCCTCTTCCTCAAGGTGTGGCGCGTCGGGCGGCCATCACGAACCACTACTACCACGAGCTCACGCCGGAGCAGCGGAGGAATCCCAGTTGGCATCCCGATAATCAGCATACTTCGGATGCCTTCTTCATCAATCGGCATGAGAGGGCGCTCGCCAGGTATGAGGAGGACGGTCTGCCTCCTGGGAACTTTCACGAGGCCGGTCGTCGGCTATGGTGGTCCGGCCGGACTCTACAGAGCGTCATGGACTACATCAGGGCCGGCGATATCCCCCGCCTGCGCTACCCTCAGGCCCAGTCCTGGAGTCGTGATCCTCCGAGGGAGTGCAGAGCACCGTCAGACGATAGTGACGACGACGGCGGCGGCGACTACGACGACTACGAGTACATGTACTATAGGCCTAGGCAGGAGTATGACTAGTAGATCGATGCACTTTTGCCATTATGTACTGCCTTGTTTATTTAGATCTATGCTCTCCGTTTAGATTTAGATCCAATCTTGCTATTGTGTGTATTGTGCCTTGTTTATCTATCGAAATGCATGTCCCCCTCTTTTTAACGTCTATCGAAATGCCATTAGATGTCTGAATCCAACCAATCAGGAAAAATAACACGGAAAACAGAAAACAGACGAGCTAGAGGGCCACTGTTTCCCGGAATACAACAAATTATTTTATTAAACAGCCAACAGAAAACAGACGCGCTAGCGCGCTACTCCTCGTCCTCGTCGTCGTCGGAGGAGGTGCATGATGGTATTTCCGAGATAGGCCCCCACCTCGGATCGTCGGAGGCCCAGACTTCGCCGGCGTGGTCGGCCCGACGGAGCTCTTGCAGCGCCTTCGTCCTCGCCTCCCGAGAGGCATCTAAATCGAGGTGGCGTTCGAGGCGCCGCTCCGCCCGCTCAGCCGCGCGGGTCTGCCATAGCTCCCTGTCGGCGCTCTCCTCACCCGGATTGTTCCGGTAATACTCGCGGACCACGCGGTCGTCCCTGGCGTCGACTAGGCCCTGAAACGCGCGGTGCCTGAGGTGGCGGTGGTCGGCGGCAGTGACGATCTACGGCGTCGGCTCCCTGGCCTCCGCTTCCCAGAGGGTGTGGCAGTCGTTAAAGTTCATCAACGACCGCGGGCGGCTGAGGCGCCAGGCCGCCGCGTCCCAAGCGCGGGCGGCCTCCGACGCCGTCGCAAAGGAGCCGAGGGGGATGCGGTCGTCCCCGAAGCGGATAGTCGCGGTGAACATTCCGTTCTGCCGCGATCGGACGACGCGGAAACCGGTAGTGTTGTTCCTCCTCGGAGGCATGGTGGTGGCACGACGGTGCGTGGAGTGGAGGCGCGGCAGTTTATAACGCGCATTCGTGGCCACGCGTTACAACTCCCGCGCCACGCGGCAGGACTCCCGCGCCACGAGGTACAATACACACTACCACCCACACCTCTCTCTCACTCCCCCAAGCAAAAAAAAAGGGATGGGGGCTGTGGCCGCATTTGTAGGGGAAGGGACATTGGTCCCGGTTTGGGGGATGATCCGGGACCAATGCCCATGCGCGTGCCACGTGGCCTGTGGCTAGGGATTCGTCCCGGGTCGTGCCACGAACCGGGACCATTGGCTCCCCACGAACCGGGACAGATGCCCCCAGGTGGTTTCTGCTGCCTCGGCCACACGAACCGGGACCAATGCATGGCACTTGTCCCAGATTTTGGTGCAACCGGGACAGATGCCCCCTGCTCCCCTGGACGAAAGGGGTTGTTTCCACTAGAGTTGCATGGTGGACACTGCCCGGTGGCGTGGAACAAGGTGGTGCATGCCAAAAAATCTTGGAGGGCTAGGCATACCCAGCCTTGGGATTTGGAACTTGGCTCTCAGGAGCCGTGGAAGGAATTCAACATCCAGATTTCAAAGATCACGAGACATCTCTTTGAGGCGGCTACCTCCTCGGTCCTGGGGAATGGGGTCGATACTTTCTTCTGGACGGATAAGTGGATGCCAGGTGGACGCATAAAGGACTGGGCCCCCAACCTTTTAAGCAAGGTTTCAAGGAAAGCAATTAAACAGCGAAAAGTTCACGACACCATCCAGGGTAGATGGTGTCTTCCAAGACCTAGGAGCTAGGGAACTTGTGTAACATCCCTGATTTTTGGAGACATTCAAAAATCACAAAATTTAAAACTTTTTGTTTTCCACTAATGCAAGCCATGAAAAACCAAATAAAACTCAAACAAAGGAAACATTATTTTATTTTGCAAATGATAGTGGAAGTAATAATCCAACTGCCTCTATTTTCTAAGAAAACCTAAATCCTCAAAATAAATAAGTATGCAAAGAAACTATTTTCACTCACTGAAAACCTTAATAATATAAACTGGTTTCACTAACAATATGTTTTACAAATGAATGTTTTCAACTCCTATTCAACAATAATGATTCATCTTTCTATTACTGGACTAATAAAATATTTTTAAAGCCAAAATTAACTATAATTATATTTTTAAAATTACCATAACAAGTTCCAACTATAAAGTGTTTTTCATGAAGTATTTTGCTTATAAAAATAAGTTAAATGACTATGGGAAATAATATTTTTAAAAGTGTTTGTCTCTGCATTTTTTATTTTGGTTATAAACATTATTTAGCTATTTTCCTATTTTAAAATGGTATTAAGTAGCTATTAGTAGGTTAATCACATTCTGAAAATATAATTGTTTTAAGTACGTTAAAACAACACCTACATGTTTTCACTGCAAAGATTATTATTTTACAAAAATGTAGAGGTTTGTTTGAGGTCATTTGGGGTATTTATTCAAAAGTTATGAAATAAGGGAATAAAAGAAAACAGAAAAGAAAACGAACAAAAAAAAGAGAGAGAGAGAGCAGCGTAGCAGCCTTGGGCCAAGCCCACTTCCAGACCCCCACGCGAAACAGCATGAAGAGGCCACGAGCAGCCCGGCAGGAGCCCAAGTGCACAACCCAGCCCGTCCCACTCCTCCTCTCTCTCTCTAACAGGTGGATCCCGCCACTTACCTCAGCGATGACGTCATCTCTTCAACCTCCGGCGAACGCAACGAGTCCGGGAAGAACACGCCAAATCCGTCCCGAATTTCTTGCGATTGAGGAAAGGATTCGTGGCCCCGAGCCCCTCCATAAATAGCCTACAACCTCCTCTACGATTCCCCCTTGGAACCCTAGACCACCTCGCCACTAGACAACACAATTCTTCGCCGGATCCACATAGCACCGCCGCCTTCTTCTTTTTTTCCGGCATGGTGAGCCCCTGACGGACCTTGCCGAGGTCACCGTATCTCTCCCCTCTCTCCTGCGCATCCACTGTTGCCATAGTTTGATTTTTTTCGCAGCACAACGGATGCGCCGTCCACTCCCAGACTCACCAGAGCCAGTCCCATCTCCATCCGTGCGTCGTTTCCGCTCCGGGAAGCGAGAGTCCGCTTCGTGGCCACCATCGGCTTCGACGTGTCAAGACTCGCGTCGTCGTCACCTTCTCGTGCCCTGGAACCCACCAGAGAGCGCCGTCGTCCACGCCCGCAAGCCATCACCACCAGACCTCCATTTTCCGGCAAACCCGCGCCGGCGAGGTAAGCCCTAGCTTCTGCACCCTCCGATCCAGATACTAATGCCCATATTAGATCAATAAAAATGAAAGGGTACCAACGGATCAGAATACGCCACGTGGCATCACTTAGTCAGCGCACAACACAATCAGTAGCCCAAGCAAACCAGGAGCCTCCACGTCAGAAGGCAACAACAGCCAATCAAGAAGCGCAGCGTCCCCTCCCTCCACCCCCGTTTGTCTTATTTATTCTGGAATAGATTCAATTTGGCAGTTTTACAGAAAACCCCTTGTATCTTAGAATCATCATAACTTTTTAACCATAGATCCAAATTTAGCAAAGTTGGACTTTTTGAAATAAGCACAACATGTAGAATATTTTAGCACTATCCAAACAAAAATTTGACAAACTTAAATATGTTCAAATTCAAATATGCTTGTTTGGTGATTTTTGGCATAGTTTAAATTCTACTCATCTAAAAATTGCAAATAAAATATCCCTAGAAACTTTAGGATTTTTACTTTCATATCCTCTGTACAGAAATAACTTTTAACCAATTAAAGTTGAATTTAGAATTGTTTGGCCTTGTTTAGTGCTTTTGACTTAGTTTAAATTATGTAAATATTTTCAATATGTTTTCTTTAGCCATTTTGCTCTAAGTAATAACCTTAGTCCAGAGAGACGAAAACCTAAGCCATTGCATGCCTTGAAACCTTGTCATGTAATTTTGTGCTAGTTGGCCCTCCTAGTGAAAAACCACTATGTTGGAAGATGAGAAAATTTGATGTGCGAGGAAGATGCTCCAATTTTCAACATGAAGCTAGAATACCAATGGAAGACTTAGCCAAGAAAGACAACTTCATAAGAATTTCCAAGAACTAGAATCACTTACAAGAAAACAAGAATACCTTAAGAAGACAAGAAGACCAACCACTTCTCTCTCACTTTTTATCTAAGTCTTATTCCCTTTCTTTTCTGTTCCCTTAGACTTTCTGGTGTGACTAAGTTAGAATTAGACAAATCCCTAGCTTGAAACAAAAACCATTAAGTTTTGGAAATTTCAATGAAGTCCCCACACCAAGGAAGAATCTACAAAGGAGCCTGAAGATTTTCCAAGACCAATCATGTGAAGACTTGGAATATGTTTTCCATGACATAGAATTTCTATTCAAGATGATTAGTGTCAAGATAGTTTTTGTTCAAGACTTAGAATTACTTTCTCAAGTGAGATGAGAGATTTTGACCAAGACTTAAACAAGTACACTTTCATCAAGAAGAGCAACTTCAACTCAAGAAGAATACCCTCCCAAAAAATGAAGAATAAGAAGAGAAGAATTTTACAAGTACTTTTAGGGAACTCTAGCAATGGGGTCGATACTTTCTTGTGGACGGATAAGTCGATGCCAGGTGGACGCATAAAGGACTGGGCCCCAACCTTTTAAGCAAGGTTACGAGGAAAGCAATTAAAGAGCGAAAAGTTCGCGACACCATCTAGGGTAGATGGCTGGAAGATGTCTTCCCAGACCTAAGAGCTAGGGCACTTGTGTAACATCCCTGATTTTTGGAGACATTCAAAAATCACAAAATTTAAAACTTTTTGTTTTCCACTAATGAAATCCATGAAAAACCAAATAAAACTCAAACAAAGGAAACATTATTTGATTTTGCAAATGATAGTGGAAATAATAATCCAAGTGCCTCTGTTTTCTAAAAACCTAAATCCTCAAAATAAATAAGTATGCAAAGAAACTATTTTCACTCATTGAAAACCTTAATAATATAAAATAGTTTCACTAACAATATGTTTTACAAATGAATGTTTTCAACTCCTATTCAACAATAATGATTCATCTTTCTATTACTGGACTAATAAAATATTTTCAAAGCCAAAATTAACTATAATTATATTTTTAAAATTACCATAACAAGTTCCAACTATAAAGTGTTTTTCATGAAGAATTTTATTATAAAAATAAGTTAAATGACTATGGGAAATAATATTTTTTAAAGTGTTTGTGTATGAATTTTTATTTTGGTTATAAACATTATTTAGCTATTTTCCTATTTTAATATCGTATTAAGTAGCTATTAGTAGGTTAATCACATTTTGAAAATATAATTGTTTTAAGTACGTTAAAACAACACCTACATGTTTCCACTGCAAAGATTATTATTTTATAAAAATGTAGAAGTTTGTTTGAGGTCATTTGGGGTATTTATTCAAAAGCTATGAAATAAGGAAATAAAAGAAAACAGAAAAGAAAACGAACAAAGAGAGAGAGAGAGAGAGAGAGAGAGAGAGAGGAACGTAGCAGCCTTGGGCCAAGCCCACTTCCAAAACCCCACGCGAAATAGCATGCAGAGGCCATGAGCAGCTGGACAGGAGCCCAAGTGCACAACCCAGCCCGTCCCACTCCTCCTCTTTCTCTTTCAGGTGGACTCCGCCACTTACCTCAGCGATGACGTCATCTCTTCAACCTCCTGCGCACGCAACGAGTCCGAATTTCTCGCGATTTAGGAAAGGATTCGTGGCCCCGAGCCCCTCCATAAATAGCCTACAACCTCCTCTACGATCCCCCCTTGGAACCCTAGACCACCTCACCACTAGGCCGCGCAATTCTTCGTCGGAGCCGCATAGCACCGCCGCCTTCTTCTTGCTTTCCTGCATGGTGAGCCCCTGACGGACCTCGCCGAAGTCACCCTCTCCCTCCCCTCTCTCCCGCGCATCCACTGATGCCATGGTTCAATTTTTTTTCGCAGCACAACGGCCACACCGTCCACTCCGAGACTCACCAGAGCCCGTCCCATCTCCATCCACGCGTCGTTGTCGCTCTGGGAAGCGAGAGTCCGCTCCATGGCCACCATCGGCTTCGACGTGTCAAGACTCGCGTCGTCGTCACCTTCTCGCGCCATGCAACCCACCAGAGAGCGCCGCCGTCCACGCCCGCAAGCCATCACCGCCACACCTCCATTTTCCGGCAAACCCGCGCGGACGATGTAAGCCCTAGCTTCTGCACCCTCCGATCCCGATTCTAATGCCCATATTAGATCAATAAAAACGAAAGGGTACCAACGAATCAGAATACGCCACGTGGCATCACTTAGTCAGCGCACAGCACAGTCAGCAGCCCGAGGAAACCAGGAGCTTCCACGCCAGAAGGCAGCAACAGCCAATGAGGAAGCGCCGCGTCCCCTCCCCCCCCCCCCCCCCCCCGTTTGTCTTATTTATTCTGGAATAGATTCAATTTGGCAGTTTTATAGAAAACCCCCTGTATCTTAGAGTCATCATAACTTTCTAACCATAGATCCAAATTTAGCAAAGTTGGACTTTTTGAAATCATCACAACATGTAGAATATTTTAGCACTATCCAAATTTAAATTTGACAAACTTAAATATGGTAAAATTCAAATATGCTTGTGTTGTGATTTTTGGCATAGTTTAAATTCCACTCATTTAAAAATTGCAAATAAAATATCCCTAGAAACCTTAGGATTTGTACTTTCATATCCTCTGTCCCAAAATAATTTTTGAACCAATTAAAGTTAAATTTAGAATTTTTTGGCCTTTTTAGTGCTTTTGACTTAGTTTAAAGTATGTAAATATTTTCAGTATGTTTTATTTAGCCATTTTGGTCTAAGTAATAACCTTAGATCAGAGAGACCAAAACCTAAGCCATTGCATGCCTTGAAACCTTTTCATGTAATTTTGTGCTAGTTGGCCCTCCTAGTGAAAAACCACTATGTCAGAAGATGAGAAAATTTGATGTGCGAGGAAGATGCTCCAATTTTCAACATGAAGCTATAATACCAATGGAAGACTTAGCCAAGAAAACCAACTTCATAAGAATCTCCAAGAAGTAGAAGCACTTACAAGAAAACAAGAGGAACTTAAGAAGACAAGAAGACCAACCACTTCTCTCTCTCTTTTTATCTAAGTCTTCTTCCCTTTCTTTTCTGTTACCTTAGACTTTGTGGTGTGACTAAGTTAGAATTAGACAAATCCCTAGCTTGAAACAAAAACCATTAAGTTTTGGAAATTTCAATGAAGTCACTGCACCAAGGAAGAATCTACAAAGGATCATGAAGATTTTCCAAGACCAATCATGTGAAGACTTGGAATATGTTTTCCAAGACTTAGAATTTCTATTCAATATGATTGGTGTCAAGATAGTTTTTGTTCAAGACTTAGAATTAGTTTCTCAAGTGAGATGAGAGATTTTTACCAAGACTTCAACAAGGAGACTTTCATCAAGAAGAGAAACTTCAACTCAAGAAGAATACCCTCCCAGAAAATGAAGAAGAAGAAGAAGAGAAGAATTTTACAAGTACTTTTAGGGAACTCTAGCAATCCCATCAATTTCTATTTCCATATGACTAAGTCCCTAGACTAAGACTAGAATCAAGGCCATTGAAGAAACATACAAAAAGACTTAGACTTCAGAAGAAACTCAAGGAGGCAAAAGAAGACTTGAAGAAAACAAGACAGCAATAGATTAGACCTTGTGTGATCTTATTATCAAAGACCACTCCTTAGTCAAAAATGGAAAACACTAACTACAATGACTTCGTATATATTGTACATTGAAATTAGTTATTATCACATGCTTCCACTTTTTGCATGTTAAGTAAATGTGTTAATACTTAGTGAAAACTCTAGGAACCTACTTGAAAAATATGATCAATTAAGTTTGAACTCTTCTAACCCCATCCTAATCCTTAGCCATTTGCTATACAGTAAACCCAAACACAATAATTGCTTTGGTAGAATAGACTAATGTGTTAAGTTTGTTATACTTTGTTCTTTTGCTTGTTATTGCTTGTTTATTGTGGTTTACTTGTATTGTTTAGATTGTACAGAGAGAACGTTCTATTTTCTGAAGAGAAGGTGATTGTTCTTCACCAACTTCAAAGGAAAGTAACACACCATCCATCCACCCATTATTTTCTATATGCATTAGTTGATTTTGAGTAGAATGCATGATAGCAAATTTTACTAAGTTATATTATGCTATGTTATTATCCTAGTAGTGCGTAGCCATCTATTTACCTTATCTTTATAGCCTTAGAACTTGATAGATGCTATGCAATGTTACAAATTGTTTTTACTTGATGTTGTGGAAAAATTCTAAGTAACAACTTCAATGAACCACCTGGGTGGATTTGGTTGCATCCCTGATTCTTGGAGACATTCAAAAATCACAAAAATTTAAACCTTTTTGTTTTCCACTATTGCAAGTCATGAAAAACCAAATAAAACTCAAACAAATGAAACATTATTTGATTTTGCAAATGATTGTGGAAATAATAATCCAAGTGCCTCTGTTTCTAAAAACCTAATCCTCAAAATAAATAAGTATACAAAGAAACTATTTTCACTCATTGAAAACCTTAACAATATAAAATGGCTTCACTAACAATATGTTTTACAAATGAATGTTTTCAGTTCCTATTAAACACTAATGATTCATCTTTCAATTACTAGACTAGTAAAATATTTTCAAAGGCAAAATTAACTATAATTATATTTTTAAAATTACCATAACAAGTTCCAACTATAAAGTGTTTTTGATGAAATATTTTGCTTATAAAAATAAGTTAAATGACTATGGGATACTATTTTTAAAAGTGTTCGTCTCTGAATTTTTATTTTGGCTATAAACATTATTTAACTATTTAGCTATTTTAAAATGGTATGAAGTAGCTATTAGTAGGTTAATCACATTTTGAAAATATAATTGTTTTAAGAATGTTAAAACAACACCTAAATGTTTCCACTCCAAAGATAATTATTTTACAAAAATGAAGAAGTTTGTTTGAGGTCATTTGGGGTATTTATTCAAAAGTTATGAAATAAGGAAATAAAAAACAGAAAAGAAAAACGAAAAAAAGAGAGAGAGAGAGAGAGAGGCGTATATTGAGGGCTGACGTTGACGAGGTAGTGGTTTATTCTTGATTACTTTGACTTCCCCAGAAACAGCGCTGGAAAATTTGATGGGAGCCTTTACGCCCTCGTTGGTAAACCCCAAGAGAAAGGTTGTGAAGAGTGTAGAAGCAAGTTTTCCCTCAGAAAAGAAACAAAGGTTGAATCGACCAGTAGGAGGACAAGAAATTTATGAAGGTTGATGCAGCTGAGGTGGCAGGGCGCACTACCGGGTCAGCAGCAACGTGGAACATACACAACTCAATCAAATCACTCTGTCCCAACGAAGCAGTGAGGGTGTGAATCTCACCGATTTTGCTGAACACAAAGAGATTACAAGTATGGTGTGGAAAACAGTAGGAAAACAGTCGGAACAGTATGAAAACAGTAGGTGTTTTATCAGTATGAGAAAAAATGGACCGGGGTCCACATTTCACTAGTGGTGTCTCTCCGTGAAAGATAAATAACATGTGTGCCGAACAAACTACAGCTAGGTAATTGACATAAATGAAGGCTGCACCGTAGTGCATATGCAATACATAAAGATTACTATGTGATTCATGCAGGCATTAAAACAAAATAGATTGGCCGTTATCCAACTGCATCTATGACTAAAAATCCACCCTCTGAATATCATCCGAACAAACATTGGGTATTGAGTTTCAAGCAACAGATAATCGCAGTAAGAAAAGTGTGTAATGTAAACAATAGTTTCATCCTTATACAAAGCATTGTTGTTTTCTCCCTAATGGCAACAACACATCCTCCATCCGTCACGTTTCTGTAACTCAAGCATAGATGAAAAGGAGGCATCAAGCATCTACTTGGAGTTACTAGCATCTACTTGGCCAGAGCATCTACTAATAACGGAGAGCGTGCAAGATCATAAATAACATATGCATGAAGATAACATGATAGATTGATAATCAGAAGACATAGCATTCAAAATTCATCAGATCCCAACAAACACAACATGTAGCATTACATAAAGATGATCTTGATCATGTTAGGCAGCTCAAAAGATCTAAACATGAGGTACAAAGTTGAGAGAACAACCATCTAGCTGCTGCTATGGACCTGTCGTCCAGGGATGAACTACTCATGCATCGATTCGTAGGAGGGCATGGTGGTGTAGACCCCTCCGGTGATTATTTCCCCCTCCGGCAGGGTGCCGGGGAGAGCTCCAGAACCCTCCCAATCTCGGGATGACGATGACGGCGGCCTCGGATGTTTCTTCAGAAAAAGTTTTATATCTATAGGGTTTATGTCTCGAGGGAATTAAATAGGAAAAAGGGCAGATGCGGTGGAGGCCTGGGGGCCCCACACCACCCCCGGGCGCGGCCAAGGGGGGGTGCCGCCCTATGTTGTGGGCCCCCTGAGGCCCCCCTCCGGGTCTCTTCGGGACTCCCTGGAACCTTCGGGAATTATAAGACTTCCGGGCTTCAAATTTTCCAATTCCGAGAATATTTCCAGTACAACTTTTCTGAAACCTTAAACAGCAGAAAACAGGGAACTGGATCTATGGCATATTGTCAATAGGTTAGTCCGTAAAATCGATAAAAATGACATAAAGTGTATAACAAACATGTGGGAAACAATAAGAAAACATCATGGAACATCAGAAATTAAGGATACGTTTATGACGTATCAACATCCCCAAGCTTAGTTCCTACTCGTCCTCGAGTAGGTAAACGATACAAACACATAATTTCTGAGGTGACATGCTACCAACATAAACTTGATCATCAATAATGTAAAAGCATAAGTAAGGTGAGATCATAGAACTTAAACACAAGCATGATAAATAGAACTTTAATAATAAAGCATAGCAATAACTTTGCATCATGAGAAGTAACTCAAATAAAAGATCATGAATAACAATGCAAAGAAAGATATACGTTTGTTTCAAGTATAGAGGGAACATGTCAAAGTGATATTTCGCTAGTCCTTAAGAGTGAGGCAAAACATAAATGCCAGGTCACCTTCAAAGTTCATGAGGAAGACTAGAACAAATAATTAGAGAACAAGCAATAACACATCAAGAATCAACTAATAATGTTTCCGGGACAAATGCACATAAAACTCAAAATGGCAAAAATGCTCTCTCAACTGTGCATAAAGTTAGAAGATGGAGACTCAACATAAAAGTAAAAGAAAGGCCCTTCGTAGAGGGAAGCATGGATCTCTCATGTGCTAGAGCTTTTATTTTATTAAATAGAGGTATTTAAAACTTGACACTCCTCCCAACAATCTTTCACAAACCATGGCTAACCGAATCCTCGGGTGCCTACCAACAATCACATACCGTGGAGGAGTGTCTATATTTTAAGAGAGGTGTATGCTTATGACAACGAATGGTAAACAGAAAATACAGAACGTCACAAGCCAACTAGACTTCACAATAGCGGCTCCCATAGAAGGACGCATCTGGGTAGAAGGTCATCCCTCTTTCTCTTTTGTTTACACAATTATGTTTTGACTGATAAATGCGGGGCAAAAATAGTGAAGATAATTTGTGTTATTAATTTGGGGCTGGGCACCCCGCTGCCAGCTCTTCTATCATTGGATAAGGGGATGAATCCACTAGTCAAAGGTCTGAAAGTCCAATCAACAAGTGAGATAAAGATTCTGTTTTTACGTCCTCATGAGCTAAAACAGGAGAACAAAATAGGAGTAATTTTGAATGTTTGAAAGTAACACATGAGCAATTTACTATGAAGTGGCGGTTAAATACCACATGTAAGTAGGTATTGTGGACACAATGCGAAAACTTTGGTTTTTGGGAGTTGGATGCACGACTAGAGCTCATACTCAGTACAGGTGGAGGCTAGCAAAAGACTGGGAGCGACAAATCAAGAGAGCATAAGAGCCATAATCATGCACAACGACATAAGCATCATTTATCAAAGCATAAGTGGTACCAAAAGTTCAAAAACTAAATGATCATGGAGTTTATTCGTGACTGGTTCATAGTCATAAACATGTTGTGAGCATGCGCCAAGTCAACCAAATAAAACATTCAAAGGAGAACACCACAAATTTATGCTTCAATATGACAAGAACAACTCATGATTCTTTCAATGGCACAGTAAAAAATCTCAGCTATTTGAGCTAGTCAGGCTAGTTAATAACCATAAAGCTTTAAAACTAAAATAACATATAGCATGATATGAAAAAGTCTAGCCACAATCTATACAAGATTCTACTTGCACCGTTAAAAATTCTACCTCAAGGAGCAATTTCTTTTCCCAACAAGCACCATACAAAACATGCTTTAAGAAAAACTCTCTAAATGCTATAGAAAGAAAACATGAGAGGACTCACAAAACTGTACTAAAACTAACATCTCTGAATAAGAGATGCAATGAAAAAAAGAGCTAAACATGAATTTTTGCAGCAACTAGAAGAAGTACTAAGAATACTAGCATAGCAAGTATTCAAACAAAAAAGCAGAGCGTGTCTCAATCCGAAAAAAAGAATGCTCGGATCCAACTATATTATTGAAGCAATTAAAACAAAAGAAAACAAAGGAAAACAAAAGAAAACTAAAGAAAAACAAACATACGCTCCAAGTAAACTTCATATGATGTGACCGAATGGAAATATAGTTTCACGAGAAGTGACCTGATAGATAGTTGATGAAGAAGGGGATGCCTTGGGCATCCCCAAGATTATATGCTTGATTATTCTAAAAATATGCTTGGATGAACCACGTGGGCATCCTGAAGCTTTGACCTTGCAATCTTCTTGATCACATATATCACCTCTTCTCTTGACCCTTGAAAACTTCCTTCACACCACAATCAAACATTAATTCACATTATAGGGTTAGTGCAACAATTAAAAATCCATTGGTTATGTATGGAACATGTTCTATTGATACTTCTAAACATTATCTACAGCCACTGATGTTTCATGAAGCAAATAAATCCACTTGACATCGTAAAAGAGCAAATGCAAGAAAAATGGCAGAATCAGTTAAAACCAGAACTATCTGTAAAGACGAATTTTTTTGAGGCACTTATGTTGCTCACATAGAAAAACTTAAAGAATGAAAAAGTTGCGTAATTAGCTGAGGAGTAATCAAAAAAAGTTCAGATCATTCTGATCTTCCAAGATTTTATACAATTCTTTTACGGTGGACAGCAGAAATCTGTTTTCCGCGCAGAAATCCGAAAACCAACTCCGATTCTCGTTAGAAACCTTACTTGGCACTACTAAAACATTAAAATCAATATAAAAAGGAGTTGCTACAGAATTATACAACCCCTCGAATCAAAGAAAACCGAAAAAACAAAGCAAAAACTAAAACCATGGGTTATCTCCCAAGAAGTGCTTTTCTTTAACGCCTTTTAGCTAGGCCCAGAAAAGTGGAATAAAGTATTTTCAAGTGAAGAAGCATCCAAATTGTAATTTTTTAATAATGGAATCAAAAGGCAACTTCATTGTCTTGCTAGGAAAGTGTTCCATACCTTTCTTTAGTGGGAACTGAAATTTAATATTCCCTTCTTTCATATCAATAACAGAACCAACAGGTCTAAGAAAAGGTATTTCTTAAAACAATTGGACAAAAAGCATTGCATTCAATATTCAAGATAACAAAATCAATGGGGACAAGAGTATTATTCACCATGATCATAACATCATCAACTCTCCCCAAAGGTTTCTTACTAACATTATCAATAATACAAATATCCAAATAACAAGATTCCAATGGTGGTAAATCAAGAATATCATAGAGTTTCTTGGGCATAACAGAGATACTGGCACCAAGATCACATAGAGCATTGCAATAAAAATCATTTAGTTTGATTTTAATAATAGGTTCCCAACCATCATCTAACTTCCTAGGGATAGAGGGTTCACATATTAATTCATCCTTTCTAATTTGCCTGAGAGCATTTGTAATATGTTTTGTGAAAGCCATATTCATAGCACTAGCATTAGGACAACTAGCAAGCTTTTGTAATATATTTTGTGAAAGCCATATTCATAGCACTAGCATTAGGCCAACTAGCAAGCTTTTTTAAGAACTTAATCAATCCATTTGTGTTGCAATCATCAAAGTCAAGATCGTTTTTATCAAATATAATGGGACCATTGTCTCCCATGTTTCTAAAACTTTCAGCACTTTTATCGGGAGCATTTTTAGCAGTTTCAGGCAGTTTTGCATTTTTACTAGCAGAAGTGGGATTGTTTTCAACACCAATTACTAGACCATTGATAATAGAAGGTTTTCTAGCATGTGAAGCTTTAGTTTTACTAGTGGTGGTACTGGTGTAAACATTAGCTATATTATTCTTTCTAGCTATTTCATCTTCTCTTTCCCATCTAGCATGCAATTTAGCTAACATTCTAACATTATCATCAATTCAAATTTGGATAGAATTCAAAGTTTTACTTTCTTTAACATCATGAGGCATAACCTTTAGTTTCAGAAAATCAACATCAAGAGCAAGGCTATCAACTTTAGAAGCAAGAACATCAATTTTGTCAAAATTTTCCTCAACACATTTGTTAAAAGTAGTTTGTGTACTAATAAAATTCTTAAGCATGTCCTCAAGATCAGAGGGTACACTTTTATTGTTGTTGTAGGAATTACCATAAGCATTGCTATTATTGGGAGGATATGACCTATAATTGTTTCTACCAAAATTATTCCTATAAGCATTGGTGTTGAGATTATTATTTTTAATGAAATTCACATGAACATGCTCTTCTTGAGCAACCAAAGAGGCTAAAGGAACATTATTTGGATCAATAGGAGTATGGACATTCACAAGCATAGACATGATATCATCAAGTGTTTCATTTAAAGAGGAGGTTTCTTCAATAGAATTTACCTTCTCACCAGTTGTAGCTCTCTTAGTGTGCCACTCAGAATAATTTACCATCATATCATCAAGAAGCTTTGTTGATAACGCCAAGGTTCCTCCGGCAGCTGAATCCAGGAGGTTTCTTGAAGAAAAATGCATACCTGCATAAAAGGTTTGGATGATCATCCAAGTAGTCAGTCCATGAGTGGGACAATTCTTTGCCAAAGATTTCATTCTTTCCCAAGATTTAGCAACATTCTCATTATCAAGTTTATTAAAATTCATAATGCTACTTCTTGATCATATAATCTTAGCAGGACGATAATATTTTCCAATGAAAGCATCTTTACACTTAGTCCATGCCAATTAATAACATAAGCATCTTAATTTAGACCATAAATGAAACTATAACATGGTGAACATGCTCGGAATAGCCATTAGCTAATAGATAGATAGTGGATTTATGTCATATTGAGATAATTCTACAATTGTGCAACACACTCAAGTTAATTAATTTCAAGGCAAGATGTGGAACCTTCGGGAATTCTAAGACTTTCGGGCTTCGAATTTTTCAATTCCGAGAATATTTCCAAAATAAATTTTGTGAAACAAAAAACAACAGAAAACAGGGAACTGGCTCTATGGCATCTTGTCAATAGGTTAGTCCAGAAAAACGATAAAATGCCATAAATTTTATAGCAAACATGTGGGAAACAATAAGAAAACAACATGGAACATCAGAAATTAAGGATACGTTTATGACATATCATTGTAGCAGCCTTCTCTTCAATCTCCTGCGCGAAGTAGCACGCAGAGGCCACGAGCAGCCTGGCAGGAGCTTAAGTGCGCAACCTATCCCGTCCCACTCCTCTCTCTCCGACAGGTGGACCCCGCCACTTACCTCAGCGATGACGTCATCTCTTCAATCTCCTGCGCACTCAACGAGTCAGGGAAGAACACGCAGAATCCGTCCCGAATTTCTCACGATTTAGGGAAGGATTCATAGCCCCGAGCCCCTCCATAAATAGCCTACAACCTCCTCTAAGATCCACCCTTGGAACCCTAGACCACCTCGCCGCTTGGCCGCTGCAATTCGTCGCCGGAGCCGCGCACCACCATCGCCGTATTCCTTGTTTTCGGCATGGTGAGCCCCTCACGGACCTCGCCGAGGCACCCTCTCCCTCCCCTCTATCCTACGCATCCACTGATGCCATGGTTCGATTTTTTTTCGCATCACAACAGCCTCGCCGTCCACTCCGAGACTCACCGGAGCCCGTCTCATCTCCATCCGCGCGTGACATGGGGGTTAGACATGGTAGGGCCAATACGCAAGTCAACACCTGGAGGCTATACACACCTACTCATAGCAGTTGACAAATGCACGAAGTGGATAGAGGCTATGCCAGTCGACTCCGCGCACGCCCAGTGCGCCGTGAAATTCCTCAACTCCATCGTGTGCAGATTTGGCATACCACACAACATCATCATCGACAACAACAGCAACTTCACAGCCAAGGAAACGCCGAAATTCTGCGAGAAAAAGGGTGTCACCCTCAGCTTCGCCTCGGTAGCTCATCCACAAACTAACGGTCAAGTCGAGTGATCTAACGGATTAGTCTCAGCTGGCCTAAAGAAACGGCTACTCGATCGCCTAAACCCAATAGCAGGGCATTGGGCCGAGGAATTACCATCAGTACTATGGAGCCTCCACACAACGCCAAATCGGTCAACAAACTATACACCATTCTTCATGGTATACGGAGCCGAGGCCGTCCTTCCTGAAGATGTCAAATTTAGTGCTCCACGCGTCGTCGGATACAACGAAGAAACCTCAAACATGGCACTCCCAGAAGACGTGGACGCACTCAACGAAATTCGAGACATTGCACTCACAAGATCCGCAGTATACCCGCAATCACTGCGCAACTACCACAGTCGACGTATACGTCACAGATCCTTCGTGGTAGGAGACATGGTGCTGCGGCTCAAGCAAAAGGAAGGACACAAGCTCGAGCCACCATTGGAAGGACCTTTCTTAATTCACGAAGTTATCCCAGGCGGCGCTTACCGATTGAAGAACCCGGAGACCAGTGGCATCTACTCCAACCCGTAGAACGTTGCACATCTCTGCAAGTTCTACCCTTAGGATTATCCTACTCGCAAGAAATAAGACTGTACCAGCCATTCTGTAGCTCGATCGAATACATGGCTTCTCAGCCATATCAATAAAACACATGGTTCTTCAACCATAGCTATTCTCATCTTCTATTTTACATGCTAAAACAACAGGTATACACCCCAAACACATGGGGGCTACACCTAACTAGCATAAAATGAAAATTCTCAAATACAAGGTACGACAAGGTTGACATGTTATAAATACCTTACAAAATATCGAGTGAGCTATACAAGGTTACAGGATCTCTACATCCTACGATTACATCTGACGGTGAGCAGTCCTCTCTGCCAGCATTTGATCTATCTCCTCCGAAGTTAGTCGAATAATCCGCTCCGCTGCGGGCTGGATGACCGCGTAGTGTGGCGAAAAATCAATGGGAGAGTCGAGAAGCCGCGCCACCGAGTTAAAGTTGATCTCAGGATGCCACACCCGAACAAAGGCGAGTGCTACCTGAGCTCCACAGATAAGTTGCTGGCGCACGCACTCCCGAACCTCTCCTACTCGACTAAAGACCCTTAGCAAACCGCTCCATCCTTCTGGAACGGTACCCAATGGATAAAACGTCCGATGCATAGTAGAAAGAGCCTCTCGACAAGACTCAAGAAGAATCTTCGCCTGGCTCGCCCGACACATCAAAGTGGCCAAAACAAAGCCTCGATTGCGGTCTGACCAAAACTTGGCTGCATGTTGTTTGGAGCTACCCGCCTCATAGGAAATGTGGGTATCCACCCAGTGAGTCTCGCAAGGCCCGTCGGGTTCAACAACTGCAAATTCAGCAAACACGTCAAAACAGAAAGGGAAGCAAGCAGCTAAACACCCGGGGGCTTGCGGGCTTCCAAAGCATATCCTTCACAATCGCCGCCAGCTCTTCCATCACAAAATTTTCACGCTCAGCCGCGAGTCTCTCCTTTTATTTGGCGACATCAGCCACGCCCCGCAGCGTTTTCAGTTTACGCTCGCCATCCGCAACGCGGTCACGGAGTGAGGCAAATGTATTAGCAGCAGCAACAAGGGGATCCACCCGCGCCGTAGACCCACTCAAAGAATCTGTGCTAGGATCCACTACCTGGAAAGAAATTAAGCATGTTCAGAAACACTACAAGACCCCACTCGAGAAATGCACCACCTATCTAACAGGTGCTCGGGGGCTACTCCCATCGGGAGCGCCTAACAGCAAGACGCGACAATCAGACACTGAGGATCACAGGAAGCACTTCGATTAAGAAACATAAATACGGGAATACATCCCAAGGTTCATTACATCGATAAAAAAAAAGCAAATATAAACTAGCCTAGGGGGGGTGCAGAAGTAGTGCCACTCGCAGGAGCCTGCCCCTTGCGACTAGCACGAGCAAGCACTTCAGAAAGCTTCTTCGCAAGGACTTCAGCCTGAGCGCCAAAGGGACGGAGTGCTACCCTTTTGCCTAAGGCGTCGTAGGGAAGGATCGAGTACACCTTCTCCAGGTCATCCGAGACTCCGTGCGCCAGCGCAAATTGGATAGCCGTCCTAGACCCGCACTCGGACTGAGCGTCTGAGTAAGCCTGGAGGAGGTTCTCATCGTCCAAGAACACCTTCAGAAGGCCGTCCAGCGTAGTCGGAACCGCCGCATCCACCAGTAGGCGCTCGTGGAACTGCTTCAACACTCGGGTGGCTTCACCAACGAGAGAGGAGATCCCACTCGCATGCTCCTGAAGCTGGGCGCATGAATCCATGAGGGCGTCCAGTCGCTGGCTCCTGGGCAGCTCCAGTGCAACCCCAAGGATACCGACAAAAAGGACACCATAAATCTCCAAAGACAGCAAGTTAAGTTACATTGCGACAAAAGAGTGGTCAAGTGTACCTTACCCGCAAACTTCTGAGCCAAGGGGCAGACGATGCCAACAAGATCACTATCGTGCTTGGCACCTGCCTCCTCCAATTGCTTCAGCGCCTCTTGAGCTTCGACGCGTTTCCCCTCGAAGTCGGCCGAATGCTTGCGAGTGGACTCCAGCTCCTTTCGGGAGGACTCCAACTCACCTTCAAGGGTTTTCACCCGAGCGACAACTTCAGCTTTCTCGGTCTTCAGACGGGTAACTTGAGCTACAGAGCAACGATTACAGCTTAAGCAAGTTTTGTGATCAACGGAAACAGTAAAACGGAGCGGATTAACCTACATTGAAGAGATTGGCCGTCCTCGACAAGTCGATCGCGATCCACCCGAAGGCAAACGCAATCCGCCTCGGATGAGAGCACTCGGCGACGGATGGCAGCAAGGGAATCAAGGAGAGTCTCCAAAAGTCCAAGACGGAAATTCAAGTTAAAGGACAAAATCTCTTGAGCCTATACACGACTGTACACAGTCGAATATAGGCTCGGGGGCTACTCCCATTAGGAGCACTGCCGTGCACCCGATAGAATAAAGAAAGGCAAGGAAGAAAAGAGTTCAACTAGAGTTCGTGGCTAATCGCAAGCAATTAACCACGGCCTCGGGGGCTACTCCCATCGGGAGCACAGTCGTGCACCCGATAGAAATTCCAACCAAATTAAGCAAATATAAAAAAAAGGAGAACTAAACTTATTTCGGCCTGGGCAGTAGACACAGGATCAGCTGAGCTTCCCGAGAATTCCTTATGCGCGGAAGCTCCACCGGCAAAATCAGGTAGCCCGGACTCAGGAATTACGGCTGCCCTCGCAGGACTTGGAGGCATTCAGGAGGCTTCTGCGGCTAGAACGTCTCCTTCGGCAACTTCTTTCCTCTTCACAGAGGGAACCGAAAAAGCATACTACCCAGTGCTGATGGTTTGAAGGCTTCTATTGAAGGGAGTTAAACAAAGATAAAGAAAAGGGAAGAAATTCTCGACTAAAGGGCAACGTGCAATAAAAACTTACTCATCCTCATTGTCGTCATCCAGAATGTCCACATTCCAGGCGGTGGGAACCCTCGAATTGCGGCCTACGGGAGGAAGCACATTCAAAGGCGCCACCTGGAGAGGCTCGGTCGCCTGACCTGACTCGTCACCCAAGGAACTGTCCTTGGAAGTGGCTTCGTCAGCCCCGTGCCTGCGGCGCTTGTGGTGATGGAGCTGATCACTACCCGAGATTTCCATGTCGTCTGAAGAGTCGTGCTCGGAGCTCGAGTCAGCCTCAGCAACCCTAGTTTCGAGAGGGGCCTCGATGTTGCTCGCCAGGAGATCCGAGGAGTCTTCAGCCGAGGCTGGCGGGTAGCATGTTGCTACCTTCAAGCTCAACGGGAGAAGAAGAAGAAAAAGGGAGAAGAACTTCAGTCGACAAAGTTTCAGACTGCAAAGAAAACAAACAAGAATAGAGAAAAACTTACATCGGCTGGAGGAGGTTTCGCCGCCTCGAATGGCTCGAGAGAACAAGCCGAGAAGGCCTCTCCTTTCTCCAGTTTGGTGATGGCCGCAATCTTATTATCGAACTCGGCGTTCGAGAGAAGGTCTTCATAGACGCGGCTAGGGTCTTGCGTACCTTGGTACTCCCACATAGTCGAAGGTTTGTCTTGGAGTGGCTGGATCCTCCGCCGAAGGAAGACAGTCGCTAGATGCAATCCATTCAGCGGAACCCCAATCGCCTTGTCGCAAAAGCTCTCCACCTTCGCGAGTAGAGGGGAGATGACCTTTCTGTCCTCGGGGGTAAGCTTGTGCACCCAGGATTTTTGGCGCTTCAGAATCGCGAATGGATGAAACTCGGGAGCTCCACCCGCGCTATTGTCGATGACGTAGAACCATTTCTTCCGCCATCCTTGCTCGGAGTCGATGAAGTACATCTCCGGGTAGGGGATATCCGTCTTCGCGTAGATCCCGAACCCGCCAGTGCGCATGGGCTCCCCCTGCTCGCCCAGTCGTGACTTCTCTGGGAAGATGCGCACCTTGAACAGGGCCTTCCAGAGACCCCAATGCGGGCGGATGCCTAAGAAGCACTCGCAAAGCACGATAAAGCACGAGATGTGCTGAATCGCGTTTGGAGGCAAGTCATGGAGATGTATGCCATAGACATACAACAATCCAAGAAGGAAGGGATGGAGAGGCAGAGAGAGGCCGTGCGAGACGTGCTATGAGAAGATCACACGCTCGTTTGCACGAGGGTTTGGTACCTCTTCCTTCTTGGGGAGGCGCACGCGCTTCTCGCCGTCGGCGGGCAGCAGCCCCTCTCGCTGCATCTCGTTGAGGCTCTTCCGCGTGGTGTTGGCGGAGCGCCAGTCGCCTGACTTCACGGTGGGCGGCGCGGAGGCGACTCCGACCTCCTTCGACGATGACGCGGCGGCGCTGCGTTTCTTCCCTCCGGCCTTGGGAGCTCTCTCGTGCTTGCAGAATGAGAAGGTGTGCGTGAGGAGGAAGAAAGGAAGCGAAGGGCAGGGAAATTTACCCCTCACCTAAGGACAGCTACTTATACATAGGCCAAAACGATCTGAGCCGTAGATCTGGTGACGTGGTGCTCATCGCGGCCGCCACGCGTGAAGTGGAGACGAGGCGGCGGTGAACAGTTATCTCTGCCACGATCCTTACAGTAGATCGTGCACATTTACAGCGTGTGGCTCGCGGGAAAACCGGAAACGACCTCTTGTTTCGAGTCAAAAAGCTGACAAGGTGGGGCATCCTGCTCTACTCTGCCCTGTGATGTCCCATCGGGAGGAGTCAGAACGGGCAAGTGCGTAATGACATCATTGCGCACCTCATCAAATGCAAAAAATCTTTCGCATAAGATCCCTGACGCGAAATTTCTTTCGTATGGGCATATCAAGACACGAAAAATCTTTCGCATAAGATCCCTGACACAAAATTTCTTTCGTATGGGCATATCAAGACGCAAAAATGCTTTCGCATAAGCTCCCCGACGTGAAATTTCTTTTGTATGGGTATATCGAAGGGCATGACAAGACATGGGAACTCTCCCGCATAACTACCCACACACGGAATCTTTTTCGTATGGGAAGGAAAATCTTTTCACTCGAAAGCTCTCAAGATAATACACGCGAGTATGCAGTTCCTTCCACTCTGACACACAATGTACTTACACATCCTTGCCCTGGATCGTTCGGCTGACTAGGCACATCAGGATGCCGTATTCTTTCGAGTACAAATGTAAGACTCAAAGATCTCTCTTATGGGCCTAGAATCGCACTCAAGCTGCGTCCTTTGGTAAATTTCCGTGTCAACAACACGAAGAAAAATCATAGCGGACGTGCCGGGTACCCCTATAGGTTAAGTTCGATTCGGTAAGACCTCCACGGCCCAGTCGCAATGATCACCTCGCCGAGTTTGAGTCGGAGGTCTCAAATTTGTGTAGGCCAGAACTGTTTTGCCCTAGATGCAATTAATTGGCCCTGAGCTTCCGGGAGAGCCAAGCGACTGAGCCATATCCTTCAGCGAAAACGGCCGAAACGCAGGCACATCCATTGCTTGATGCTAGAGTACAACAAGCGCATCGCGCACAGGGTACGCACCCTCTTAACATCGAACAGTTGAAGCAGTCAATCGGAAGAAATCAAGACGAACTTTGAGCGTCTACCCGACAGATTCTCAATCGAGTAAACGCTCGGGGCCTACTGACGAGGGGATGAGTCCTGGACCTATCGGGTGAGGCTACCCGGTCCAAGGCCCAAGACCTCTGGCCGAAGGGAGATGTCGTAAATAGTTCTAGAAGGCCCAATCAAGGCCCACCCGCAGAGCCTTGATAGTCAAGAAAGGAAACTTGTAACCACCTTGAAAGTTAGGGTTTCTATCACCGGGTGCGGTTTGAGACCTTGGTACCTATATAAGGCCAGGAGAACCACCAAGAGGGGGACCAAGCCACACCACACCACCAAAGCCTTGAAATTGAGATCTAACTCTCGACTCGAGCACCCCCCATTGTGACCGGTCTATTGCTAATACATACCGACAGAAGCAGGAGTAAGGGTTTTACCTCTACGAGGGCCCCGAACCTGGGTAAATCGTGCCCCATGTTTGCCGATGATTGTCACCAGCGCCTACACGTTCTCCTAATCGAAACCGTAACGGTTCACCCGAGGGACTTGTTGAGATGCATATTCGACAACCCCCGCAAGCCAGCATCGCGGCACCTCCATTTTCCGGCAAACCCGCATCAGCGAGGTAAGCTCTAGCTTCTGCATCGTCTGATCCAGATCCTAAGGCCCATACTAGATCAATAAAAACGAAAGGGTACCAACGAATCAGAATACACCACGCGGCATCGCTTAGTTAACGCACAGTCGGCAGCACAGTCAGCAGCCCGAGCAAACCAAGAGCCTGCACGTCAGAAGCCAGCAATAGCCAACCAGGAAGCACCGCGTGGGCCCCCCATTTTTTCTTATTTATTCCGGAATAGATTCAATTTGACCGTTTTACAGAAAACCACCTAGATCTTAGAATCATCATAACTTTTTAACCATAGATCCAAATTTGTCAAACTTGAACTTTTTGAAATGAGCACACAATGTATAATATTTTAGCACTATCCAAATTTAAATTTGACAAACTTAAATATGTTCAAATTCAAATATGCTTGTTTGGTGATTTTTGGCATAGTTTAAATTCTACAAATCTAAAAATTGCAAATAAAATTTCCCTGGAGACCTTAGGACTTGAACTTTCATATCCTCTATCCCGAAATAATTTTTGAACCAATTAAAGTTGAAATTAGAATTGTTTGGCCTTTTTGTGTGCTTTGGACTTAGTTTAAATTCTGTAAATATTTTCAATATGTTTTCTTTAGCAATTTTGTTCTAAGTACCAACATTAGATCAGAGAGACCAAAACCTAAGACATTTCATGCCTTGAAACCTTGTCCATGTAAATTTGTGCTAGTTGTCCCTCCTAGTGAAAAACCACTAAGTCAGAAGATTAGAAAATTTGAAGTGCGAGGAAGATGCTCCGATTTTCAACTTGAAGATTTTCAACATGAAGCTAGAAGACCAATGAAAGACTTAGCCAAGAAAGCCAACTTCATAAGCATCTCCAAGAAGTAGAAGTACTTAAAAGAAAACAAGAGGAACTTAAGAATACAAGAAGATGATTAGTGTCACAATAGTTTTTGTTCAAGACTTAGAATTAGTTTCTCAAGTGAGATGAGAGATTTTGACAAAGACTTCAACAAGGATACTTTCATCAAGAAGAACAACTTCAACTCAAGAAGAATACCCTCCCAGAAAATGAAGAAGAATAAAAAGAAGAGAAGAATTTTACAAGTACTTTTAGGGAACTCTAGCAATCCCATCTATTTCTATTTCCATATGAATAAGTAACTAGACTAAGACTATAAGAAAGGCCATTTATGAAACTCAAGGAGGCAAAAGAATACTTGAAGAAAACAAGGCAGAAATAGATTAGACCTTGTGTGATATTATGATCAAAGACCAATCCTTAGTCACAAATGGAAAAAACTAACTACAATGACTTAGTATATTTTGTGAATTTAAATTAGTTGTTATCACATGCTTCCACTTTTTGCATGTTAAGTAAATGTGTTAGTACTTAGTGAAAACTCTAGGAACCTACTTGACAAATATGATCAATTAAGTTTGAACTCTTCAAGCCCCATCCCAATCCTTAGCCATTTTCTATACACTAAACCCAAACACAATAATTTCTTTGGTAGAATAGATTGACATTTTAAGTTTGTTATACTTTGTTCGTTTTCTTGTGATTGCTTGTTTATTGTTGTTTACTTGTATTGTTTAGATTGTACGGAGAGAAAATTCTATTTTGTGAAGAGAAGGTGATTGTTCTTAACCAACTTCAAAGGTAAGTAACACACCATCCATCCACCCATTATTTTCTATATGCATTAGTTGATTTTGAGTAGAATGCATGATAGCAAATTTTACTAAGTTACATTATGCTATGTTATTATCCTAGTAGTGTGTAGCCATCTATTTACCTTATATTTATAGCCTTAGAACTTGATAGATGCTATCCAATGTTACAAATTGTTTTTTACTTGATGTTGTTGAAAAATTCTAAGTAACAACTTCAATGAACCACCTGGGTGGATTTGGTTGCATGGCTGATGAGAGTTGAGTGTCACCCCGACGGGTGTTCACTTGAGGAATGCCACCCACGAACAAAGTGATTTTGATGTTTCCCAATTTAGATTGCTTAAAGTGCAGCCTTTGTTCATATGGGCTCTAGCTTAGTCAAGTAAGTTGTGTCGACTCTACCTGTGGCTTGACAAGCAGATGTAGTAGAATTATAGGTGGAACGGGTCTTGCCGGTTGGTAGTTTTCATGCTTCTGAAAGACTTTGATTCAAGTATCTCCTTTCCTTAATACATTCAACATGTATAGGATGTTTGGGTGAAAAGAGTACAAGGGTGAAAGTGCACAACCTCTGCAGAGTTAGAAACTAAGATCTTAGCCGTGTCCCCGGTTATGGACAACATCGAGTAGCTAGACAAGGATGGACGCAAGAATCACATCACCATTTCAATAAGTAAAAATTTGACCAAGTGAACAGTAGTTGTGGTGGTTGGATTTCAATCCAATTTTGCCACCCTTTGAGAAGAAAAGTTTGTTTTACAAAAGAGATAGGAGAAAACTTGCTTTATGCAAACTTAGCCAAAACTTCACTCAGCCAAATATGCATGTGGTATTAGTATTACCAATTTTTATCCATCATAGTGTTACTTGCCAATACATTAAAATTTATTGACTCCTTTGTGGCTGCATATTCCATCCTGGAGATGAATCTGAAGACGAGTGAGTTTTCGTTCAGGATCTCGAGTCTACAACCAACATGTTTTGGATGTGGCACATGAATAAGACGAGGCTCAGTGTTGTGCTAAGTTTTCACTTGTATTTCTGTTTCATGCTAGTCTTCTGAGACTATGCAAGTTGTAAAGTTATTTTGTAAAGACCGGATCATGCGATGTAATAGAATTTGATGCATTTGCATGATATTACATTTTGAACTGTGGTGCTAGCATTTGATCTAGGGACTAGCACAATAACACAGGGTTCTTACATTATTTAAATGTGGGAACGCTACAACTTGAGGAACTACTAGAGATGGCAAAGAAGCTCAGCAATATTAACCAAGTGGAAGATGTCAGAGACACCTTCAACTGGAACTGAGAGCAAGGAAACACATATTCAGCCAGATCTGCTTACCTGGCGTGGTTCGAGGGCACCACTAGGTTGGGAGGAGCGGATCAGATTTGGAAGTCCGGGGCCCTGGAAAAATGTAAATCTTTCCTCTGGTTGGCCCTATGACACTGTTGTTGGATTGCGGATCGCCTCAGTAGGCGTGGATTGCCCGCGCCGCCGGCCTGCGCGTTCTGTGATCAGTAGGGGGAGAACATCGACCACCTTCTGCTCGGGTGTGTCCTGGCTAGGGAAGTGTGGACCACCTTCATACAACACTAGGGAAGGGGCGGCTGGACCCCTGCGCCAGACGTGAGTTTGTGCAACTGGTTATCTATGCTAGGAGGGGAAGTCGGCGCTGACAGAGAATGGTGGATGGCAGTTGCGCTCATCTCCTGGAGCATTTGGAGGCACCGTAACAACATTGTGTTCAAAGGGTCGAGGCCTTCGGCCACATCGGTGGTTATTGCGATCTTGAGGCAGCCGATCGTTGGCGCTTAGCTAGACTATTTAGGAGTTAGCTAGCGAGTATAGAGAGGTGGAGGGTTGGGGAGTAGTCGCTTTTGTTCTCCCCGGTGGATTGCGTCATCGACGTCTGTGTCATACGTGTTGTAAATGGCCATCTTTGTCTTCTCCTTCTATGAAACCGATACATCTTTCCATGACGTATCCTTAACAAATAAAATAAGGGACTGTCGTTTAACGATACAATTTCTAATAGGAACATTCCTGGCTAGTCGCAAGCGTTGATGCCTGATACGTCTCAAACGTATCCATAATTTTTGTTGTTCCATGATGTTTTGTTGCCATATTCCACATGTTTCTTATATGCTTTATGTCATTTTGATGGAATTTGTGGTTCTAACCTATTGACAATATGACACAGAGCCAGTTCCTGTTTTCTGCTGTTTTCAGTTACAGAGAAGTTATTCAGGAAATATTCTCGGAATTGGACGGAAAAAAACCCAGAAGTTTTATAAAATCGTCACGTACAAGGAGTCCGGAGGAGACCTGCAGGGGGGAGCTCAGGGGCCCCAAACCATGAGGCGGCGCATCCCCCCTCTGGCCGCGCCCAGGGGTGGTGTGGGCCCGTTGGTTACCCACCGACGTTGCCCTCTCGCCTATTTATATCTCTTGGAGGGTTACCCACCGACGTTGCGCTTTCACCGGTTTTGCTGAACACAAAGAGGTTAAACGTATGGTGTGGAAAACAGTAGGAACAGTATGAAAGCAGTATGTGTTTTATCAGTATGAGGAAAATGGACCGGGGTGCACATTTCACTAGTGGTGTGTCTCCGTGAAAGATAATTAACATGTGTGGTGAACAAACTACAGCTGGGCAATTGACAGAAATGAAGGCTACACCGTAGTGCATGTGCAAGTCATAAAGATTACTATGTCATTCATGCAGGAATTACAACAAAATACATAGGCCGTTATCCAACAACATCTATGCCTAAAAATCCACCATCTCAATATCATCCGAACAAATGCTGGGTATTAAGTTGCAAGCAACCAATAATCGCCGTAAGCAAAGTGCGTAATGTAAACAATAACATCATCCTTAGGCAAAGCATTGTTGTTTTCTCCCTAATGGCAACAACACATCCTCCATCCGTCATGTTTCTGTCACTCGAGCACAGATGAAAATGAGGCATGAACCCACTATCGAGCATAAATACTCCCTCTTGGAGTTACTAGCATCTACTTTGCCAGAGCATCTACTAATAACGGAGAGCATGCATGATCATGAATAACATATGCATGAAGATAATATGATAGATTGATAACCAAAAGACATAGCATTCAACATTCATCAGATCCCAGCAAAAACAACATCTAGCATTACATAAAGATGATCTTGATCATGTTAGGCACCTCAAAAGATCTAAACATGAGGTACAAAGTGGAGAGAACAACCATCTAGCTGTTGCTATGGACCCGTAGTCCAGGAATGAACTACTCATGCATCACTTCGGAGGAGGGAATGGTGGTGTAGACCCCTCCGGTGAATATTTCCCCCTCCGGCATGGTGCCGGGGAGAGCTCCAGAACCCTCCCAATCTCGGGATGACGATGATGGCCGCCTCGGGTGTTTCTCCGGAAAAAGTTGTATATCTATAGGGTTTATTTCTCGAGGGGATTAAATAGGCGAAAGGGCAGAGGCGGTGGAGGCCTGGGGCCCTACACCACCCCCCGGCGCGGCGGGGGGGGGGGCGCCGCCCTATGTTGTGGCCCCCCTAAGGCCCCCTCCGGGTCTCTTCGGGACTCCCTCGAAGCTTTGGGAATTATAAGACTTTCGGGCTTCATATTTTCCAATTTCCAGAATATTTCCAGAACAACTTTTCTGAAACCAAAAAACAGCCGAAAACAGGGAACTGGCTCTGTGGCATCTTGTCAATAGGTTAGTCCGTAAAATCGATAAAAATGACATAAACTGTATAGCAAACATGTGGGAAACAATAAGAAAACAACATGGGACATCAGAAATTAAGGATACTCTTATGACGTATCAATATCCCCAAACTTAGTTCCTACTCGTCCTCGAGTAGGTAAACGATAAAAACACATAATATCTGAGGTGACATGCTACCAACACAAACTTGATCATCAATAATGTAAAAGCATAAGTAAGATGAGATCATAGAACTTAAACACAAGCATGATAAATAGAACTTTAATAATAAAGCATAGAAATAACTTTGCATCATGAGAAGTAACTCAAATAAAAGATCATGAATAACAATGCAAAGAAAGATATACGTTTGTTTAAGTATAGAGAGAACATGTCAAAGTGATATTTTGCTAGTCCTTAAGAGTGGGGCAAAACATAAATGCCAACACACCTTCAAAGTTCACGAGGAAGACTAGAACAAATAATTAGAGAACAAGAAATAACACATCATGAATCAATTAATAATGTTTTTGGGACAAACGCACATATAACTCAGAATGGCAAAAATGCTCTCTCAACTGTGCATAAAGTTAGAAGATGGAGACTAAACATAAAAGTAAAAGAAAGGCCCTTCGCAGAGGTACTTAAAACTTGACATGGATCACTCATGTGCTAGAGCATTTATTTTATTAAACATAGGTTTTAAAAACTTGACACTCCTCCCAACCATCTTTCACAAACCATGGCTAACCGAATCCTCGGGTGCCTGCCAACAATCACATACCGTGGAGGAGTGTTTATATTTTTAGAGAGGTGTATGCTTATGTCAACGAATGGTAAACATAAAATACAGTACGTCACAAGCCAACTAGACTTCACAAGAGCGGCTCCCATAGAAGGACTCATCTAGGTAGAAGGTCATCCCTCTTTCTCTTTTGTTTACACAATTATGCTTTGACTGATAAATGAGGGGGAAAATAGTGAAGAGAATTTGTGTTATTAATTTGGGGCTGGGCACCCCGCTGCCAGCTCTTCTATCATTGGATAAGGGAATGAAGCCACTATTCAAAGGTTTGAAAGTCCAATCAACAAGTGAGATAAAGATTATGTATTTACGTCCTCATGAGCTAAAACAGGAGCACAAAACAGGAGTAATTTTGAATGTTTTAAAGGTAACACATGAGCAATTTACTTTGGAGTGGTGGTCAAATACCACATGTAAGTAGGTATGGTGGCCACAATGGGAAAACTTTGGTTTTTGGGAGTTGGATGCACGAGTAGAGCTCATACTCAGTACAGGTGGAGGCTAGCAAAAGACTGGGAGCGACAAATCAAGAGAGCATAAGAGCCATAATCATGCACTGCGACGTAAAAATCATTAATCAAAGCATAAGTGGTACCACAAGTTCAAAAACTAAATGTTCATGGAGGCTATCCGTGACTGGTTCATAGTCATAAACATGGTGTTAGCATCCGCCAAGTCAACCAAATAAAACATTCAAAGGAGAACACCACAAATTTATGCTTCAGTATGACAAGAACAACTCATGATTCTTTCAATGGCACATTAAACACTCTCAGCTATTTGAGGTTAATCAGGCTACTTAATAACCACAAAGATTTAAAACTAAAATAACATCTAGCATGATACGAAAGAGTCTAGCCATAGTCTATACAAGCTTCTACTTGCACTGTTAAAAATTCTACCTCAAGCAGCAATTTCTTTTCCCAACAAGAACCATACAAAACATGCTTTAACAAAAACTCCCTAAATTATATAGCAATAAAACATGATAGGACTCACATAACTCTACTAAAACTAACAACTCTGAATAAGAGATGCAATGAAAAAAAAGAGCTAAACAGGAATTTTTGCAGCAACTAGAAGAAAAACTAACAATACCAGCATAGCAAGTATTCAAACGAAAAGCGGAGCATGTCTTTCTCCCAAACAAATAATGCAAGGATCCAACTTATTATTGAAGAAAGGAAAAGAAAATAAAACAAAGGAAAACAAAATAAAAACAAACATACGCTCCAAGTAAACCACATATGATGGGACCGAATAAAAATATAGTTTCACGAGAAGTGACCTGATACATAGTTGATGAAGAAGGGCATGCCTTGGGCATCCCCAAGCTTAGACGCTTTATAATTATAAAAATATGCTTGGATGAACCATGGGAGCATCCCCAAGATTTGACCTTGCACTCTTCTTAATCACATATATGACCTCTTCTCTTGACCCTTGAAAACTTCCTTCACACCACATTCAAACAGTAATTCACATTAGAGGGTTAGTGCAACAATTAAAATTAAATTACTTATGTATGTAACAAGTTATATTGATACTTATAAACATTATCTACATCCACTAATATTTCATGAAGCAAAGACATCCACTTGACATCGCAAAAGAGCAAATGCAAGAAAAATGGCAGAATCTGTCAAAACCAGAACGGTCTGTAAAGACAAATTTTTTCGAGGCACTTACATTGCTCAGATCGAAAAACTTAAAGAATGAAAAAGCTGCATAATTATCTGAGAATAATACAAAAAAAAACCAGATCATTCTGATCTTCCAGGATTTGATACGATTTTTTACGGTGGACAGTAGAAATCTGTTTCCTCCGCAGAAATCCGAAAACCAACTCCAATTCTCGTCAGAAACCTTACTTGGCACTACTAAAAAATTAAAATAAAGATACAAAGGAGTTGCTAAAGAATTATAAAACCCCTTGAATCAAAGAAAAAAGAGAAAAACAATGCAAAAACAAAACCATGGGTTATCTCCCAAGAAGTGCTTTTCTTTGACGTCTTTTAGCTAGGCCCAGAAAAGTGGAATCAAGTATTTTCAAGTGAGGAAGCATACAAATTGTAAATTATTTGAGTAACAGAATCAAAAGGCAACTTCATTGTCTTTCTAGGAAAGTGTTCCATACCTTTCTTGAGTGGGAACTGAAATTTAATATTCCCTTCTTTCATATCAATAACAGAACCAACAGTTCTAAGAAAAGGTCTTTCTTACAACAATTGGACAAGAAGCGTTGCATTCAATATTCAAGACAACAAAATCAATAGGGACAAGAGTATTATGAACCATTATAAGAACATCATCAACTCTCCCCAAAGGTTTCTTTCTAACATTATAAATAAGACGAATATCCAAATAACAAGGTTCCAATGGTGGTAAATCTAGAATGTCATAGAGTTTCTTGGGCATAACAGAGATACTAGCACCAAGATCACATAGAGAATTGTAATAAAATCATTTACTTTCATTTTAATAATAGGTTCCCAACCATCATCTAGCTTCCTAGGGATAGAGGCTTCACATATTAATTCATCCTTTCTAATTTGCATGAGAGAATTTGTAATAAGTTTTGTGAAAGCCATATTCATAGAACTAGCATTAGGACAACTACCAAGCTTTTGTAATATGTTTTGTGAAAGCCATATTCATAGCACTAGCATTAGGACAACTAGCAAGTTTTTGTAATAACTTAATCACTTCATTTATGTTGCAATCGTCAAAGTCAAGATCATTTTTATAAAATAAAATGTGGCCATTGTCTCCCATGTTTCTAAAACAATTAGCACTTTTATCAGGAGCATTTTAGAAGTTTCAGGCAGTTTTGCATTTTTACTAGAAGAAGTGGGAGTGTTTCCAAACCAATTACTTTACCATTGATAGTAGAAGGTTTTCTAGCATGATAAGCTTCAATTTTAGTAGTGGTGGTAATGGTGCAAACATTAGCTATATTATTCTTTCTAGCTATTTCATGTTCTCTTTCCCATCTAGCATGCAATTTAGCTAACATTCTAACATTATTATCAATTCGAATTTGGATATAATTCAAAGTTTTACTTTCTTTAACATCATGAGGCATAACCTTTAGTTTCAGAAAATCAACATCAAGAGCAAGGCTATCAACTTTAGAAGCAAGAACATCAATTTTGCCAAATTTTTCCTCAACAGATTTGTTAAAAGCAGTTTGTGTACTAATAAAATTCTTAAGCATGTTCTCAAGATCAGAGGGTACACTTTTATTGTTGTTGTAGGAATTACCATAAGAATTACCATAACCTTTGCTATTATTGGGAGGATATGGCCTATAATTGTTGCTACCAAAATTATTCCTATCAGCATTGGTGCTGACATTATTATTTTTAATGAAATTCACATCAACATTCTCTTCTTGAGCAACCTAAGAGGCTAAAGGAACATTATTTGGATCAATAGGAGTATGGACATTCACAAGCATAGACATGATAACATCAAGTCTTTCATTCAAAGAGGAGGTTTCTTCAACAAAATTATTCCTATAAGCATTGGTGCCACTCAGAATAATTTACCATCATATCATCAAGAAGCCTTGTTGCTAACCCCAAGGTCATGGACATAAAGGTTCCTCCAGCAGCTGAATCCAAAAGGTTTCTTGAAGAAAAATTCGGACATGCATAAAAGGTTTGGATGATCATCCAAGTAGCAAGTCCATGAGTGGGACAATTCTTTACCAAAGATTTCAGCCTTTCCCAAGATTTAGCAACATGCTCATTATCAAGTTTCTTAAAATTCATAATGCTGCTTCTTAAAGATATAATCTTAGTAGGAGGATAATATTTTCCAATGAAAGCATCTTTACACTTAGTCCAAGAATCAATACTATTTCTAGGCAAAGACAACAACCATTCTTTAGCTCTTTCTCTTAAAGTGAAAGGAAACAATTTCAGTTTAATAATATCTCCATCTACATCTTTATATTTTTGCATCTCACATAGTTCAACAAAATTATTAGTTGTTGGTGCTAGGTTTAACAAGGCAGGTTTTATCTCATAAAAATCAGCAGTAGGAGCAGGTGGAGCAATAGGTGTGCTAATGAAATCATTGTTGTTGGTGCTAGGAAAGTCACACAACTTAGTGTTCTCAGGAGTAGTAATTTTAACAAGACTTAAAACAGGAATAAAACTAAAGCTAGTATAAGAACTAATTTTTTGTGTTTTTGATAAAGAGAAGCAAACAAGACAAAATAAAATAAACCAAACAAAACAAAAAACAAAGTAAAGAGATTGGAAGTGAGAGACTAGCGTTGCAGAAATTCTCTTCCTCCCCGGCAACGGCGCCATAAATTTGTTGAGGGCTGACGTTGACGAGGGAGTGGTTGCTTCTTGATGACTTTGAAATCCCCGGCAACAGCGCCAGAAAACTTGATGGGAGCCTTGACACCCTCATTGGTAAACCCCAAGAGAAAGGTTGTGAAGAGTGTAGCAGCAAGTTTTCGCTCAGAAAAGCAACCAAGATTGAATCAAGCAGTAGGAGGACAAACAATCTCTGAAGGTTGATCCAGCTGAGGTGGCAAGGCGCACTACCGGTTCAGAAGCAACGTGGAACCTACACAACACAATCAAATCACTCTATCCCGACGAAGCAGTGAGGTTCTCAATCTCACCGGTTTTGCTGAACACAAAGAGTTTAAACGTATGGTGTGGACAACAGTAGGAACAGTATGAAAGTAGTATGAAAGCAGTAGGTGTTTTATTAGTATGAGGAAAATGGACCAGGGTCCACAGTTCAGTAGTGGTTTCTCTCCATGAAAGATAAATAACATGTGTGGTGAACAAACTACAGCTGGGCAATTGACATAAATGAAGGATGCACCATAGTGCATATGCAAGACATAAAGATTACTATGTGACATAAATGAAGGATGCACCATAGTGCATATGCATATGCACTACAACAAAATACATAGACCTTTATCCAACTGCATCTATGACTAAAAATCCACCCTCGGAATATCATCTGAACAAACGATGGGTATTAAGTTGCCAGGAACAAATAATCACAGTAAGCAAAGTGTGTAATGTCAACAATAACATCATCCTTAGACAAAACATTGTTGTTTTTTGACCTAATGGCAACAACACATCCTCCATCCATCACGTTTCTGTCACTCGAGCACAGATGAAAAGGAGGCATGAACCCACTATAGAGCATAAATACTCCCTCTTGGAGTTACTAGCATCTACTTGGCCAGAGCATCTACTAATAACGGAGAGCATACAAGATCATAAATAACATATGCATGAACATGACAGGATAGATTGATGATAAGAAGACATAGCATTCAACATTCATCACATCCCAGCAAACACAACATGTAGCATTACATAAATATGATCTTGATCATGTTAGGCATATCACAAGATCTAAACATGAGGTAGAAAGTGGAGATAACAACCATCTAGCTACTGCTATGGACCCGTAGTCCAAGGATGAACAACTCACACATCACTTCGGAGGAAGGCATGGTGGTGTAGACCCATCCGGTGATGATTTCCCCCTCCGACAGGGTGCCGAGGAGAGCTCCAGAACCCTACCGATCTCAGGATGATGGTGATGGCGGCCTGAGGTATTTCTCGGGAAAAAAGGGGTATATCTCTATGGTTTATGTCTCGGGGGGATTAAATAGGAGAAAGGGCAGAGGCAGTGGAGACCTGGGGGCCCACACCACACCCCGGCGTGGCCAAGGGGGGCGCGCCGCCCTATGGTGTGGGCCCCCCTGAGGCCCCCTCCGGGTCTCTTAGGGACTCCACTGAACCTTCGGGAATTCTAAGACTTCCGGGCTTCAAATTTTCCAATTCCGAGAATATTTTCAGAACAACTTTTGTGAAACCAAAAATAGCAGAAAACAGGGACCTCGCTCTATGGCATCTTGTCAATAGGTTAGTCCGGAAAATTGATAAAAATGACATAAAGTGTATAACAAACATGTGGGAAACAATAAGAAAACAACATGGAACATCAGAAATTAAGGATACGTTTATGACGTATTAGCGTAGCAGCCTTGGGCCGAGTCCACTGCTAAACCCCCGCGCGAAGTAGCACGCAGAGGCCACGATCAGCCCGGCAGGAGCTTAAGTGCGCAACCATCCCGTCCCACTCCATTCTTTCTGACAGGTGGACCCCGCCACTTACCTCAGCGATGACGTCATCTCTTCAATCTCCTGCGCACGCAACGAGTCAGGGAAGAACATGCCAAATCCGTCCCGAATTTCTCACGATTTAGGGAAGGATTCATAGCCCCGAGCCCCTCCATAAATAGCGTACAACCTCCTCTAAAATTCCCCCTTGGAACCTAACGAAGGTATGGACCTAGGCCTGTCGGGTGTGCCTTCCCGGTCTCAGGCCCACGGCCCAAGCTCTAAAGGAGGCGTCATGGATTATTCTATAAGGCCCAATTGAAGCCCACCCGCAAGGCCTTGCGGGTCAAGTTAGGAAACTTGTAACCGACTCTAGGTTAGGGTTCGAGTCCTCCCCGGGTAGGGTTTGAGACCTGGCCATCTATATAAGGCCAGGAGAACCACCAGGGGAGGGACCAAGCAATACCGCACCACCAAGCCTTGAGATTGAGATCATACTCTCGATTTGAGCAAACCCCCATTGTAACCGATCTACTCGTCAATACAGATCGACAGAGGCAGGAGTAAGGGTTTTACCTCTACGAGGGCCCCGAACCTGGGTAAATCGTGTCCCCTGTCTAGCCGACGATTGTCACCAGCGCCTACACGTTCTCCTAATCGAAACTCTATGGGTTCACCCGAGGGACTTGTTGAGATGCAGATTCGACAATTGGCGCCATCTGTGGGAACGGCAGGCGCTGGATCTCCGACATCTTCGGCTTCATCGACAACCAACTCACGTTGGAAACCTTCGACTTCGACTCCGACCAACCCGATTCGGATCGGATCTGTCGTAGTCACCCCTCACTCGCCGGAATCACGCCCGGTATTCAGCGATCTCGAGAAGGGCGTCACCTTGACGTTCGGGAGCTTCACGTTCTACACCAACAAAGAAGGGATCCTTCACTTCCCTGAGGAATTGGGATCTGAGTCAATTGCCAGCCCAGGAGCTGTCAATTCACGACCCTACTTGGCGAAAAGTGGCGAGTCCATCCGCCTCAACACCAGAAATTTACATACCCTCTCTAAAGAGGAGCCCTCTCGGGTCAGGAAGACCTTTCAAGTTACGCATAGGACTCACAAGCCGCATCTGGCTCAGGTGTGCATGGCAGGATCGGAACCACCACCCGCAGAAACTGAAGACAGCGCAAGGGAACGCGCTGAGATCAACGTCTCACGAGACGCCTGGCTCCGAGCAAAGGAGGCTATCCGCACGAGCAAACTACCTGCGGCCGGAGCCCCACACGAAGACATGATCGCCTACCACTATCATCTAGTGAGAGCGGCCACTGCAATCAAAGAAGGTCGGGCAGATCTAGCCAAGCGAAAAAGGTTGGCAGACGAGTCAAGTCAACGCCGAGCCGAGCTGTCCCTAACACCTTCTGTCAGGAACCGCCCCCCGAAGAAGGGACGCGCCTCAAGAACCGCGACCATGTACGGCGGGTCCTTGAGCGGAATCAGCAAATCTCTTATGCGCATCGACGAGGATGGAAACATCTATCCGCAAACTCCCGCTGCCGCGGTGCTAGCCGCAGCGACCTACATGCAGATAAATCAACCAGGAGAAGACGACCCCCGCGCGGAACAATACAAACAGGTGCAGAAAAGATTAGGCATGGCAGCCGCAAAACTCGCCTCCTACGATCGCAGGAAAGCGGCCGCACAGAAGGACAAGGAAGCACCCCGTGGACATAGGGGCACATCACCTGGCAAGGAAAAATCACCCCGTCGGGCACGAGGGAAAGAAGCTCGACGACGAGGAGATAGCCCGAGTGGCAGCGATAGCAGCCCGAGGGGTCGAGGCCGTAGCCGCAGCCCGCGAAGGGATCGAGATCGCAACCCGCAAAAAGATCAAGACAGAAGCCACTCGCGACATCGCAGCAAGGAACCGAGAGGAGACGTCAATCACGACGAACCCGGATACAACGCGCGATCGGACATCGCCCAACGCAAGGTTGATAAAGGACGAGTGGCTAGAAACCGTGCGCGCTCCCCATCTACATCCTCTTCCGACGAAGTCTGCGGAGCCCTATGCTTTGCCTGCAGCATCCACGAGGCGCCGCTACCCAAAAGATTTACGCTATCCACGGAAGTACAGAAGTATGATGGTTCGCAAGAACCTTCGGCCTGGTTGTCAGATTACCTCACGGCAGTAAAATGCCAACGTGGGAACAAAAACACAACTATGCAGTACCTCAACTCACACCTAGTCGGCGCAGCCCGCAGCTGTCTCGAAGGAAGGCCGAGGGCGTGTTACAGATATTGGGACGACCTAAATCTCGATTTCTGCAAAAATTTCCAGGCAACATACAAAAGATAGGCGACCATCGAGGAGCTACGAGCTTGCAAGCAGAAAAGTGGCGAGTCTACTCGCGAATATATTCAGCGATGGACCACACTCAGGAACACAGCGGGAAATATATCAGAAGAAGTCGCGGTTGAACCATTTGCAAAGGGAGCACGACGAACCTCTTTCAGGGAAGAACTGGGACGACTCGCACCCAAGACCATGGGAGAGTTGATGGCCATACTCGACAGATGGGCAAACGGCGAAGACGCAGTGCGCAACGAGAAAGATTCATCCCCGGCACGCGATGACGATCACCATAGTCGAAAGAAAAGAAGAAAGAATTACGACCACGATGATCGAGAAGAATTTGTGGCAGCGGAATTCACAAAAAATCGCGACAGCGGATATCGTGGAAAATGCGAGTGGAAGCCAAAGCAGGAAGACAAAACCCCCGAGGAGGACCTCGATGGTTACTGCACGCTACATCTATTTACAGATAAGCGCACCGGCAAAACTAAGGCAACACACCTTCTCAAGGACCGCCGAAAGTTCATTGATATCCATGAGGCCCTCTTGAAGAAAAATAGAGCAGCAATTAATCAGGGTTACCCGCAGCTTCCTGGAGGAGGAGCTCAAGGATTTGAACAGCCGCAGGCCCTGCCCACAGCAGGAAACCAAAGCGCGGTGCTAGCTGCGCTCCCAGCATCACCCACCCCAAATCAAGGAGCCAATGGATACCCGAACCCAGCAGGACTCTTAGGAATGATACATAAGGTCTGTCCATCGCGCAGGGCTCAGAGGACAAACACACGACAGTTATGCATGGTTGTGCAAACCGCACCTACGAGAACCGAAGGCCTAAAGATGGTGGAACAACCAATAACTTTCTCCAAGGAAGACCACCCTCCGTGAATCTATCGACCAGGACATGCCGCACTAGTCATACAGGCGCAAATTGTCAATTACGAGCTGGCTCGCGTGTTCATGGACGGGGGCAGCGGCATCAACATCATCTACGCAGACACGCTCCGTCGTATGAACAAGAATTTGGATGGACTCGCGGAATCAGAAACATCCTTCCACGCGATAGTTCCAGGGAAAGCAGTCCGTCCACTCGGAACAATGAACCTGGAGGTGGTGCTAGGCAACCGAAGTAATTACAGTCGAGAATTTCTTGATTTTGAAGTCGTCGATTGGCCCTCACAGTACCACGCCATTCTCGGTCGAACGGCGTTCGCCAGATTCATGGCAGTACCGTACTACGCATACTTGAAGCTCAAGTTGCCTTGAGAATATGGCACAATCACCATCGATGGCGATTTCCAAAAGTCCAATAAATTTGACAACGAATTCAATGAGATCGCCCAATCCTTCAGGATGCAGGAAGAACTGGAGGAGATAGCAAAAACCACGGATCACTCCGTGATGCCTCCCACCCAGAAGAACGCTCCAGAGCTCGAGTTCAACACAAATAGTGGTACCCGCAAGCATCAAGTACACCCGACGGATTCGGCGAAGACGGCGATGGTGTCCACCACCCTCTCACCGGCATAGGAAGGCGCGCTCGTAGAACTCCTCTGTGAGTTTTGGGAAATTTTCGCTTGGCAGCCTTCGGATATGCCAGGGATACCCAGGGAGTTCGCTGAGCACTCACTCGAAGTCTTCAAAGACGCCAAGCTTATCAAGCAGACAACCCGAAGGTTCTTAGAGCCCGAACAAAAAGCACTCGGAGAAGAAGTAAACAGACTACTCGCAGCAAAATTTATTCGCGAGATAAAAATTTCCACCTGGTTAGCAAACCCGGTGCTGGTTCCGAAGAAAAATACCAACATCCTTCGCGTGTGCATCGACTACACGTCGTTGAATAAACACTGCCCCAAGGATAACTTTCCCCTGCCACGGATTGACCAGATCGTGGATTCTACAGCAGGTTGTCAACGCCTCTCCTTCTTGGACGCCTATTCAAGCTATAATCAAATCAGGATGAAAAGGGAGGACGAGGAGAAGACGGCGTTTATAACACCCCATGGTGTTTACTGCTACATGACAATGCCCTTTGGGCTGAAGAACGCAGGCGCAACATATCATCGCTGCATGCAAAAATGCCTCGCCAAGCTCATTGGCAAGAACATACAAGTGTACGTTGACGACATCGTCATCAAGACTCGAGTGGAAGATACGCTTCTCGATGATATCAGAGAAACATTCGACGGATTAACGCATACCGAATCAAACTCAACCCGGCCAAGTGTCTCTTTGGCGTCCCTGCAGGACAACTTCTCAGATACCTGGTCTCCGCTCGAGGAATTGAAGCTAACCCGGAGAAAATCCAAGCAATCCTGACAATGAAGGAGCCAATTAATCTCCATGGTGTGCAGCAGCTCGCAGGACGACTAGCCGCCCTAAGCAGATTTATTGCGAGGCTAGGCGAGCAAGCATTACCTTTATACAAGTTACTGAAGAAAACGGATAAGTTCGAGTGGACACCCGAAGCACAGAAAGCATTCACAGACCTCAAGCGAGCATTGCAGAGCAGGCGCGTCCTGGCAACACCGCAAGAACGGGAGCCACTGTTCCTATACCTAGCCGCGACAAATCAGGTCATCAACACAACAATTGCGGTAGAGCGGCCAGAGGACGGCAAGGCGTTTGGCATCCAGAGACCAATATATTACATCAGCGAGGTGCATTCGCCCTGCAAACAGAGATATCCCCATTACCAGAAGCTCGCGTACGGTGTGGTGCTCACAGGCCGAAAGCTCAAACACTACTTCCAGGAACACACCGTCACGGTGGTAAACGACGCATCACTGGGTACTATCATGAATAACCCAATGGCATCCGGAAGAATTGCGAAGTGGAGTATCGAGCTCGGCGCCTGGGACATCATATACGCGGGTCGCAAATTTATCAAATCACAAGTGCTCGTGGAGTTCCTAAGCGAGTGGACAGAACTACAATCGCCAGGCCCTCCAGAGTATACAAGCAACTGGATAATGTATTTCGATGGATCAAAGAGAAACGAAGGAGCCGGAGCTGGGGTAGTCTTGATATCCCCGAGAGGTGACAAGTTACAATATGTCCTGCGATTGGACTTTCCACCCGACGACCTGGCGTCAAATAATGACGCAGAGTATGAGGGCCTCCTATATGGCATGAAGATTGCGATTGCCTGTGGAGCAACCCGACTAATGATCTATGGAGATTCAAACCTCATAGTGCAGCAAACAATGAAAGAGTGCGACGCCATTGCAGAAAACATGGTTGCATATCGAGACATGTACAATCTACTCGAAGGAAGTTTCCAAGGGTGCGAACTACAGCACATTGCACGATCCAGCAATGAAGAAGCGGATAAATTGGCAAACATGGGTTCTACAAACACAGCCATACCGCCTGGAATATACTT
>CM054059.1:25802720-26114073 GCA_028641055.1 Alopecurus myosuroides
CGGATTCTCTCTCGGGGGTTGCATGGCTACTCAGAGCCCGAAACTCCTGGATCTGACGGAATAGGGGGAATATTGCCAAGAGGTGGGTCCAGCATTGTCTTGGGTGTTCCTTGGGACTAACCTAACACAACAAAGTAATTAGGTCAACTTTTCTACCCCTTTCCGGGTCACGTAGAGGGGCCACATCGTCAGTTCCGTCCTTTTCTCCAACGGGCCTAGGGTTTCTCCGGAGAGAAGCTCCCGAGCGTCTTAATCCTACCCAAGCCTATGGTATCACATAAAATGTTTTTTAGAGTGTGGAATGGGTCTTGGATACCCAAGATTTCCCATTCTTTGTGTTATGGCTTCGCTGGCGTCAGATTCTCGATCTCTCACGGGTTCTAGGGATACTCAGAGCCCGAAACTCCCGGACCCGATGGAACTGGGGGAATCTTGCCAAGAGGTGGGCCTTAGCATTTTCTTGGGTTTTTCCTTGGGCCTAATTAACCTAACAGAACCAAACAATTTGTTCTCCTTTCCTACCCCCTTCGGCTCATGTAGAGGGGCTAAATCAGCAGTTTCGTCCTTTTCTCCAACGAGCCTAGTGTTTCTCCGGAGATGAGCTCCGGAGCATCTTAATTCCACCCTAGCCTAGGGTATCACATAAAATGTTTGTTATAGTGTGGCAATGGTCTTGGATTCACAAGATTATCTCACTATTTGTGTTGGGGCTTCACCGGCGTCAGATTCTATCTGTCGGGTTCTAGGACTACTCAGAGCCCGGAACTCCCGGATCCGACGGAACGGGGGAATCTTGCTGAGAGGTGGGCCCTAAAATTTTCTTGGGTGTTCCTTGGGCCTAACCTAACACAATAAAGCAATCAGTTCCACTTTTCTATCCACTTCCGGCTCACCTCGAGGAAACAGAATGACAGATTCATCTTGCTCTCCAGCGGGCCTAGGGTTTCTCCGGAGATGGGTTCCAGAGCGTCTAAATCCAACCCAAACCAAGGGTTTGTCATACCATGTGTTTTACAGTGTGGCATGGTACTTGGATGCCCAAGTTTCCCTCATTCTTTGTGTTAGGGCTTCACCGGCATCAGATTCTCTCTCGGAGGTTCCAGGACTACTTAGAGCTTGAAAATCCCCCTTCGGACGAACCCGAGGGAATACTATGAGAACATGTGGTAGATATTAGTTTTCCATCTACCTATATCCTACCATAACACGACCAAACAAAATATTCCATTAGGACACCCCCTTGCTACGCCGGTGGAAAGGGTAGACGAAAAAGTTGACTTTTTGGTCAACATGCCAGAGTTTCGCTGAAGCGGGGGCTCCGGAGCATAGGAATCACTACATCTCAAAACTAAATATACAATTGGGACACCCCCTTTGGACCTAAAATATAGGGAGTTTCAATCAAACTTGAGTCGAAATAAATATAATACATTCACAATGAAGGGAACTTAATTAAGATAATAATTATTACAGTCAATAAAAGCCTAAACTAGGTGGTGGCACTCCGCGGACCCGCAGTTCGGACAAGTTCCCGGCTATTCAAGTGCCCAGCTGCAAATGGGGCAGTTACTTGGGAGGAACAAGGCGTTTGCTGGCAGGGCGGCAGGTTCAGGCGGTGCCAATGGGCGCCACTCTGTCTCGGGAGAGTTCTTTTCCTCCTCCTCTTCGTCGGAACACTCCGTGTCGCTGGAGTGCACGCTGTTGTCGATGCGGTAGGAGTGGAGCCGCCCTAAGTACTCCAGATCCACTTGCTTGGCCCAGTACAACGAAGAAATGGAGTCCTAGGGGTCATGATGCCTCGTATGCCACAACATGTTCTCGTAGCACTGGTTGATGTAGTCAACCCGTGTTTGGCTGGAGAGACGCGGCGCTACTGGGACGAAGATGGCGTTGGTCTTCCAAACTTCCGGGAGGCGTAAAACAGCCGGCACGGGAGTGTTCGTGCGGATAAGTGCGTGCGCGTCCTCCTCCGTCAGCATATTCTCGTCAGATGGAGGCGCGTGGGCACCCGCAGGGTTACGGGGAGCTCGTTGTCCAGCTGCGTCACGTCGGAGTTGGTGCATAGTGGTGGCCGAGAGAAGCTAATGGATGAGTGGACTTTAGGAGTGGAGGAGGACAGATGCTCGGCCCATGGTACGTGCATTAACGTCTTAGTGGGAAAGACGGGGCGTCACCACAGTTCTATCTACATCCGTGCTGAGCCTGCTTTGTGTCTAGCAAGCTGCATTCCGTGCGAGACGTGCACTCTTTGCCTCTGTGAGCTGCGTGTTGTGCCCGCATGAACCGTCGCGTCTTTATGTTAATGTGTGCATGTGCGCGTGCCCGGCAATGTGCATGCATGCCCATGCCTCGCTTCTGCTGTTGCATGAGTTGCCGGCTAGCTGTGGACTGCTCGGTCGAAATCGGAGCCGGCTGTATGCGTACTGGCCTGTGCTGCATGCGTGTTTTCCGCGCCTACTTGACCCGGGCGTTTATGTGTGCTCGTTGTCATCGCTGCACCTGGACATCAAATTTAATGGTAAAGTCCGGCCTAGGCGCCAATTAATGGTGTTTGGTGATCCGCCGGCCGGCCTCTCCCCACCGCTATATTACCCGATCTGTGCATTTGGAGGGCCTCTTCAAAACACACCCCCTTAATCAACACGTCTCGAATAGATAGCTTGTGCAAAACACAAGAGCTAGGTCATCTTTGTGCTCTCTACGCGCGCCATGGACTGGACTACCATCCAGCTAATTGGGAAGGAACCGCTCGAGGTCGCACACCAAGTGGAGTACGTCCGCCCCGATGCTATGAACTCTCCGACATGGTGCAATTCTTCACCGCTGGTGGAAATATCTCTTCTTGGAGCGCCGCGCACATCGTGCTTGGCGCAAAGCATGCCGATCAGCGTATGTTCATCATCGACCACGGCAAGGATGCCTGCGCGGTATACGCCAGGCTTTGGGAGCATGGTTTGGGATCAAATCTGCACGGCGGCCTCTACTGGCTGAACGAGACCCTGGTGTCCTACGTCCAGGTCAACCTTTTGCTCCTCTGGAACGAGTCCGTCCAACTGGTGCGTCCGGTTGTTCATGTCCTTCATCGCGGCAACTAGTGTGCTTATAGAGCATATGTGTAACCTTCTATGTCGTCGACTCGTCGTGTTTTACTTGTCGATACATCTGTGTGTGCTGTGATTGTGTTTTGCTACTCTATAATTAAGTTAATATGTGTTGTGTTGCTAGTACTCAGTTATTTGTAGTTCTTTAGTTACTGTTGGTTTCACAGAGAACCGTTCTGCATATTCGAACCCGTTTGATGCCCGACGATCTCAATTCCAAAATTATTTCATAATACTTCTTTATTTCCTCACAAGGTCCCTTTAGTAAAATTATTGCATAAATGGTCAATTTGTTTAAGCCACCCGTGAAGATCTGACGGCTAGCATAGTTTCCCGCACTTCCGCCAAAATTTCGCGTCCCTCCGAAAATTTGGCGCCAGGAGAACCCACTCATATTTTTTCGGGCAAGAATATTAATCTCCTTGGCCCTCGCCCAAAGAGTCGACTACTCCCCCTTCTCCTCTCCAGTCCCCGTTCTCCCAGACCAGATCCCATCCCTCTTACACATCGTCGTATAGCTCGCTTGCCGTGCTAACCGGTCTGCCACATCGTCACCAACCTTGCTGTCGTGTGCTCTCTGGTGTGCCACCTCGCCGTCGTGCTCACCGGTCTTCCACATTGGCACCAACCTCGCCTTCGTGTGCTCGCTGGTGTGCCACCTCGCCATGACCCTCGCCGTACGTCCAGATCTGCCACCTCGTCTCCAACCACGCCGCAACTTCACTGTCAATGTCTGCACCCACGCCGAGACGGGTAAAGGTTGAAGGCGAGAAACGTTGTAAGATTGATGGTTCTTCATATGTTCAATGCAATTAATCTTTCTGAATTAGTTGTCTGTTTAATTGTATGATTGAATCTTCTTATGTTCGATGCAATTAATCTCTCTAAATTGTTTGATCGATGCTTCTTAATCATACTGCTAATGTTTGATGTAATAAATCTCTCTAAATTGTTTCTCTGTTTATTTGTATGATTGATGGTTCCTTATATCCATCTTTGTTCTTGGCTTTGCATTTATAACTTTTATAGTGGTAAACACAGGTTGTCCATGTGTTAATTCTGACAAATCTGTAGCGGTAATGGGTGTGTTGCCCTTCTGATGCTCCTTTTTCTAATTATTTTCTTTCGTAGTAGAAAAGACTGCATGGTTTCTTTTAATGGAAATCGGAAGGGGGGCCTTCTTGCTAATCTTGCATTTAAATAAAAATCAAAGTATCCAGCTTTGTTTTCCTACGGTAAAAGTTTGCTTTTTTCCAGTCTATATACTATTAGATTTAATCTCACTTTGCTATGATCCTATAAGTCTAAATTACGAATCTACGATCAGAATTTATATTACATACACCGGACTGTTCTTACAGGATGAGTACCTTAATTTTTGATGATGTATTACGTTCTTACCAAGTGTTCATATTTGGAGCTTACTTTGAGTTATTTATTCATGTTAGGATCACCACTATACCCCATGGAAGAAGAGTGTGCCAGAACTGTCATGGAAAACAATGCAAGGATGCATTAACTGGGAGTAAAGTATTTGGCAAGTATTCTTTCATGTCCTACTGTATTCACACCCAAAAAGATCAAGAAAGACTCTGGATCTGAGTACACTCCTGAGGATGATGTTGAAGAGGAATCACTATTTGGTGAGGACAATGAGTTCCAGGTTATTACCTAATTCGGCAGCTCAACATTCTTCCATGATATCGTAATAACTAGGGTGTAATGCTTAAAACTCTTTAAGTAATAAAAACTCCCTTTAGTTAAAAAAACAACAACTAGGACGCAACCTACTTATCTTGTGTTGAACAGGTTGATTACGGTTGTGTCATATATTTTGTGCTAATTCATCTATTCCATACCCTAAGACGTTTTGGCAAGCTAATTAAGGTTGTGGTTGTCATTTCAACATGGTTTTCATCTATGCTCGTGACATGCTTGAGATCTGCTAGGTCTTTGGTCATTACATACACGCTTGTGTGATTATCATACTTAAATCTATTTTATTTGCATGATTGATAGGCAAGCAAGAAAAGGATGATCTCGAAATCAGCTTCAGAGGATGAGGATGATACTTTAGGTGTCATGCTGGATCGTGGAAAGCATACTTTGTCCAAGAAATCTGGTGTGGAAACAAGTATTTCAAAGTATGGACATGAAGTGCAAATTGATGTTGAGAGAGGGGGCATGCCAATATGCGCAGCACAATTGCTGATTTGAGGGTGGTGAATGCAAAATCTGAGCGAATGAGGCTCCGGTTTGCATTTGAAATGGAAGAAATGCGGAAGGAACAAGACGAGCTAAAAGCGTTCCAACAAGAAGGATTTTCCCTGCTTGAACAGTTAGCTCAGTGCATATGTGGTAATTGAAACTATGGTCGTGTTGCTGAAAACTGAATTTCTTTATGTTGGTTTGCTTTTCTGTAAAATAAACCAGTAGTGCTTTAATTTCTGTATTTGGTGCCTGCTATGTGGTTTTCTTTTCTGCATATGGAAAATGGAAAGGTTAATTCGAATGATGATTTAAGAACCCATATGGCATGAAAACAAAAACTTCGTAGCATCGTAACGTAAAAACAGACCCGAATTAGGACGTGGTACCATATGCCATGCCCACATGTCGTTTTACGATTGGACAATTCAACAACGAAATCAAAACGTCGCGAAAAGGGCACCACGTGGCACCGTACATTTTGTCCACGTGGCGTTTTACGATTGGGAAGTTCCACAACGAAACAAAACGTTGCGGAAAGGGCGCCACATGGCACCGTGCATTTGGTCCACGTGGCTTCTCTTTGCCGCTCTCTTCGCATCGGGAAAAAATAAGTGACCGCGTAGCCCACGACAACAGGAGATCGTCCTAGGAAAAAACCACGCGGCAACCTACGATTGTTCCACGTGGCGTCATCTTGTTGCATCATCCCATACCACGCCGCTAGAAGTTCGTTGACGATGGCGTCCACATGGTTTCACCTGATTGCTCGAGGCCGCGACAACAAAAAACGTCATGAACGGGATCGGCGGTTATGGCGTCATGAACAGATTGGTGATATCATAAACGGGGCCTTAACAGAAGCTATTCTTGACAAAAAAAATGTTGCGATCGTAATGAGATAAGCTATGTGTAGTGTGACATCAGCTGATTACGCTAACGACCATCAGTTAATCCTTTGCCACGTGTCAGCCGACAACGACGAAAAAAAACGGTGCCGCTTAATGGGCCGGGACCGTACGACCGAGATGCTCGCGACAATTTTCTGAATGTTGCAGATAGCCTCGACGTTCTCCAGTTGAAATTAATGTCACAGAATCGTCAGTGACGTTCTAACTTCTTCGTGTAAACCGTCGCGGATTGCCCTTAGCGACGGTTTGGAGCCAATCCTCAACATTATTGAAACGTCCTAGACCGCGTGGAATTTGGTAGTGACACATGAGAAATTTACTTTGGAGTGGCGGTTAAATACCACATGTAGGTAGGTTGGTGGACACATTTGGCGTACTTTGGTTTTTGGGAGTTGGATTTCACTAGTAGAGCTCATAGTTAGTACAGGTGGAGGCTAGCAAAAGATTGGAAGTGTTAAATCAAGAGAGCAGTGATGGCCATGATCATGCATCGCGACAAAAACATCATTAATCCAAGCATAAGTGTTACCACAAGTTCAAAAACTAAATGATCATAGCGGCTACAGATGACTGTTTTGTAGTCATAAACATGGTGTAAGCACGCGCCAAGTCAACCAAATAAACATTCAAATGAGAACACCACAAATTTATGCTTCAATATGACAAGAACAACTCATGATTCTTTCAATGGCACATTAAGAACTCTCAGCTATTTGAGATAAATCATGCTACAAAATAACCAGTAGGCTTTAAAATTAAAACAACATCTAGCATGATATGAAAAACTCTAGCCACAGTCTATACAAGCTTCTATTTGGATCGTTATAAATTCTACCACATGCAGCAGTTTCCTTTCCCAACAAGCACCATATAAAAATTTGTTTTGACAAAATCTCTCTAAATGATACAGCAAGCAAACATGAGAGTACTCACATAACACTACTAAAATTAACATCTCTGAATAAGAGATGCAATGAAAACAAGAGCTAAACACGATTTTTACAGCATCTAGAAGAAAACTTAAGAATACGAGCATAATGAGTATTCAAATGAAAAAGCGGAGCGTGTCTCTCTCAAAAAAAGGATGATAGGTTCCAATGATATTATTGTAGAAAGGAAAACAAAATAAAAACAAACAGACGCTCCAAGTAAACTTCATATGATGTGACAGAATAAAAATATAGTTTCACTAGCAGTGACCTAATAAATTGTTGATGAAGAAGGGGATGCCTTGGGAATCCCCAAGCTTAGATGCTTGAGTATTTTTATAATTTTATGGCATGAACCACGGGGGTATCCCCAAGCATTGACCTTGCACTCTTCTTGATCACATTATATCACCCTCTTCTCTTGACCCTTGAACACTTTTTTCACACCAAACTCAAAGAGTAATTCGCCTTAGACGGTTAGTGCAACAATAAAAAATCCATGGGTTCTGTATGGGAAAAAGTGGTATTGATACTTTTAAACATTAGCTACTGCCACTAATGTCTTGTGAGGCCAATAAATCAACTTGACATCGTAAAAGAGCAAATGCAAGAAAAGTGGCAGAATCTGCCAAAACCAGAAGAATCTTTAAGGATGAATTTTTCGGGGAACTTACGTTGCTAGAATAAAACAATTTAAAGAACAAAAAAATTTAGGAACTAGCTGAGGAATAAGAAAAAAAACAGGTCACGATTTTTTTGTGAATTATATGTTTTTTTTACGGTGGACAAAAGAAATTTGTTTCCTTCGCAGAAATCCAAAACCAACTCCAACTTTTATCAGAAACTTTACTTGGCACAACTAAAACATGAAAATAAAGAAACAAAGAACTTGCTACATAAGTATACAAACCCTTAACTCAAACAAAACATAGAAAACCAAAGCAAAAATCAAACCATGGGTTATCTCCCAAGAAGTTCTTTTCTTTAACGTCTTTTAGCTACGCCCAGAAAAGTGGATTCACGTGTTTTCGAGTGAAGAAGCATACAAATTGTAATTTGTTTGAAAAATAGAATCACAAGTCAAATTCATTCTCTTTCTACGAAAGTGTTCCAAACCTTTCTTGAGTCGGCACTAAAATTTAATATTCCCCTCTCTCATATCAATAACAACACCAACAGTTCTAAGATAAGGTCTTCCCAAAATAATTGGTCAAGAAGCATTGCATTCAATATTCAAGAAACAAAATCAAAGGGGAAAATATTATTATTAATCATGATAAGAACATCATCAACTCTCCCCAAAGGTTTCTTTCTAACATTATCAATAAGACGAACATCCAAATAACATGGTTTCAATGGCGCTAAATCTAGCAGATCATAAAGTTTCTTAGGCATAACAGAGATACTAGCACCAAGATCACATAGGGCATTGCAACCAAAATCATTCACCTTAATTTTAATGATAGGTTCCCATACATCATCTAACTTCCTAGGGGTAGAGGCTTCACATCTTAATTCATCCTCTCTTATTTGCATGAGAGCATTTGTAATATGTTTTGTGAAAGCCATATTCATAGCACTAGCATTAGGATAGCTAGCAAGATTTTGTAAGAAATTAATAACTTCATTTATTTTGCAATCATCAAAGTTAAAATCATTTTTATCATAGGTAATGGGATCATTGTCTCCCATGTTTCTAAAAATTTCAGCACTGTTATCACGAGCATTTTAAGCACTAGCATTAGGACAGCTAGCAAGCATTTGTAAGAACTTAATCACTTCAGTTATGTTGCAATCATCAACGTTAAGATATTTTTTTTCAAAGGTAATGGGATCATTGTCTCCCACGTTTCTAAAAATTTCAGCACTATTATCAAGAGCACTTTTAGCAGTTTCAAGAAATTTTGCATTTTTAATAGCAGGTGGGAGTATTGCAAACACCAATTACTTTACCATTGATAGTATAAGGTTTAATAGCATGAGAGGCTTCAGTTTTACTAGTGGTGGTAATGGTGGAAACATTAGCTATATTATTCTTTCTAGCTATTCAATCTTCTCTTTTCCATTTAGCATGCAATTCAGCTAACAAACTAACATTATCATCAGTTCGAATTTGAATGGCATCCAAAGTTTTTTATTATTTAACATCATGAGGTATAACCTTTAGTTTCAGAAAATCAACATGAAGAGCAAGGCTATCAACTTTAGAAGCAAAAAACATCAATTTTTCCAATTTTTTCCTCAACATATTTATTAAAAGAAGTTTGTGTACTAATAAAATTCCTAAGCATGTTCTCAAGATCAGAGGGTACACTATTGTTGTTGTTGTAAGAATTACCATAAGCATTATTATTATTAGAAGGATATGTCCTATAATTATTGCTACCAAAATTATTCATATAAGCATTTTTGTTTAAATTATTATTTTTAATGGAGTTGACATCAACATGCTCTTGTTGCGCAACCAAAGAGGCTAAAGGAATATTGTTGGATATATAGGAGCATGTCCGTGAACAAACATAAACATAATAGCATCAAGTCTATCACTCAAAGAGGAGGTTTCTTCAACAGAATTTACCTTTTTAGCAGTTGTAGCTCTCTTAGTGTGCCATTCAGAATATTTTACCATAATATTATCAAGAACCTTTGTTGCTTCCCCAAGGTCATGGACATAAAGGTTCCACCAGCAGCTGAATCGATAAGGTGTCTTGAAGAAAAATTCAGTCCTGCATAAAAGGTTTGGATGATCATCCAAGTAGTCAGTCCATGAGTTGAACAATTCGTTACTAAAGATTTCATTCTTTCCCAAGATTTTGAAACATGCTCATTCTCAAGTTGCTTAAAATTCATAATGCTACTTCTTAACGATATAATCTTAGCAGGAGGATAATATTTTGCAATAAAAGCATCTTTACACTTAGTCCAAGAATTAATACTATGTCTAGGCAAAGATAGGAACCATTCTTTATCTCTTCCTCTCGAAGAGAAAGGAAACACTATCCGTTTAATAATATCTCCATCTACATCTTTATATTTTTTCATCTCACATAGTTAAACAATATTATTAAGATGGGCAGCAGCATCATCAGTACGAACACTAGAAAATTGTTCTCTCATAACAAGATTTAATAGTGCAAGCTTAATCTCATAAAATCCGCAGTAGGAGTAGGTGGAGCAATAGGTGCGCTACTGAAATCATTGTTGTTGGTTCTACTAAAGTAACACAACTTAGTGTTCTTAGGAGTAGTCATTTTGGCAAGATTAAAAACAGGATAAAAACTACAATTACAATAAGAATTAATTTTTCTGTGTGTTTGATATAGAGAAGCAAACAATACAAAATAAAATAAACTAAGCAATACTAGAAGAAAGTAAAGAGATTGGAAGTGAGAGACTCCCCTTGCAGAAATTCTCTTCCCCCCCGGCAACGGTGCCAGAAATTAGCTTGATGCGCGTGCAACACACTTTCGTTGGGACACTGTAAGTGGAAGGTATGAAGAGCATAGTAGCAATTCCCCTCAGAAAGAAACCAAAGTTGAATCGACTAGTAGGAGGAAGGAGTAACTTAGAAAGTTGATGCAGTTGAGATTGCAGGGTGCACTACAGGTTCAGATGCAACGTGGAACCTACACAACACAATCAAATCACTTTACCCCAACGACCCAGTGAGGTTGTCAATCTCACCGGTTTTGCTGAACACAAAGAGGTTAAACTTATGGTGTGGAAAAAAGTATGAGAACAGTAGCAGAAGTGTGAATACAGTAATCGTAGTGGTTGTATTATCAGTATGAGAAAATGGACGGGGGTCCACAGTTCACTAGTGGTGTCTCTCCATAAAAGAGAAATATCATATGTGGTGAACAAATTACAGCTGGGCAATCGACAGAAATCAAGACTGCACCGTAGTGCATATGCAATACATAAAGGTTACTATGTGATTCATGCGAGCATTACAACAAGATACATAGACCATCATTCTACTGCATCTATGACTAAAAATCCACCGTACACTACTCGGAAAACAGCTATAGCAGTGATGATACCCATGACGCACCTGCATTTCGGCGTGTCACGCCTAATAGCCGTGGCGCACCACGATTTGGTGCGTCGCCCCAATTGTCTTACCCGCGGCGCACCAAACAGACGGCGCGTCGCGCCTATGTGTGGGGACGGGGTGGCGAGCCTCCAAGTCATACCCGCGACGCACCGTGCCGAGGTGCGTCACGGCTATGTGATATAGGTGCGGCGCACAGGGGCGCGGTGCGTCACGGCTACCAGTTCCACGTATAGCAACCATAGCCGTGACGCACCACGGGCCGGTGCGCCGCGCCTATCCCACATAGCCGTGACGCACCAACTGCACGGTGCGTCACGGGAATACCTGGGAGCAATTTAAGTGGTTGGGACCACCCCCACCTCCCATCCCCCCATATCTCCACCCCATTTTAGATATGGTCGCCGCCCACCTCCTCACCACACCATTTACCCCATTTTCCCACCATTTAAACTTATTTAACCTATTTTATTTGATATATATATGTGAGGGGAATCTAGTAAACACTCCTCTCCACCCCCATCTCACTTTACCACTTTCTCTTCCATCTTTTTCACTCCCTATAGCCACATACACACGTACTCTCTCGGTCTCGAGTCGGCAAGATATATAGTTGGTGAGTTGTTGGAGGGATATGTATATGTGTTGTATGTATATATATGTGTGTGTCTTGATCTCGCTCTCTCTCATAGATCTCGCTCGGTATCGTCCGTGCGTCGTCACAAAAGATTCATATGGTTGCATATATACATATGCGAAATTGTGTTGCGTATTTTTGATGAAAGTTGTGGATGTCTTAAAAATGAGTTGACATGTGTTGCCAAAATGTTGATTCATTTCCATTTCGGCGACCACGCACTCCGAGAATGTCCTATTTTTAGCATAGGTCATGCCGAATTTTTCCGTCGACGACCATGCATGCATCATCCATATATTACGTAATTTGATTCTAATTAATTTGTCCTTTGATCTTTTCTTTACTATGCAGGCAACCATGCATATAAGCACATGCACCGTGGCTAGATTTATGAAACATGCGACGGCCGAAATGTTGCGAAATAACATGAAGGAGATAATATGTCCTTGTCGAAGATGCAAACTGCAACACTTGATCAGATACGATTGTGGTGACTTGGAGTCTCACCTTATCCGTCGTGGTTTCATGGATGGCTACACTCTTTACCCGACAAGTGACGAAGATGAAGAGTCTCCCGGACATGATGAAGGACATCATGATCAAGATGAAGGACATGATTATAATCAAGACGAAGGACATCATGATGAAGATGTCGGACATGATCATAATCAAGACGAAGGACATCATGATGAAGATGTCGGGACATCGTCGTCGGACTGGGTGCGGGACCCTCATGTCCAAGCTCTGCTTCTCAAGGAGACTAGCAACACCAGAGCTGCTGCTAGAGAGAAATCGAAGTTGTCGCAACTGGAGATATACGCGGTTACTCCATTGTATGAAGGATGCGTGAGCGAGGTTACCCGTCTGAACGTAACTTTAAGGACCCTCGAGATGAAGACAAAACACCGATGGACCGATGCGAGCTATGGTGAGAACATGGCATTCTGTCACGGCCGTCTTCCCACGGGGAACAAGTGTCCAACGAGCATCGAGGAGGCCAAGAAAGTCGTGTGCCCTCTGGATTTACCTCACGTGAAATACCATGCTTGCATTAATGACTGCATCATCTATCTGGGCGCGGACGCAGAGAGAACCATATGACCGGTGTGCGATGCAACTCGATACAAGCCAGGGAAGAAGGCCTCCCCTCGAAAAGTGATGTGGTACTTTCAGATAACTACCCGTCTGCAGCGGTATTTCGCAGACCCCACACAGGAGAAGCTCATTCGATGGCACGCAGAAAGGAAGAAGCCAGAAGAGGATGATGGAATTGATCCGGAGAAGGATGACACGATGCTGACACACCCCTCATATGCTAGCCAGTGGAAGGCGCTAGACATCGAATACCCCGAATTCGGGGACGATCCAAGGAACATCAGGTTGTGAATGAGTACGGATGGATTAAATCCTTTTGGCAACCAGAGCAGCACCCATAGCACCTGGCCCGTGTTTGTTTGTATATACAACCTACCCCCTGGTTGTGCTTGAAGAGGAAGTACATACAGATGAGTATGCTTATTCAAGGGCCGAAACAACTAGGTAACGACATCAATCTGTATGTCCAGTTGTTGGAAGAGGAGCTACCCACGTTATGGGACGATCCAGCCAATACGTGGGACGCCTATGCAGAAACGTTTTTCCCAATGAGAGCCGCGCTCATCACTACGGTGTATGACTACCTCGGTTACGGATATGTCACGGGGCAGGTGATGCACGGATTCTGTGCATGCGTTAGGTGCATGGTTGACACTACGTATCTCCAGCTAAAGAGAAACCCCGGGTCTTCGAAAACCGTGTTCTTGGGGCATCGAAGGTGGCTTCGCAAGGATGACCCGTGGAGAAAACGCAAAGATCTGTTCAACAATGAAGTTGAGATGCGAAGAGCCCCACGTCAAAGGAGCGGCGAGGAAATCGACGAGCTGTTGAAGAACTGGAAAGAGTGCCCTGCACCGGGAAAGAAGCGAAAGGCGCCGGCGCCGTTAGAGGGTGTATGGAAAACAAGGTCTGTTCTCTGGGGCCTGAGGTACTGGAAGATTCTCCGCACGCCTCACTGCCTTGACCTCATGCATATCACGAAAAACGTGTGCAAAAGTATGCTTGGCACCCTACTCAACATGCCGGAGAGGATCAAAGATGGGCCGAAAGCAAGGAACGACTTGAGATATTTGAATATCAGGGGCGAGCTCCACGGAGGAAACCCGGATGATGATGATGATGTGTTAGATGGGACGGAAGGTCGCCGCATGGGCAAAAAGGCCAAGAAGACGGAATATTACTGTCCCCCTTCGTGCTTCACGCTAAGAAAGAAGGAGATCGACCAATTCTTCAAGTGCCTCCTTGGAGTCAAATTTCCTTACGGTTATGCGGGGAAGATAAGCAGATACCTAGACGTATCAAAGCAGAAATTCAGCGGGATGAAGTCTCACGACTGTCACGTGATGATGACGCAGATACTTCCAGTTGCAATTCGAGGAATAATGGACGAGCACGTCCGCGAAACGCTGTTTGGACTATGCAACTTTTTTGACGTCATCTCTCGAAAGTCGATTGGCGTGAAGCAACTCGCAAGGCTATAGGAAGAGATCGTGGTGATACTATGCGAGCTTGAGATATGCTTCCCGCCCGCATTCTTCGACAATATGGTGCATCTCCTTGTCCATGTCATGGAAGATATCATCCATCTCGGGCCGCCGTTTTTACACTCGATGATGGCGTTCGAAAGGATGAATGGTTCCATCAAAGGATACGTCCGCAACAGGGCCCGTCCAGACGCAAGCATTGCCAAGGGCTTTCTGACAGAAGAGTGCATCTCTTTTTGCACGAATTTTCTAGACAAAGATGAGAACCCTGGTCTGCCCGTAAACATGCACTTTGACAGGCTCGCTGGATGGGGACACCGCGAGGGCCAGCGCGAAATGAATGTCGACTTTCAGGGCCGGCGAAACGACTTTGACAGAGCAAACCTAGTCGTGCTACAACATCTAACAGTGGTCGATCCTTGGTTGGAAAAGCACAAAATTCTAATCGCGAAGTATTACAGTGACCGGGGACAACATAGGACCAAAGCAGAAATAATCAGGGACAAGATTATGACCAATCACCCGGAGACGCCTTATTCTGAAGAAGAAAAACTCATACTCACATTGTCACAAGGCCCCGCACATAACCTCATGACATATCAGATATACGATATCAATGGTTACACATTCTACACGGCAAATAAGGACCGGAATTGCGAATACCAGAACTCGGGGGTAACGATGGAATCATTAACAGGTGACGTCAAGGAAAGATACTATGGTAGGATCGACGAGATATGGGAACTCAACTACTGCGGAGAGAAGGTGCCAATGTTCCGTGTCACATGGGCAAAGAGCGTCAGGAAAGAAGGACAATATTTCACCACCATGGTGATACCTGAAGCCAAATCCGGCACGAATGTCACCACAAAAAATGAGCCATGGGTCTTGGCTAACAAAGTGGACCAACGCTTCTTCATTACTGACCCGATAAGGCCTAGCCATGTCATTGTGCGGAGAGGCAAAAGAAGCATCATCGGAATGGATGGAGTAGCCAACGAGCAAGACTTTGACCAGTACGGCGACCCGAGAATGGAAGATGACAACGACGATGGAACGAAATACACAACAAGAAGAAGCAGGACAACGCTACCTACAGGTCGCCCATTCCACCGAAGTAGTCACGGTGTTCCGGGACTGAATTACTCAACCGCGACAAAGAAGAGAAAGAAAATTGTTAAACGCTAGCTCGAGATACAAGAATAATGATGTTGTCGTGTGTGTGCGTGAATTCGATAAAATTATGATGACGTATTATATATATGAACAAAAATTATGATGATGTTTATTTTAGATGTTTTAGTTAATTAATCAACATATTTTTTACATTTATATTGATTTACATCATTTAATTTGGTAAGGAAAAATTAAGTTGGTAAGAAAAAATTAAGTGAATAAATGGGGTCAGAGGCAGGATTCGAACCTGAGTGGACACCATGGCAGAAGGGGGTGTAGCCACTAGGCTATGTCACAATTGTTGATTCATACCCGCACACTCCTCTTTTGAATAGATATTAGCAATAGGCGTGACGCACGGTAGCTTGGTGCGCCATGGTTTAGATAGGCGTGACGCACCGGGGCATTGTGCGCCATGGTTTAGATAGGCATGACGCATCGTAGCTTGGTGCGCCACGGCTATGGGGAGTACAGATAGGCCACGCCGTCCCCTTTCTTTCTCTTCCCCCTCTCTCCACACGAACGGACGCGCCCTCGATCCCCTTCCTCTTGTCTCCCTCTAGCGCGCTTCCCTCGATCCCTAGCCTCCCGCCGCAGACGCCCTCTCACTGCCCTAGCCTCCTGCGCGCCGCCCTGCTCTCCATCCAGTAGATCGACCGCGCGCCACCATCTAGGACCGCGAGGAGGAGCCGCACCGCCCCTCTCACCATCGACCGCGCTCCGCCGTCTAGGACCAGGAGAAGGAGCCGCACCACCCTGTCTACATCGACCACGCACCGCCGTGAAGGACCAGGAGGAGGAGCCGCACCTCCCCGTCTCCATCGACCACGCGCCGCCGTCTAGGACTAGGAGGAGGAGCCGCACCGCCCCGTCTCCATCGACCACGCGCCGTCGTCAAGGACGTCACCTCCAGTTCACGTCTCCTCGACAAGCGCCTCCACAGGAGAAAGGTCACCGTCGCCCTCCCCTAGTCCTCTCCCTCCCCTTGTTTTGAAGTTGACACTGTCGTAGGATTTGGTTCAGTTTCAATTTAAAGTGTCAAGTTTTAGTTTCCTCCTACATTCAGTGAAACCGAGTTCAGCAATGCGATTTCAACGATATATCACCATTGCATAAAGAACATGGGGTGTCCTGTTTTTTGTTTCTGAAACTTCGTGTTTTCCGTTATCTTTCGTTTCAGTATAACCATCAATCTGCTACTGCTTACTTGGTAGTGGGAGCGGGAACCATCATCGCATCGCATCCCCGTGTTAGTGTTAGTTGTAGATAACCCAACTTTCCTTTCTCATTCATTCATTCAATGGTGCCGTAGTGTCGATCGATAGGAAATGCCGCCCCAAAATGCTGCTGCATGCAGACAGGAAAGCGCCATCAGGCCCCATCTTTTCGCACGTCTGCCACCGTGTTGACGAAGGTTTTCCAAAAGAGCAGAAAAATATAATATGCCATTGGCGTTTTGAATCAAGTATAGTCCTTTTGTGCTGCGTTTGGTCAAAAGATGGGGTCGCGGTTAGTACTAGTAGTACAGCGCTCGGATTTTGCCTCAGGCAGGGGAGCATGTTTGTGTGTTTGTCGTTTGCTTACATAGAAATTTATCTTAGATATGCCTAGCTGAAATAAACAGAACCTTCTCTTTTGACAGTTAGTATAGCAGCAGTGGTAGATCCTAGTAAGGCACAAAGAAATATGAGTAAAAATGGTAGATCCTATTAAGGCACAGAACCTTCTCGTTTGATTCATTATGCCATTTGTCGCATCAATTAATCTTAATTTTGCATATTAATACGTTCTCCTATCTTAGCTACTGCTACTGCTAGATTATATGAAATGATGATTTTGTTTGTTCGTAGCTTTTGTTGTGGCTAGATTTGGAAAGATGTGTTCTTGCTGTTTAAAAACACTTGAGATGTGGCTCATTTTGGAGATGTTATTGAGTTGTGGCTGATTTTGAAGGTGTTCTTGAGCTGTGGCTGGTTTAATGTCAAAATATGGCGATGTGTTCTTGCTGTGTAAACAGTAGTGCCATTGTTGGTAAATGAATATGAGATCAACCAGAGCAACTATGTCCGGCCATCGAGCCGTATAAAACTTTGTAGGGAATTCAAATGAGTTGCCCATTTTCGCCGAAATGTTGATTAATTTCCGTTTCAGCGAGAATCGAGCACTCTAGTGTTAGAAAATTAGCAAAGATCATGCCGGATTTTTCGGTGAATTTAGTACTTAGCCGTTTTCCCGTGATCGAGTAGTATGTCGATTTTTCGTTGCCTTTAGATTAACCAATAATTTCCCCCTTCAGAACATGGCACACGACGACGAGGCCGGCGGTTCTAAGCCGTTCTGGCAAATCTCCGATGAAGAAGATGAGCAATACGACCCGACGGCGGATGCTGGGGCTGACGCGGACACTAGCGGTGGCGAGGAGGATGATGCCACGACTAGTGGCGCCGGTGATACCACTAGTGGTGCCGCCGGCAGAAATGACACCACTGATGCCGGCGGTCAGACAGATGGTGGTAGCAAAGCCAAGAAGAGGACGGCAACGAGAAAATGGAAAAGGAACAGTCTCCGCACCTACCGTGAAGAGATCACGGAAATTTATAGCAGTGGGTATCCAATCGCGCCCGAGTCGGTGGTCAAAGGATTCGGAAACCAAATTGGTTGCATTGCACGGGACACTGTCAGGATCACCACCGATGATCTAAGGAAAAAAGAGAATACCCATTATCGGGTTGTTCTCTTTAGAAAGCTGCACGGACGATACTTGTACCCGCATCCGCCAGAAGAGCCGTTTAAGTACAACAACGACAATCTGGAGGGGAATAAGGTCAACAATGCCGCCATTGGTAAGATGAACACTGCCTTGGCCAACTGGAAACACCGGGTGAAGGTTGCGGTCTTGGACCCCAAAAAAAGCTTGGAGGAGGTTTTAGCGAGTGAGACGAACATCACCGAAGCTGAACTCCGGGACTTCAAGGTACTTTGCGAGAGAGAAGTCTCCAAGGCTAATAGTGATTGGGGGCAGAGGATGCGGCGGTTGAACATAGGTTCCCACAAACTGGGATGCGGCGGTTACAGAGCGGCGATTCCCAATTGGGAGAAGGAGGACGCCAAACGTGCAGCACAGGGCATCCCTGACCCTCTCGCAAGGTACTCGCCGCGGACAAAAAACTTCATCAGGGCCCGGTTTACATATGACCCGGTAGCTAATGAGTATACTACCGATGATGAGAAGGTGAAGAAGTTGTATGAAAACTTGGTAAGTAAATACACCACCCTAATTAGTTTGCTCTCGACGATCAAGTCGATTGCATCATAGTGTACTGGTGCAATTCTAAACGGTTCACGCTAATTGTGTAGAACACGGAAATCGAAAGTGGTGGAACCTCGGCATCCATGCCGTTGCTGCACGGCCCGTGGGACGACCATTTGAACAGGGCGGTGAACGTGAGGAAGGGGAAGGATAATCACAAAAGGCCGTCAGGTGGCCGAGTTTGTGGCTTGGGCACGACGACGAAGCTCAGAGTTTACTACAAGGAGCCCAAGGAGGCGAGAAGGAATAGAAGGAGGACCGTCGAAGATATCCAACGTGACGAAGCCCGCGATCGCGAGATTGCAGACCTCAAGTCCAAAGTTGCCGATATTCCGAATATTGTCAAAGAAGCTTTGGCAGAACAAATGGGCACCGTTTTGCCTACCCTCTACGATGTGGTTACTCGATGGAATGAAGGAGGTCGATTGGGGCCGTGCCCGGTGCCTAGCGTGCATGGCAGCAACTCAAGAGACTTGTCCAGAGTCTCGCCGGCCAACGCCACGACGGCGGACCCACTGGTGACTCCGCCCGCCTACAACACGGCGCCGATAGTGTCTCCGCCCGTCTCTAGCCGCCTGGCCATCCGTTGCGCGCCCACAGTGGCCGGTCCTCCGCCGAATGAAGAGCGTGCACCAACGAACGACCGCCGCCTGGCCATCAGTTGCACGCCCGCCGCCGGCGGTCCCTCGCCAGTCAACAGTAGCACGCCCGCCGTCGTTGGCCCCTCGCCACTAGAGGAGCTCGACGCCATCGCCAGCCAGATAAATAGTTAAGCATTGGAGCGTCGATCTTCCTTTGCCTTAGACTGGCATCTCTAACGCCCTGCATGTTTTCCGCAGAAAGACGACGTTCCATGCACTCTCCTACACACAGTGGACGGTGTGTTGAAGGATGTTGCTGTGGGTATGATCGTTCAACCGGCAACCCACAGGTTCCACAATAGGCCGATGCGCGAAGACGTATATAGAGTTCGATTGCTTTGGGTGCTGGCGGGCTACGGCGACTTGTTTCCTCCCATTCAACCCTACCAGGAAGAAGATGACCCCGATACCCTGACGCTGCTTCAGTGCCAACCTTGGAACATGGAATGGCCGAAGAGCCAGATTCGCCTGGGAAAGAGGGGCGCCACCCCGCAGACATCGCCTCTAGAACTACCGGCGCGAGGCACCACCTCGAAAACAACCCCTCTAGAAGTGCCGGAGTGGAGCCATGGCAAGACCGTCGTAGCGCCGTCGCCTACCCCTGACATGGAGATGGTACAACACCCGGCGGATCACGATGCCATGGATTTCATCGCTGATGACTTTGATGGCGGAGATTACATTGCTCCTCCCCCAGAAGAACCCTACGATAGCACGGAGGCTCGTAATGAGGCTCCTCCTGCGGATAAATCCAATTGCAAGCGTCTATTCGGTTCTCAGGAAGACAGGCCTCCAGATGTCGCCCCCTGCACCAAGACTCAGAAAAGCGCGAAGGGAGGAGGTATTTTCAGCCCTGGCACAATCCGTAAGGCGGCTAATGAAGAGATTGAGAAGGAGTGCATTGCGAAAGCACCGAAGCCGCGGAAAAGAGGACCTAGATCCAAGGCCGCAAAGTCCGCGAGCCAGCCTGCAAAGATGTCGCTCCGTGTTCAGGACGTCCCACCTACATCTAAGCATACGCCGAAGATGCATGTGATTGGTCAGCCTATGCTTAGCCAGAGCAAGCTCAAGGCCGCAAGTGGGGATATGCGGAGTTTGCATGACAACATTCTTTTTCTTGAATCGCGCCTTCTTCAAACCAAGGATCCATCATACCGGGTTTTCATTGCCATGGTGCCAAAGGACTTGGGCTTCGTCGAATCAACTGGCGCGGATAGGATAGTACTGCGTTTTTCGGACATCTTCGATATGTTCCATAGCAGTCCGCTGCGCTACTCCATGGTCCGCCTATACTCGCTCAGTTTGGCAGTGCAAGTCAGCAGGGATAATACACCGGGCATCGCGATAGTGGACCCCTTCTACATGCGCCACGACGTGTTGTGCTCCGTTGGGAACCAGGTAGTCGCGTCGACATATCTCCGGGACTTCATGCTGGCAAACCAGACCAAGGATTACATCCTCATGCCTTACTTTGCCGGGTAAGTCAATACTCTTAGCCGAATCAAAAGTGATTTTCTTTAGAGTTTCATCGCTCCTTTCCAACACTTTGATTGGATTGTTCCGCGCAGATATACACAATGCACACTCATCTGCATTTGTATCAGTCATTCGCATGCCACGTATCTCGACTCAGGGAGTGCGGTGAAGAAAGACTACTCCAACTTGAAGAAAGTTTTGGATAATGCTCTCACCGGCTACCACGCAAAGGGGGGCATAATCGCTAGGGAGAAGGTTATTCAGGGCGCTCGGGTGTTCACCCACACGACGACTTTCGCGTGCGTCAAGCAGGCGGCAGGCAGTAACCGAGACACCTACTATGTCCTCCATCATATGCGGGCGTACGTACGGGATCAATAGTTCCTTACCCTGCCTAGTCAAGTCCAACAATGGGCCTCCCGCTTGTTGATAGTCGGCGATGACAAGGTTAGAGAAGAGATATATGATATCCAGAAGTGCTTTGCCACGAAAATCGTTCATGAAGTGGTGAACAAGAGTGGGACATTTTACTACCGGTTCAACATGCCGAACCGCGACATAGATACCTAGCTAGCAACTTGATGTGACGACAGGCCCTTCATCACCGGAGGGCTGTCCCGTTGTATTCCTTGGGAGGATTGAGTCAGAAGGAGTGAGAACTATTGTAAGTCTTGCTACATTTTCTGAAATTAGTCGAACTCAATCGTTAGGGTTATGAATCGTCCATCGTGTAACAGATGCTCAATTATGTCAATGCTTAATTATCTTTCTTTTTATTATTGCGGTCCTACTTGTGATGTTCGTTCGATGTTTTGAATAAATAAATGCCGATGATTAAAAGAATTGGTTCACACTTAGATGGCCTAGGTGGTCTGGTGCGCCTTGTGATTTTCACAAAGTTAGGATCTTGTGCATCCCACTTGGCGCAGCGGCACCACTGTAACATCCCAAGTATGAAAAACCACCCTAGCATGTTTGTTTTTGTTTAATTATTGTTTTGCATCATGGCATCATACTCATTGCATTTGTTTCCTATTTGTTTGCATCTGTTTTTATTTGTTTTCATAATGGAAATTCAAACAATATTCAACCTTTGTTTCATACTTGTCATGTTACAATCTTTTCAAATAAAAAGTTCAAATCAAAACCTTATTTGTTTCCAATTAATCCATAAGGTTCAACTATTTAAAAATGGTGGCTTTTAATCAATCAATTATTTCCAATGTTATTCAAAATTCAAATCAAACCACAAACAGCACCCAATTTCAAATTATGGAAATTACCAAAACAACTCTAATCATTTGTTCTAATTAAACAATAGGGTTCACCCTATTAAAAAGTTTGTTTTCAATAATAATCATTTAATAAGCAAATTCTTTCAAATTTGAGTTAAATCACAAACAGCAATTTAAAATTGAAACTTTTGGAAAACAAAGTTGGCATTTAGTTCCTATTGTAATAACCAACTCACCCAAATTTTTCTAGATTTTTCCTAACTCAAAAACTCATCTATTTCTTCCATTTTTATTTTCTGCAAAAAAAAAACAGAAGAAGAAAAACTAAAAAAGGAAAAAAAAACGTTCAGAGGGGGGGAAGCAAGCACGGCCCAGCCCATCTTCCTTAACCGCACGGCCTGGTACCGGTTCGCTCACCCCCCCTCTCTTTCTTCTCGCGGTACGGCCGAGCATCGAGCTATGCCACGTCGCCGTCGTTGCGCTCCGACGGCCACAGTGCGCCCCGCAGGCCTATAAAATCCACCCTAGACCCCCCTGCGCAGCCCTAGCCTACCTACCCACCCTACCTACCTCGCGCCGCCGCCAATTCCTCTCTCTCGCTGCCGCAATCCACCTCACTGTACCTCACCGGAAACGGCACCTCTGAACCCATGGACGCCGCCGCCGTTGCAGCCCTCCTCCTCCCTGGCTGACCGCGGGAACCGCACCGCCTCACCTTCCTCGACATCATCGACACCGCTGCGAGCCCCGAGGGAGTCTAGATCGCCACCGCCGTCAACGTACTGTCGCCGCCGGAGTCTCCCCCGAGCCTCTGCTTCGACTACGGCGGAGGTGATCACCGTCTCCCTCTCCTGTCCCCCTCTCTGCATCCTGAACGCGCACGCATCCGCAACAGCCCACACGTGTAACATCCCAAGTATGAAAATATCCTTTAGAATGTTTGATTTCATGTTTAATCAAAGCATTGCATCATGTCATCATGATTATTTCATTGTTTGCATTTGTTTACTAATTGTTTTGCATCTGTTCTTAATTGTTTTCACATTTGAAATTCAAATTATTTCCAAACTTTATTTCATACTTGCTCTGTTACAACATTTCAAATAAAAATCTAAAATAAAAACAACCCACTTGTTTTCATATTATTCCATATTGATCAACTAATAAAATGGTGCTTTTAATCCCAATTAATTATTTTCCAACTTGGTTTCAATTTCAAGCAATCATCAACATCACCTAATTGGAAAGTTATAAAAGTACCAAACAATTTATAATCACTGTGTTCTATGTTAATCAATAGGGGTCACCCTAAATAAAACATTGTTTTCAATAATAATTCATTGATTAACAAATTATTCAAATTCCCATAAAAAACGTTCAAACAGCACCATTTTTCAAATTATGAAATTACCCAAAACCTTTTATACTCTTTGTTTCCAATTAAAACATTTGGGTCACTCTATTAAAGTGTTGGTTTTAATAATCATTTTAAATATTAAAAATTCATTCAAATTTTGGTGTAATTAACAAACAACAAGTTTTGAAAACTTTTGGAAAACAAAAGTTGGTTTCTAGTTCCTATTTAAAAAACTAAACTAACCATAATTTTTTCCAAAATTTTGCTAACCTAAAAGCCTTCTTTTTCTTCCATTTTGTTTTCAGCAAAAAGAAAAAAATGAAACATAAATAGGAAAAAGAAGAAAGCGCGGGCGCGGCAGCTAGCAGCCTACCCGGCCCACTTTTCCCTTTACCTCCCGCGCAGCCCAGCATCCCGGCCCGAAAACGCTTCGCCCCTCTCTTTTCTGCCTTCGTCATCCTGTACGGCGACGATCTGGTGGTGCCACGGCGGCAACGCCGCGCGCAGACGGCTGATCCGACGTCCGCACCCCTATAAAGACCCCCCTAGGGCACAGTGCCCAACCCTAGCCCCTAGGTATCCTCTCCCCTCTCTCGCGCCGCCAATCCCTCTCTCCCGGCGCGTTCTACCCTCTCTGAATCCCTCGCCGGAGGCCACCCGCTCTGAACTCCGGCCACCGTCTCCGCCATGGCCCTCCTCCACCCCACGTAGACACAGAAACAGAACCACCGTCACCTCCTCTCTACGTTGGACACCATAGTTAGGCCGTGCGTGACGTGGATCTTCGCCGCCATCTTCGTCACCGTCGCGGCAACCACCTCGCCGTCGCTCGTCTACTGAAACCCCACGGTGATCACCGCCATCTCCTCCCTCTCCCACCTCTGTATCTGCTCCACCCTCTGCATCACGGTTTCGTGCACGCATCCAGCATCACAGCAGCACCGCAGCACGAGCACGTCGTTGTAGCACGCCGCCGGCAGGATCTCTGTCAGAGTTCAGGCAGGGTTTTGTCGTCAGTTAATTTCAGTTAACAAGCAACACCAAATCCTCCCTGCGACGCGGTACCTGACAACGAACGTGAAACAACTGCACTGGTTCAGTAAGCGCGCACGCTAGCGAGAGGTGCAGGGATCGAGTCCTGCTCCTCGCACGGGAAATTCCCCAAGTTTTTTCCACGCCACGCTGACAGGGAGGGCCCCCTGTCAGCCACTTGCTAGCCACGCAAGCGCAGGGTCCCCCTGGGCCCCCCTGGCAGTGTCTGGGTAGGATTTCTGTGCGTATAAAAAGTTTTAAACATTTTCTGTAATAAAAAACTAGTCCTTTATTTTAACAGATTGGCCCCTGGTTTTGAAAACCTAATAACTATAGTTTTATAATTCCAAATTACAAAAATAAAATATGTGTGCTAGTCTAAATTTAATTCTCTATCTTTTGGTATCATTTGTTTTCTGTTATGAAATTTCAAAATGCAATTCAAATTTGAATTCAAATAATTCAAATGCAATTTTCTAAATTCCATAACTAATTCATCTTTAATCCAAATAATGCAAATAAAATATGTTTTTCATACCATTTCAACTCACCTTTTCAAATATAATTTTTGTTTCATGGTTTGAATAATTTGAATTGCCTAAATAATTTAATACTTGTTTAATTCATTTAAATTTTATAAAATCATAACTTGCTCAACATAAAATATTTTTGAACATGCAAAATATGTTTTCAAACCATCAAAGTGTGAACTTTTCAAATGTGAATTTAAATTTATGTTTTGAATAAATAAAATTCAAATAATATTCAAACTTGTTTTAAATTCATTTAAAACTTGTTTGATATTGTTTAAGTCATAATAAATTCATCCTAATTCCTATTTCAATAATTGAAACATGTATTCCAACTAAAATTTTGTATTCTTTTCAAATATAAATTTTGTTATTTGTTTTGAACACTTTAATTTGATGAAAACAACCATTGTTTGTGTGACATGTTTAAGTAACCAAACTTTCCAAACTTAATAAATAATTTCCAAAACTTGTTACACTCCAATTTCTTTTGCACCTAATGTTGTTTATCTATTGCTTCCATCATGCATGCATCATGGTAATAAACTTTCACATGATACTAAGTTGTAGATCATTTGTTCCCACTTAATGCATGGACCTTTTCCATGTGCAATCCAATTGCATAGGGGTCCATTTAAATTGTGTCACTTCATCAACTAGTTTATTTTGATGCAACCATTAACTTGACATGCATCATCCCATGATTGTGCACTATGCCATGGTATAGATTGTTTATATTTTTGCCTTGTTTGTTTGCTTCTTCTCGGATAGACGACGACGTTGAGTCAGACGATCTTTACAGCACCCCTTCTGAGGATCTAGCTCAGTACCCGGCTGCTGAGTTTGCAGGCATGTTATCACTCACATGAACCACTGTGTTCCTTTCAACCCTGGTTACCGATACTTTCCGTTGTCTATTTCTGCTAGCCTTAGTGGTAGTTGTTTCTGTTACGAACATATCACATGAATCCCCTAACCCTGATATTGCCTCACCACCACTCCTACAACCCTATTGTTTGAGCCAGTGTCTTACTAGCATGCTTAGGTTGTTTTGCTCGAGTATGTTACCCGTTACTTTCAGTTACTATATTTTATTATGTTCTGGGGCTCGATGTTTAATCAATCAATCATGCTAATGTTATTACTTAATAATAATTTGATGATAAGGCACCGGCAGGAGGCCCTGTGTGGTTTTGAGGCCTGCTAGTGTCGACCCTAATAGGAAAAGGGTCTTGTCTACTGATCCATGATGAGCGCACTACCCGCATGTGGGAAGCGAGTATGGGCGCCCCCCTCAATTTGATTCGATTCGCATCTTTTCCAAATCATCTCATTTAGTTCGTGTTTTCCATTTGCCGCATGCATGTTTTTGCGAGCCCAGCGTAGGGTGGAACTTTTGTAGTCGGCATATAGGGGGACACGGTCTTAGAGTGCTATGAGGGTCCCATTTTTTCGGGGCTTGATTAGCCGTGCGCCCAAGGTGCTTTGGGCTTGATGCGAAGAAGAGTTGAGTTGTGTTGAGTGCCCCGCTTGGTGGGAGGCATCCCATCTGGCGGGTTATTCATACGTGTACGGCCAAATTGGTGCAACCCTGCAGGGATAATCTTCTCGAGAAGCCGTGTTTTCCGCGGTTATGGTTAACTTGGTGAAAGTACTGGCTAACAAGTACTCAGGACAACTTGAACCTAATGATTAACAACCTTACACCCATGATTAACAACTTGACTAGTAATAGGCATATTGACACAATAACTTGATTCATCCTTATTCCAACTGTGTGAGTTATCCTCGGATTGCTTCTTTGGATAAGGGGCGAGATCCAGGATGGGTGTGTTTGAAGTTATCTTTCAGTTGGTTACAATACTCGATCTTATCTCCTTTCTGTTAGTCGGAAGTGGTAGAATCTCTGTAGTTGGTTAGCGCAGCCATTTCCAGCATCTTTTATATCCCCTTTCTTCCGTTGAACCCAAGGCATCTGTGCTTGGTGTTGACGGGCTACACTTTGGTGAACTGTGAGTCTTGCTTGCCAGTACGTCTATGTACTGACCCCTTTGGGGCTGTGGTTTCCGCAGACTATGCTTACGAGGATCCAGGTGACGGCTACTACATGGAGTTTGACGAGGCTGCTGACGAGTAGTTAGCGGACCCGGGCATGATCCGAGACATCATGGATGGGCTCCGTCTTTATTTCAGTTTCCGGCTTCTTAAGCCTATTTGGATTTGTCTGTACTCAGACCCTTTGGATGCTTCCGCTGAGATGGAATGATGTTATGTTGGGACATGTGTCCTCTGGATGATTGTATTTGCTATTCTCTGCCCTAGTGAGGGCCAGTTGCAACTTATTTCAATCTTTTGTGTCTTAGAGATATGTTGTGTTATCAGTTTGTTCAAAGCCGTTGACGTACCATTTGTGTATTGTATGAAGTACGTCAATGGTAGTGTCCTGATTTCTATGGGATGGTTTACGTCGACGCTGAACAGATAGGGGTTGGTTGTCACACATACGTGTGTTGGCCTACTCGTAAGAGGTAGCGGGTGCCGGTAAGCCCCGTAATCCAATCTACTACTGTTCAACGGAACGGCGAGTATCCTTTAGAAGTCCGGGTGCGTCAAATGGTATCAGAGCCTGTCTGCCTGTAGGATCCCTTTTACTGGTCGCAGTTGAGTCTAGAAACTATTTTGTAGCTATATAGGAAAAATGAAACGTGAGAGTAGGAATTCTGCCATTTTTCTTCTTTCCCCACCCACCCACCCTTTTCTGGTAAGGAAGTGCAACGCTGTTTTCTGTTCTCACCTAAACTTTCAAGTTAGGATTTCATGTGTTTTGGGTTCTCCGTAGTACCTCAGGATTTTTGGTCTCGTTTTACCGATGTTGCTTCGATATCCTGTTCTTCTAAAGAACCTTTTCGTCCGTTGAAACCTTGTTGTTGTTTTCCACTTCAATTCTTCTACCGGCGTCTAATCAAAACCTCCCGAATCATCTGCAGATGGATCTCAGGTTCTTCCCGCAGGTGGTTCGGATGACTCGTTGTGAGAGCACCGCCGGTTATCCGGAGATGCTGAGAGACATGGTCACCTATCTGGGGTTCCATTGGGCACCAGAGTACCAGGTCTACGAGCAGCAGCGAGAGTTTGACCAGACCTACTACCAGGCTATCATCTACATTCTGTCAGATGATGGCATGAGCGTTGTCCACCGCTACGAGGCAGTAGGTTCCACAGTGGATATGGCCGTGCAGCAGGTAGCTTACGTGAGTCTCACCGTCCTCCGTGCTGACTACTGGGGGTTTGACGATTCTATCTATCGCCACATCCCCCGTGGTTACATCACTTCAGCGGGAGCTCACTTCACCCTCTACGACAACCTGGATGTCTACGAGCATGATAACACCAGGCTGCACACCACCGCTCAGTTTGTGAGGCACAGTGACGCTGTTGCCACCACACTTTCTCAGGAGTTGGCCTCAGTCAGGGAGCAGCTCTACCTTGCTTTGACTCGTCTGGCTACGTACACCACAGACTTTGTTGGAGATGAGCGCTTTGCACGTTTCCATCAGACAGTTGGACGTAGTTTGCCAGATGCTGGAGGTTACGAGCCGATCAGAGGTCCACTTCTCAACCTCGGAGCTTGTTACACTGGGATTCCACGCTTTGGAGCACAGGGAGACGACGCTTTCTACTTCACCACACCGAGAGTTGCTCTCAGAGCAGTCCCGATCTACGTGGATCGTCGTTCTACCTACTTCCGTGGGATTCCTCCTCACCGTATCTCTCGTCGTACTACTCACCGCCGTCCTGCGTGATGAGCATGGGAGTATCGATGTATCCATTCCTAGCTATGTTTAGTTATCCTTTGCCTTTCGAACCATGTATTGGTGTGTTGGATATTCGGATGTATTTGAACATGTGATGATGTACCTGTTGGTTATCTATTCATGCGTCGGAATAATCTATCTTTCGGTTACCAAGTCTATCCTTTTCTGTTGTTGTGCTAAAATGCATGTCTATTCAGGATGCCGCCAACAAGGAGCAACCCGCCTGAACCACCTCCGCTCACGGAGCTGTTGTTTCAGATGACGCAGGTCGTGGCTCAGATGTCCCAGATCCAGGCTAACCAGCACAACAACCAGAATGCTCCACGGGTCAGCATCAAGGAGTTCCTCAGTATGGGTCCGAGAGCTTTCGTGGCAACACGTGAGCCTCTGGATGCTGATGACTGGATCAGGGAGATGGCCAGGGCTCTGGACATTTCTCACGTTGCTGAGGAGGATAAAGTCAAGTATGCCACCTACCTACTGAAGGGTCAGGCAGCTACCTGGTGGGAGAACTACCAGACCATGAGAGCTGGTTATCCTATCACCTGGGGATGTTTCAAGGATGCCTTCCTGAAGCACCACATCCCAGATGGTCTCATGGAAAGGATGCGTGAGGAATTTTGCTCTCTCAAGTAGGGCAAGCTGGACGTCATTGGCTACCAGAACGAGTTCAATCGTCTCGCTCGATACGCTGGTGATGAGGTGTCCACTGAAGCTAAGAAGATGGCAAGGTTCCGCCGAGGTTTTAACCCGGAACTAAAGTACGCTCTCACCAACATCAAGTGCAAGGACTTCGAGGAGCTCGTGAACACCGCGCTCAATGAGGAGAATGGGCGCAAGGCGTTCGAAGATTCCCGCAAGCACTCACGTGAGGGTGGTTCCTCCTCCAACATGACCACCCCTCCGCAGAAGCGCCGCATCTGGGTGCCAAATGCTGCTGTCACTCGGGCTCCATATGCCCAAGCTTCTCCAGGCTTTGCTCCCCGCCCAGCCAACCCAACTCAGATGCAGAGTCAGAGGGTTCCAATGGGGCAGCCAAGGCCGGGTCCTCCTCGTGTCGTCACTTGCTTCAAGTGCAAGGAGACTGGGCACTACGCTGATAAGTGCACACAGAGGCAGCTACCTCCACCTCCTCGCCCCAACACCAACCAGGCAATGGTTCGTGCTCCCCCGGCTAAAGCCTTCAACTCCAACAACAGGCCTGTCGGGAGGACCGCGAGGGTGAATCATATCAAGGCCGACAAAGCTGAGGAAGTTGCTGACGTCGTTCTCGGTATATTACCCGTAAACTCTTTTCCAGCTAAAGTGTTGTTTGATACCGGAGCATCGCATTCTTTTGTGTCAAAGATGTTTGCTACAACGTACAACCTAGTTCTGGTTCCACTAAGCAATCAAATCTATGTTCACTCTCCGGGAACTAAAATGATTACTTCCAAGATAAGCATGGACAATCAAATCCTAGTTGGAGGTCGCATATTCCTTGCTTCACTCATGTTGCTGGGAAATTCTGACATTGATGTCATTATGGGTATGGATTGGTTGAAGACCCACAAAGCTAAAATTGAATGTGCTCAAAAGTCAATAACTCTCTCTCACCCTTCGGGCCAGATAGTCTATTCTCCATATGGATCAAGTTCTGTTCAGCTGTTCAACCTAGATGCAAAACCCCTTCCTGCAATTGAAAATGTTCCGGTGGTTTGTGAATTCCCTGACGTCTTTCCAGAAGAGTTGCCAGGGATGCCTCCGGACAGAGCAGTTGAGTTCGTGATCGAGCTTGAACCAGGTACTGCTCCAATCTCTAAGCATCCATACAAGATAGCTCCTACTGAACTGAAATTGTTGAAGGAGCAAATCGATATGTACATGGAGAAAGGTTACATTCAGCCTAGTTCCTCCGCTTGGGGTTGCCCAACACTGTTTGTTGCCAAGAAGGACCAAACAAAAAGACTCGTGGTTGACTATCGTCCTCTCAACGAGAAAACCATCAAGAACAAGTATCCAATTCCTCGTATCGATGATCTTTTTGATTAACTTGCTGGGGCCTCAATATTCTCAAAGTTGGACTTGAGGATGGGTTACCATCAGATAAAGATCAGAAAGGAAGATATTCCAAAAACAGCTTTCACCACTCGTTACGGTCTATATGAATACACCGTCATGTCCTTTGGTGTCACCAATGCACCGGCAACCTTCTCAAGACTCATGAATTCTGTCTTCCATGAATACCTCGACAAGTTCGTTGTGGTATATCTTGATGACATTCTAGTCTACTCAAAATCCGAGGAAGAACATGGAGAACACCTTCGTCTCACTCTCATGAAACTTCGCGAGCATCGTCTATATGCCAAGTTTTCCAAATGTGAGTTCTGGATTCCAGAAGTTGCATATCTTGGTCATATCATCTCTGCCAAAGGCATAGCCATTGACCCGGAAAAGGTTAAGGCAATTTTTGATTGGAAACCCCCTAAGACGGTGAAGCAAGTCAGAAGTTTTCTTGGCTTGGCTAGCTATTGTCGTCGTTTCGTCCAAAACTTCTCCAAGATTGCTAAACCTCTCACTGATCTCACAAAGAAGGACAAAAAGTTCGTTTGGACTCCACAATGTGATGAAAGTTTCAATCTCTTGAAGACTAAACTCACTTCCACACCTGATCTGGTTGGCCCAGATACTACCAAACCTTTCCAGATATTCTGCGATGCATCTCTCCAAGGTCTAGGTGCAGTTCTTATGCAAGAACGTCAAGTTGTGGCTTATGCTTCACGTCAGTTGAACCCACATGAGCAAAACTATCCCACACATGATCTTGAACTTGCAGCAGTAGTGTTTGCCCTCAAGAAATGGAGACAATACTTGTTGGGTAACAAAACTGAAATCTTTTCCGATCATAAGAGTCTGAAATACATCTTCACTCAACCAGATCTAAACCTCAGGCAAAGGAGATGGATTGAAAAGATTAAAGACTTTGATCTCACCATTTCTTACACTCCAGGCAAGGCTAATGTTATGGCCGATGCTCTCAGTCGCAAGTCCTATTGCAATAATCTCATGATCATGGAAAGCCAACCTCCACTTCATGAAGAATTCCAGAAGCTGAACCTTGGTCTTGTTCCTCAAGGTTACCTTGCTAGCTTGACAGCCAGCCCAACTCTCGAGGACAATATTCGTTCTGAACAACTTCGTGATACTGAAATCAAGAAGATTGTAGAGCACATCAAGGAAGGCAATGATAAATTCAAGTCCTTCTCAATTGATGACAAGGGAACTGTGTTCTTCGAAGGACGCATTGCAGTTCCTCAGATTCAAAGCCTCAAAGATATCATTCTCAAGGAGGCTCATGAAACTCCTCTCTCCATCCACCCTGGAAGTACAAAGATGTACCAGGATCTCAAGACTCTGTATTGGTGGCCTGGCATGAAACGTGAAATTGCTCAATACGTTTCTGAATGCGACGTTTGTCAACGTGTTAAGGCAGTCCATCAGAAAACAGCCGGTCTACTCCAACCTCTGAAAATTCCTGAGTGGAAGTGGGACATGATTGAAATGGACTTCGTTACTGGGTTTCCAAAGTCCAAAAAGGGCAACGATGCAATCTTTGTTGTTATTGATTGTCTCACTATGGTAGCTCACTTCTTTGCTGTCAAGGAAACTATCTCAGCCAGCCAGTTAGCAGAGCTCTACACAGCAAGGATTGTTCCTCTTCATGGTGTTCCATTGGAAATAAGCTCAGACCGTGGAAGTATCTTCACTTCTCATTTCTGGAAAAGCTTTCAAGAAGCATTGGGCACCAAACTTCTGTTCAGCACAGCTTATCACCCTCAGTCTCAGGGGCAAGTCGAAAGAGTCAATCAGATTCTCGAGGATATGCTCAGAGCATGTGGTCTCTCCTTTGGCATGAAATGGGAGGATTGCCTTCCATATGCTGAATTCTCCTATAACAACAGCTACCAGGCAAGCCTAGGCATGGCACCATTTGAGGCATTGTATGGCCGTAGATGCAGGAGTCCAATCAATTGGTCTGGAGCTGGTGAACGTTCACTCTTAGGCCCTGACATTGTTAAGGAAGCCGAGGAGAAAGTTCGTATCATTCGTGACAATCTCAAGATTGCTCAGTCTTGTCAGAAAAGCTACTATGACAGCAACCACGGGGATATGATCTATGCACCTGGTGACAAGGCATATCTCCGTGTAACTCCCCTCAGAGGCACTAATCGTTTTGGTGTGAAAGGAAAGCTGGCACCAAGATACATTGGTCCTTTCAACATTCTCTCAAGGCGGGCAGAAAATGCTTATCGTCTTGAACTCCCAGAAAAACTATCCAAGGTGCACGATGTGTTCCACGTGTCACAGCTCAAGAAGTGTTTCAAAGATCCAGATCGTGCAACTGATCATGATTCCATTGAACTGCAAGATGATCTATCTTATGAGGAGCACCCTATTCGTATTCTCGATGAGACCGAGCGTAAGACTCGCAACAAGAGCACCAAGTTCTTGAAAGTGCAGTGGTCGCATCATTCCGATAAAGAGGCAACGTGGGAGACCGAAGAGGATCTTCGAAAGAAGTATCCGGACCTTTTCACTTCTCAGTAAGGAATCTCGGGGCGCGATTCCTTCAAGGAGGGGCGTTTTGTAACATCCCAAGTATGAAAATATCCTTTAGAATGTTTGATTTCATGTTTAATCAAAGCATTGCATCATGTCATCATGATTATTTCATTGTTTGCATTTGTTTACTAATTGTTTTGCATCTGTTCTTAATTGTTTTCACATTTGAAATTCAAATTATTTCCAAACTTTATTTCATACTTGCTCTGTTACAACATTTCAAATAAAAATCTAAAATAAAAACAACCCACTTGTTTTCATATTATTCCATATTGATCAACTAATAAAATGGTGCTTTTAATCCCAATTAATTATTTTCCAACTTGGTTTCAATTTCAAGCAATCATCAACAGCACCTAATTGGAAAGTTATAAAAGTACCAAACAATTTATAATCACTGTGTTCTATGTTAATCAATAGGGGTCACCCTAAATAAAACATTGTTTTCAATAATAATTCATTGATTAACAAATTATTCAAATTCCCATCAAAAACATTCAAACAGCACCATTTTTCAAATTATTAAATTACCCAAAACCTTTTATACTCTTTGTTTCCAATTAAAACATTTGGGTCACTCTATTAAAGTGTTGGTTTTAATAATCATTTTAAATATTAAAAATTCATTCAAATTTTGGTGTAATTAACAAACAGCAAGTTTTGAAAACTTTTGGAAAACAAAAGTTGGTTTCTAGTTGCTATTTAAAAAACTAAACTAACCATAATTTTTCCCAAAATTTTGCTAACCTAAAAGCCTACCCGGCTCACTTTTCCCTTTACCTCCCGCGCAGCCCAGCATCCCGGCCGGAAAACGCTTCGCCCCTCTCTTTTCTGCCTTCGTCATCCTGTACGGCGACGATCTGGTGGTGCCACGGCGGCAACGCCGCGCGCAGACGGCTGATCCGACGCCCGCACCCCTATAAAGACCCCCCCTAGGGCACAGCGCCCAACCCTAGCCCCTAGGTATCCTCTCCCCTCTCTCGCGCCGCCAATCCCTCTCTCCCGGCGCGTTCTACCCTCTCTGAATCCCTCGCCGGAGGACTCCCGCTCTGAACTCCGACCACCGTCTCCGCCATGGCCCTCCTCCACCCCACGTAGACACAGAAACAGAACCACCGTCACCTCCTCTCTACGTTGGACACCACAGTTAGGCCGTGCGCGACGTGGATCTTCGCCGCCATCTTCGTCACCGCCGCGGCAACCACCTCGCCGTCGTTCGTCTACTGAAACCCCACGGTGATCACCGCCATCTCCTCCCTCTCCCACCTCTGTATCTGCTCCACCCTCGGCATCACGGTTTCGTGCACGCATCCAGCATCACGGCAGCACCGCAGCACGAGCACGTCGTCGTAGCACGCCGCCGGCAGGATCTCTGTCAGAGTTCAGGCAGGGTTTTGTCGTCAGTTAATTTCAGTTAACAAGCAACACCATATCCTCCCTGCGACGCGGTACCTGACAACGAACGTGAAACAGCTGCACTGGTTCAGTAAGCGCGCACGCTAGCGAGAGGTGCAGGGATCGAGTCCTGCTCCTCGCACAGGAAATTCCCCAACTTTTTTCCACGCCACGCTGACAGGGAGGGCCCCCTGTCAGCCACTTGCTAGCCACGCAAGCGCAGGGTCCCCCTGGGCCCCCCTGGCAGTGTCTGGGTAGGATTTCTGTGCGTATAAAAAGTTTTAAACATTTTCTGTAATAAAAAACTAGTCCTTTATTTTAACAGATTGGCCCCTGGTTTTGAAAACCTAATAACTATAGTTTTGTAATTCCAAATTAAAAAAATCAAATATGTGTGCTAGTCTAAATTTAATTCTCTATCTTTTGGTATCATTTGTTTTCTGTTATGAAATTTCAGAATGCAATTCAAATTTGAATTCAAATAATTCAAATGCAATTTTCTAAATTCCATAACTAATTCATCTTTAATCCAAATAATGCAAATAAAATATGTTTTTCATACCATTTCAACTCACCTTTTCAAATATAATTTTTGTTTCATGGTTTGAATAATTTAAATTGCCTAAATAATTTAATACTTGTTTAATTCATTTAAATTTGATAAAATCATAATTTGCTCAACATAAAATATTTTTGAACATGCAAAATATGTTTTCAAACCATCAAAGTGTGAACTTTTCAAATGTGAATTTAAATTTATGTTTTGAATAAATAAAATTCAAATAATATTCAAACTTGTTTTAAATTCATTTAAAACTTGTTTGATATTGTTTAAGTCATAATAAATTCATCCTAATTCCTATTTCAATAATTGAAACATGTAATCCAACTAAAATTTTGTATTCTTTTCAAATATAAATTTTGTTATTTGTTTTGAACACTTTAATTTGATGAAAACAACCATTGTTTGTGTGACATGTTTAAGTAACCAAACTTTCCAAACTTAATAAATAATTTCCAAAACTTGTTACACTCCAATTTCTTTTGCACCTAATGTTGTTTATCTATTGCTTCCATCATGCATGCATCATGGTAATAAACTTTCACATGATACTAAGTTGTAGATCATTTGTTCCCACTTAATGCATGGACCTTTTCCATGTGCAATCCAATTGCATAGGGGTCCATTTAAATTGTGTCACTTCATCAACTAGTTTATTTTGATGCAACCATTAACTTGACATGCATCATCCCATGATTGTGCACTATGCCATGGTATTGATTGTTTATATTTCTGCCTTGTTTGTTTGCTTCTTCTCGGATAGACGACGACGTTGAGACAGACGATCTTTACAGCACCCCTTCTGAGGATCTAGCTCAGTACCCGGCTGCTGAGTTTGCAGGAAAGTTATCACTCACATGAACCACTGTGTTCCTTTCAACCCTGGTTACCGATACTTTCCGTTGTCTATTTCTGCTAGCCTTAGTGGTAGTTGTTTCTGTTACGAACCTATCACATGAATCCCCTAACCCTGATATTGCCTCACCACCACTCCTACAACCCTATTGTTTGAGCCAGTGTCTTACTAGCATGCTTAGGTTGTTTTGCTCGAGTCTGTTACCCGTTACTTTCTGTTACTATATTTTATTATGTTCTGGGGCTCGATGTTTAATCAATCAATCATGCTAATGTTATTACTTAATAATAATTTGATGATAAGGCACCGGCAGGAGGCCCTGTGTGGTTTTGAGGCCTGCTAGTGTCGACCCTAATAGGAAAAGGGTCTTGTCTACTGATCCATGATGAGCGCACTACCCGCATGTGGGAAGCGAGTATGGGCGCCCCCCTCAATTTGATTCGATTCGCATCTCATCCAAATCATCTCATTTAGTTCGTGTTTTCCATTTGCCGCATGCATGTTTTTGCGAGCCCAGCGTAGGGTGGAACTTTTGTAGTCGGCATATAGGGGGACACGGTCTTAGAGTGCTATGAGGGTCCCTTTTCTTCGGGGCTTGATTAGCCGTGCGCCCAAGGTGCTTTGGGCTTGATGCGAAGAAGAGTTGAGTTGTGTTGAGTGCCCCGCTTGGTGGGAGGCATCCCATCTGGCGGGTTATTCATACGTGTACGGCCAAATTGGTGCAACCCTGCAGGGATAATCTTCTCGAGAAGCCGTGTTTTCCGCGGTTATGGTTAACTTGGTGAAAGTACTGGCTAACAAGTACTCATGACAACTTGAACCTAATGATTAACAACCTTACACCCATGATTAACAACTTGACTAGTAATAGGCTTATTGACACAATAACTTGATTCATCCTTATTCCAACTGTGTGAGTTATCCTCGGATTGCTTCTTTGGATAAGGGGCGAGATCCAGGATGGGTGTGTTTGAAGTTATCTTTCAGTTGGTTACAATACTCGATCTTATCTCCTTTCTGTTAGTCGGAAGTGGTAGAATCTCTGTAGTTGGTTAGCGCAGCCATTTCCAGCATCTTTTATATCCCCTTTCTTCCGTTGAACCCAAGGCATCTGTGCTTGGTGTTGACGGGCTACACTTTGGTGAACTGTGAGTCTTGCTTGCCAGTACGTCTATGTACTGACCCCTTTGGGGCTGTGGTTTCCGCAGACTACGCTTACGAGGATCCAGGTGACGGCTACTACGTGGAGTTTGACGAGGCTGCTGACGAGTAGTTAGCGGACCCGGGCAGGATCCGAGACATCGTGGATGGGCTCCGTGTTTATTTCAGTTTCCGTCTTCTTAAGCCTATTTGGATTTGTCTGTACTCAGACCCTTTGGATGCTTCCGCTGAGATGTAATGATGTTATGTTGGGACATGTGTCCTCTGGATGATTGTATTTTCTATTCTCTGCCCTAGTGAGGGCCAGTTGCAACTTATTTCAATCTTTTGTGTCTTAGAGATATGTTGTGTTATCAGTTTGTTCAAAGCCGTTGATGTACCATGTGTGTATGGTATGAAGTACGTCAATGGTAGTGTCCTGATTTCTATGGGATGGTTTACGTCGACGCTGAATAGATAGGGGTTGGTTGTCACACATACGTGTGTTGGCCTACTCGTAAGAGGACGCGGGTGCCGGTAAGCCCCGTAATCCAATCTACTATTGTTCAACGGAACGGCGAGTATCCTTTAGAAGTCCGGGTGCGACAACACGCAAGCACATCGACCACGGCACAGCAACGCATCGTTGATCGCCGCCGGCCACCGTCGTTGATCTCTGTCGAGGTTCAGTCAAGCGCGCGCTGTTAAAATTCAGTTAACACGAAACCTGAACCTCAACCTTGCTGCATCGCGTATACTGACAGAAACGATCGAGCAGCGCACTGGTTGCAGTGCTAGCGCGCGCGCCGCGGGGCGCAAGTTCGATTCCTGGCGCCCGCGGATTGAATCCGCTATTTTGCGCTGGGCACTGACAGGCCTGGCCCACCTGTAAGTGGCCACTGCTGCCACGCAGTGCCACGCTGGCCCAGGTCCCACTGGCAGTGCCCTAGGGTAGATAGCTGCGCGGTATAAAAAGTTTCAGCCTTTTTCTTTTTCAGTTTAAATCCTTTTTAATCACAGATTGGTCCTTAAATTTAAAAAGCTAATAACTTTTATTTTATAACTCCAAATAACAAAAATAAAATATGTTTGTTAAACCAAATTTAATTCTCTATCTGTTTATAACATTTTTTTTCTGTTTTGAATAGTTCAAATTCATTCAAATTTCAAATTCAAACAATTCATTTAAAATTTGATAAAATCCATAACTAAATCATACTTAATCCAAAAAACAAAAATACAATATGCTTTCCATGCTATTTCAAACCACCTTTCAAATATAAATTTTGTTTCATGTTTTGAATAATTAAAATTGCTTAAATAATTTAAACCTTGTTTAAATCATTTAATATTGCTAAATTCATAACTTGCTCAAATTAAAATATTTTTGAACATGTAAAATATGTTTTCAAACTAGAAAAGTATAAACTTTTCAAATATGAATTTGAATTTATGTTTTGAACAAATAAAATTCAAATAATTTTCAAACTTGTTTTAAATTCATTTAAAACTTGTTTAAACTTGCTTAATTCATAATTAAATCATTGTAATTCCTTTTTCAATAATTGAAACATGTAATCCCCCTAAACTTTTGTGTTATTTTCAAATATGAACTTTGCTATCTGTTTTGAACAATTTGAATTGGTGAAAACCACAAATACTTGTGTAACACCTTTAAGTAACCAAAATTCCCTAACTTAATAAATAAATTTCTAAACCTGGTAAACCTTATTTTAAATTGTTTCTATTGTTGTTATTTTTCTGTTTTCCTCATCCATGCATCATACTAATCCACTTTCACCTGTTGATTAGTTGTAAAACAAATTTTCCAACCATAATTCATGGACCTTTTCCATATGCAACCCAAATTGCATGTGGGTCCATTTAATCATGTATTGTTACCATGTCAACTAGTTTATTTTGATGCATCCATTAAATTGACATGCATCATCCCATGATTGTGCACTATGCCATGTTATTGATTGTTTGTCTCTTTGCGTTGTTTGTTTGCTTCTTCTCGGATAGACGACGATGTTGAGACAGACGATACTTACAGCACCCCTTCTGAGGATCTAGCCCAGTACCAGGCTACTGAGTTTGCAGGCAAGTTATCACTCACATGAACCACTGTGTTCCTTTCAACATTGGTTACCGATACTTCCCGTTGTCTATTTATGCTAGCCCTATGTATCGTTGCTTGTTCTCCGATCCTATTACATGAATCCTTTAACCCTGATATTGCCTCACCTCCACTCCTATAACCCCGTTGTTTGAGCCCGTGTCTTACTAGCATGCTTAGGGTTGTTTTGCTCGAGTCTGTTACCCATTACTTTCTGTTACTATTTCTATCATGTTCTGGGGCTCGATGTTAAACAACAACCTGTTAATTTTGAGGTAATAATAATTTGCTGATAAGGCACCGGCAGGAGGCCCGGCGTGGTTTTGAGGCCTGCTAGTGTCGACCCTATTAGGAAAAGGGTCTTGTCTACTGATCCATGATGAGCGCACTATCCGCATGTGGGAAGCGTGTATGGGCGCCCCCCTCAATTTGATTCGATTCGCATCTCGTCCAAATCGCCTCATTTAGTTCGGGTTTTCCATTTGCCGCACGCATATGCAGGTACGAACCCGAGGCCAGGGTGGAACTTTTGTAGTCGGCATTTAGGGAGACACGTTCTTAGAGTGCTATGAGGGTCCCCTTTTCTTCGTGGGGCTTGATTAGCCGTGCGCTCACTGCACGGGGTTCTTTGGGCTTGATGCGAAGAAGAGTTGAGTTGTGTAGAGTGCCTCGCTTGGTGGGTTTGATTCCCGTCTGGCGGGATATTCTTACGTGTACGGCCAAATTGGTGCACCCCTGCAGGGATAAATCTTCTCGAGAAGCCGTGTTTTCCGCGGTTATAGTTAACTTGGTGAAAGTACTGGCTAACAAGTACTCAGAACAACTTACATCTAACTAATGATAACTTGACTAGTAATAGGCTTATTGACACAACAACTTGATCCATCATTAATCCAACTGTGTGAGTTATCCTCGGATTGGTTCTTTAGATAAGGGGCGAGATCCAGGATGGGTTTGTTCGGTGGTTAGTTATAGTTGGTTACGATACGCTATGTTATCTCCTTTCTGATAGCCGGAAGTTGTAGTATGTTCTGTAGTTGGTTAGTGCAGCCAGTTGCACCATCTTTTGTATCCCCTTCCTTCTGTTGAACCCAAGGCATCTGTGCTTGGTGTTGACGGGTTACACTTTGGTGAACTGTGAGTCTTGCTTGCCAGTACGTTTATGTACTGACCCCTTTGGGGCTGTGGTTTCCGCAGACTACGCTTACGAGGATCCCCGTGACGGCTACTACGTGGAGTTTGACGAGGCTGCTGACGAGTAGATAGCGGACCCGGGCAGGATCCGAGACATCGTGGATGGGCTCCGTCTTTTCGTTTCCGGCTTCTTAAGCCTATTTGGAGTTGTCTGTACTCAGACCCTTTGGATGCTTCCTCTGTGATGTAATGATGTTATGTTGGGACATGTGTCCTCCGGATGATTGTATTTGCTATCTCTGCTCTAGTGAGAGCTATTTGCAACTTATTTCCATCTTTTGTGTCCTAGAGATATGTTGTGTTATCATCCAGTTAAACGCCGTTGACGTACCATGTGTGTATGGTATGAAGTACGTAAATCGTAGTATCCTGATTTCTATGGGATGGTTTATGTAGACGATGAACAGTAGGGGTTGGTTGTCACACATACGTGTGTTGGCCTACTCGTAAGAGATGCGGGTGCCGGTAAGCCCCGTAATCCAATCAACTACTGTTCAACGGAACTGCGAGTATCCTCTAGAAGTCCGGGTGCGACAAATGGTATCAGAGCCTGTCTGCCTGTAGGATCCCTTTTTACTGGTCGCAGTTGAGTCTAGAAACTATTTTGTAGCTATATAGGAAAAATGAAACGTGAGAGTAGGAATTCTGCCATTTTATTTCTTTCCCCACCCACCCTCCCTTTTCTGGTAAGGAAGTGCAACGTTGTTTTCTCTTCTCATCTAAACTTTCAAGTTAGGATTTCTCGAATCCTTGTTTCTCTAGGATAGTTATATCTACTAGACCATAGGAATGGAGGTGGTTGTGACATGATTTATCATGTTGCCTACTCACGATTGAGAACGGAGGCGTGTAAGCCCCGGAAGCAAATCCTCTATTCCTTAAGCAGTAGATATTGATCCTTTAGAAGCCCGGATGGGTTTTCCGTAGTACCTCAGGAGTTTTTGGTCTCGTGTTTCCCGTTGTTGCTTCGATATCTTGTTCTTCTCAACATCCTTATCGTCCGTTGAAACCTTGTTGTTGCTTTCCACTTCAGTTCTCTACCGGCGTCTAATCAAACTTCCCCGATCATCTGCAGATGGATCTCAGGTTCTACCCGCAGGTGGTTCGGATGACTCGTTGTGAGAGCACCGCCGGTTATCCGGAGATGCTGAGGGACATGGTCACTTATCTGGGGTTCCGTTGGGCACCAGAGTACCAGGTCTACGAGCAGCAGCGAGAGTTTAACCAGACCTACTACCAGGCTATCGTCTACATTCTGTCAGATGATGGCATGAGAGTTGTCCACCGCTACGAGGCAGTAGGTTCCACAGTGGATATGGCTGTGCAGCAGGCAGCTTATGTGAGTCTCACCGTCCTTCGTGTTGACTACTGGGGATTTGACGATTCTATCTATCACCACATTCCCCGTGGTTACATCACTTCGGAGGGAGCTCACTTCACTCTCTACGACAACCTGGATGTCTATGAGAATGATAACTCCAGGCTGCACACCACCGCTCAGTTTGTGAGGCACAGTGACGCAGTTGCCAGCACACTATCTCAGGAGTTGGCTTCAGTCAGAGAGCAGATCTACCTTGCTTTGACTCGTCTGGCGACGTACACCACAGACTTTGTTGGAGATGAGCGCTTTGCACGTTTCGATCAGCCAGTTGGTCGTCGTCTGCCAGATGCTGGAGGTTACGAGCCGATCAGAGGTCCACTCCTCAACCTCGGTGCTGGTTACACTGGGATTCCACGCTTTGGAGCACAGGGAGTCGATGCTATGTACTTCACCACACCTAGAGTCGCTCTCAGGCCACGTCAGATCTATGTGGATCGTCGTTCTACCTACTTTTGTGGGCGTGCTCCTCACCGTACCTCTCGTCGTACTACTCACCGCCGTCCTGCGTGATGAGCATGGGAGTACCAATGTATCCATTCTTAGCTATGTTTAGTTATCCTTTGGCATTCGAACCATTTATGGTGTGTTGGATATTCTGATGTATTTGAACATGTGATGATGTACCTGTTGGTTATCTATTCATGCGTCGGAATAATCTCGCTTTCGGTTACCAAGTCTATCCTTTTCTGTTGTTGTGCTAAAATCCATTTCCATTCAGGATGCCGCCAACAAGGAACAACCCGCCTGAGCCACCGCCAATCACGGAGCTGTTGACTCAGATGACTCAGGTCGTGACGCAGATGGCCCAGTTCCAGGCTAATCAGCACAACAACCAGAACGCTCCACGAGTCAGTATCAAGGAGTTTCTGAGTCTGGGGCCGAGAGCTTTCGTGGCAACACGCGAGCCTCTAGATGCTGATGACTGGATCCGTGAGATGGCCAAGGCTCTGGACATTGCTCACGTTGCTGAGGAAGACAGGGTCAAGGATGCCTCCTACCTACTGAAGGGTCAGGCAGCTACTTGGTGGGAGAACTACCAGACCATGAGAGCTGGATACCCAATCACCTGGGCTTGTTTCAAGGAAGCTTTCCTGAAGCACCACATCCCAGATGGTCTCATGGAAAGGATGCATGAAGAGTTTTGCTCTCTCAAGCAGGGCAAGCTGGACGTCATTGGCTATCAGAGTGAATTCAATCGCCTCGCTTGTTACGCTGGTGATGAGGTGTCCACTGAGGCTAAGAAGATGGCAAGGTTCCGCAGATGTTTTAACCCGGAACTCAAGTACGCCCTCACCAACATCAAGGCCAAAGACTTCGAGGAGCTCGTGAACACCGCGCTCAATGAAGAAAATGGGCACAAGGCGTTCGAGGAGTCTCGGAAGCACTCGCGTGAGGGTGGTTCCTCCTCCAACATGACCACCCCTCCGCAGAAGCGCCGCATCTGGGTGCCAAATGCTGCTGTCACTCGGGCTCCATATGCCCAAGCTTCTCCAGGCTTCGCTCCCCGCCCACCCAACCCAGCTCAGATGCAGGCTCAGAGGTTTTCAATGGGGAAGCCAAGGCCAGATGCACCTCTTGTCGTCACTTGCTACAAATGCAAGCAGACGGGGCACTATGCTGACAAGTGCACTCAGAGGCAGCTACCTCCACCACCACCTCGTCCCAACACAAACCAGGCAATGGTGCGTGCTCCCCCGGCTAAAGCCTTCAACTCCAACAACAGGCCTATCGGGAGGACCGCAAGGGTGAATCATGTCAAGGTCGACAAAGCTGAGGAAGCTGCTGACGTCGTTCTCGGTACATTCCCCGTAAACTCTTTTCCAACTAAAGTGTTGTTTGATACCGGGGCATCGCATTCTTTCGTGTCAAAGATCTTTGCGACAGTAGTTAAACTACCTTTTGTTGGTTTGGGTTCCCCGCTAGTAGTAAACTCCCCTGGAGCAACTATGCAAACTTCCAAGATCAGTCGTGAAAATTAGATTCTAATTGGAGGTCACATATTCCTTGCTTCTCTCATTCTGCTGGGAAATTCTGACATTGATGCCATTCTTGGCATGGATTGGTTGAAGGCCAATAAAGCTACGATTGACTGTGCTCAGAAGTCAATAACTCTGTTCCACCCTTCTGGCCAGATAGTCTATTCTCAAAAGGAATCAAGTTCTGTTCAGCTTTACACCCTCGATGCTAAACCTCTACCTCTACTTGAAAATGTTCCGGTGGTTTGTGAATTCCCTGACGTATTTCCAGAAGAGTTGCCAGGGATGCCTCCGGACAGAGCAGTTGAGTTCGTGATCGAGCTTGAACCAGGTACTCCTCCAATCTCTAAGCATCCATACAAGATAGCTCCTCCTTAACTGAAATTGTTGAAGGAGCAAATCGATATGTACGTGGAATAAGGTTACATTCAACCTAGTTCCTCCGCTTGGGGTTGCCCAACTCTGTTCGTTGCGAAGAAGGATCAAACAAAGAGACTCGTTGTTGACTATCGTCCTCTTAACGAGAAAACCATCAAAAACAAGTATCCAATTCCTCGTATCGATGATCTTTTTGATCAACTTGCTGGAGCCTCAATATTCTCCAAGTTGGACTTGAGAATGGGTTACCATCAAATAAAGATCAGAAAGGAAGATATTCCAAAAACAGCCTTCACCACTCGGTACGGTCTATATGAATACACCGTCATGTCCTTTGGTCTCACCAATGCACCGGCGACATTCTCTCGACTCATGAATTCTGTCTTCCATGAATACCTCGACAAGTTCGTTGTGGTATATCTCGATGACATTCTTGTCTACTCAAAATCCGAGGAAGAGCATGAAGAACATCTTCGTCTCACTCTCATGAAACTTCGCGAGCATCGTCTATATGCCAAATTCTCCAAATGTGAGTTCTGGATTCCATAAGTTGCTTACCTTGGTCATGTCATCTCCGCCAAGGGCATAGCCATTGATCCAGAAAAGGTTAAGGCAATTGTTGATTGGAAACCTCCTAAGACGGTGAAGCAAGTAAGAAGTTTTCTTGGCTTGGCTAGCTATTGCCGTCGTTTCGTCCAAAACTTTTCCAAGATTGCCAAACCTCTCACTGATCTCACAAAGAAGGACAAGAAGTTCGTTTGGTCTCCACAATGTGATGAAAGTTTCAATCTCCTGAAGACTAAACTCACTTCTACACCAGTTCTGGTTGGCCCAGATACTACCAAACCTTTCCAGATATTCTGTGATGCATCTCTCCAAGGTCTAGGTGCAGTTCTTATGCAAGAACGTCAAGTTGTGGCTTATGCTTCACGTCAGTTGAATGCACATGAGCAAAACTATCCCACACATGACCTAGAACTTGCAGCAGTTGTGTTTGCCCTCAAGAAATGGAGGCAATACTTGTTGGGTAATCGCACTGAAATCTTTTCCGATCATAAGAGTCTGAAATACATCTTCACTCAACCAGATCTAAACCTCAGGCAAAGGAGATGGATTGAAAACATTAAAGACTTTGATCTCACCATTTCTTACACTCCAGGCAAGGCTAATGTTATGGCCGATGCTCTCAGTCGCAAATCCTATTGCAATAATATCATGATCATGGAAAGCCAACCTCCACTTCATGAAAAATTCCAGAAGTTGAACCTTGGTCTTGTTCCTCAAGGCTATCTTGCTAGCTTGACAGCCAGTCCAACTCTCGAGGACAAGATTCGTTCTGAACAACTTCGTGATGATGAAATCAAGAAGATGGTAGAACACATCAAAGAAGGCAAGGAGAAATTTAAGTCCTTCTCAATCGATGACAAGGGAACTGTGTTCTTCGAAGGACGCATTGCAGTTCCTCAAGTTCAAAGTCTCAAAGATGTCATTCTCAAGGAGGCTCATGAAACTCCTCTTTCCATTCACCCTGGAAGTACAAAGATGTACCAGGATCTTAAGACACTGTATTGGTGGCCTGGCATGAAACGTGAAATTGCTCAATACGTTTCTGAATGCGACGTTTGTCAACGTGTTAAGGCAGTCCATCAGAAAACAGCCGGTCTTCTACAACCTCTGAAAATTCCTGAGTGGAAGTGGGACATGATTGAAATGGACTTCGTCACTGGTTTCCCAAAGTCCAAGAAGGGCAACGATGCAATCTTCGTTGTCATTGATCGTCTCACTAAAGTAGCTCACTTCTTTCCTGTCAAAGAGACAATCTCAGCTAGCCAGTTAGCAGAACTCTACACAACAAAGATTGTTCCCCTTCATGGTGTTCCATTGGAAATAAGCTCAGATCGTGGATGCATATTCACTTCTCATTTCTGGAAAAGCTTTCAAGAAGCATTGGGCACCAAACTTCTGTTCAGCACAGCTTATCACCCTCAGTCTCAGGGGCAAGTCGAAAGAGTCAATCAGATTCTCGAGGATATGCTCAGAGCATGTGGTATCTCCTTTTGGATGAAATGGGAGGATTGCCTTCCATATGCTGAATTCTCCTACAACAACAGCTTCCAGGCAAGCCTAGGCATGGCACCATTTGAAGCACTCTATGGCCGCAGATGCAGGAGTCCAATCAATTGGTCTGGAGCTGGTGAACGTTCACTCTTAGGCCCTGACATTGTTAAGGAAGCCGAAGAGAAAGCTCGCATCATTCATGACAATCTCAAGATTGCTCGGTCTCGTCAGAAAAGCTACTATGACAGAAAGCACAGGGATATGATCTATGCACCTGGTGACAAGGCATATCTCCGTGTAACTCCCCCCAGAGGCACTCACCGTTTTGGTGTGAAAGGAAAGCTTGCACCAAGATACATTGGTCCTTTCAACATTCTCTCAAGGCGTGCAGAAAATGCTTATCGTCTTGAACTTCCAGAAAAACTATCCAAGGTGCACGATGTGTTTCACGTGTCACAACTCAAGAAGTGTTTCAAAGATCCAGATCGTGCAGTTGATCATGATTCCATTGAACTCCAAGATGATCTCTCTTATGAGGAGCACCCTGTTCGTATTCTCGATGAGAGCGAGCGTAAGACTCGCAACAAGAGCACCAAGTTCTTGAAAGTGCAATGGTCGCATCATTCCGATAAAGAGGCAACGTGGGAGACCGAAGAGGATCTTCGCAAGAAGTATCCGGACCTTTTCTCTTCTCAGTAACGAATCTCGGGGCGCGATTCCTTCAAGGGGCGGCGTTTTGTAACATCCCAAGTATGAAAAACCACCCTAGCATGTTTGTTTTTGTTTAATTATTGTTTTGCATCATGGCATCATACTCATTGCATTTGTTTCCTATTTGTTTGCATCTGTTTTTATTTGTTTTCATAATGGAAATTCAAACAATATTCAACCTTTGTTTCATACTTGTCATGTTACAATCTTTTCAAATAAAAAGTTCAAATCAAAACCTTATTTGTTTCCAATTAATCCATAAGGTTCAACTATTTAAAAATGGTGGCTTTTAATCAATCAATTATTTCCAATGTTATTCAAAATTCAAATCAAACCACAAACATCACCCAATTTCAAATTATGGAAATTACCAAAACAACTCTAATCATTTGTTCTAATTAAACAATAGGGTTCACCCTATTAAAAAGTTTGTTTTCAATAATAATCATTTAATAAGCAAATTCTTTCAAATTTGAGTTAAATCACAAACAGCAATTTAAAATTGAAACTTTTGGAAAACAAAGTTGGCATTTAGTTGCTATTGTAATAACCAACTCACCCAAATTTTTCTAGATTTTTCCTAACTCAAAAACTCATCTATTTCTTCCATTTTCATTTTCTGCAAAAAAAAAAACAGAAGAAGAAAAACTAAAAAAGGAAAAAAAACGTTCAGAGGGGGGAAGCAAGCACGGCCCAGCCCATCTTCCTTAACCGCACGGCCTGGTACCGGTTCGCTCACCCCCCTCTCTTTCTTCTCGCGGTACGGCCGAGCATCGAGCTATGCCACGTCGCCGCCGTTGCGCTCCGACGGCCACAGTGCGCCCCGCAGGCCTATAAAATCCACCCTAGACCCCCCTGCGCAGCCCTAGCCTACCTACCCACCCTACCTACCTCGCGCCGCCACCAATTCCTCTCTCTCGCTGCCGGAACCCACCTCTCTGTACCTCACCAGAAACGCCACCTCTGAACCCATGGACGCCGCCGCCGTTGCAGCCCTCCTCCTCCCTGGCTGACCGCGAGAACCGCACCGCCTCACCTTCCTCGACATCATCGGCACCGCTGCGAGCCCCGAGGGAGTCTAGATCGCCGCCGCCGTCAACGTACTGTCGCCGCCGGAGTCTCCCCCGAGCCTCTGCTTCGACTACGGCGGAGGTGATCACCGTCTCCCTCTCCTGTCCCCCTCTCTGCATCCTGAACGTGCACGCATCCGCAACAGCCCACACGCAAGCACATCGACCACGGCACAGCAACATATCGTTGATCGCCGCCGGCCACCGTCGTTGATCTCTTTCGAGGTTCAGTCAAGCGCGCGCTGTTAAAATTCAGTTAACACGAAACCTGAACCTCAACCTTGCTGCATCGCGTATACTGACAGAAACGATCGAGCAGCGCACTGGTTGCAGTGCTAGCGCGCGCGCCGCGGGGCGCAGGTTCGATTCCTGGCGCCCGCGGATTAAATCCGCTATTTTGCGCTGGGCGCTGACAGGCCTGGCCCACCTGTAAGTGGCCACTGCTGCCACGCAGTGCCACGCTGGCCCAGGTCCCACTGGCAGTGCCCTAGGGTACATAGCTGCGCGGTATAAAAAGTTTCAGCCTTTTTCTTTTTCAGTTTAAATCCTTTTTAATCACAGATTGGTCCTTAAATTTAAAAAGCTAATAACTTTTATTCTATAACTCCAAATAACAAAAATAAAATATGTTTGTTAAACCAAATTTAATTCTCTATCTTTTTATAACATTTGTTTTCTGTTTTGAATAGTTCAAATGCATTCAAATTTAAAATTCAAACAATTCATTAAAAAATTGATAAAATCCATAACTAAATCATACTTAATCCAAAAAACAAAAATACAATATGTTTTCCATGCTATTTCAAACCACCTTTCAAATATAAATTTTGTTTCATGTTTTGAATAATTAAAATTGCTTAAATAATTTAAACCTTGTTTAAATCATTTAATATTGCTAAATTCATAACTTGCTCAAATTAAAATATTTTTGAACATGTAAAATATGTTTTCAAACTAGAAAAGTATAAAATTTTCAAATATGAATTTGAATTTATGTTTTGAACAAATAAAATTCAAATAATATTCAAACTTGTTTTAAATTCATTTAAAACTTGTTTAAACTTGTTTAATTCATAATTAAATCATTGTAATTCCTTTTTCAATAATTGAAACATGTAATCCCCCTAAACTTTTGTGTTCTTTTCAAATATGAACTTTGCTATCTGTTTTGAACAATTTGAATTGGTGAAAACCACAAATACTTGTGTAACACCTTTAAGTAACCAAAATTCCCTAACTTAATAAATAAATTTCTAAACTTGGTAAACCTTATTTTAAATTGTTTCTATTGTTGTTATTTTTCTATTTTCCTCATCCATGCATCATACTAATCCACTTTCACTTGTTGATTAGTTGTAAAACAAATTTTCCAACCATAATTCATGGACCTTTTCCATATGCAACCCAAATTGCATGTGGGTCCATTTAATCATGTATTGTTACCATGTCAACTAGTTTATTTTGATGCATCCATTAAATTGACATGCATCATCCCATGATTGTGCACTATGCCATGTTATTGATTGTTTGTCTCTTTGCGTTGTTTGTTTGCTTCTTCTCGGATAGACGACGACGTTGAGACAGACGATACTTACAGCACCCCTTCTGAGGATCTAGCCCAGTACCAGGATACTGAGTTTGCAGGCAAGTTATCACTCACATGAACCACTGTGTTCCTTTCAACATTGGTTACCGATACTTCCCGTTGTCTATTTATGCTAGCCCTATGTATCGTTGCTTGTTCTCCGAACCTATTACATGAATCCTTTAACCCTGATATTGCCTCACCTCCACTCCTATAACCCCGTTGTTTGAGCCCGTGTCTTACTAGCATGCTTAGGGTTGTTTTGCTCGAGTCTGTTACCCATTACTTTCTGTTACTATTTGTATCATGTTCTGGGGCTCGATGTTAAACAACAACCTGTTAATTTTGAGGTAATAATAATTTGCTGATAAGTCACCGGCAGGAGGCCCGGCGTGGTTTTGAGGCCTGCTAGTGTCGACCCTAATAGGAAAAGGGTCTTGTCCACTGATCCATGATGAGTGCACTATCCGCATGTGGGAAGCGTGTATGGGCGCCCCCCTCAATTTGATTCGATTCGCATCTCGTCCAAATCGCCTCATTTAGTTCGGGTTTTCCATTTGCCGCACGCATATGCAGGTACGAACCCGAGGCCAGGGTGGAACTTTTGTAGTCAGCATTTAGGGAGACACGTTCTTAGAGTGCTATGAGGGTCCCCTTTTCTTCGTGGGGCTTGATTAGCCGTGCGCTCACTGCACGGGGTTCTTTGGGCTTGATGCGAAGAAGAGTTGAGTTGTGTAGAGTGCCTCGTTTGGTGGGTTTGATTCCCGTCTGGCGGGATATTCTTACGTGTACGGCCAAATTGGTGCACCCCTGCAGGGATAAATCTTCTCGAGAAGCCGTGTTTTCCGCGGTTATGGTTAACTTGGTGAAAGTACTGGCTAACAAGTACTCAGAACAACTTACATCTAACTAATGATAACTTGACTAGTAATAGGCTTATTGACACAACAACTTGATCCATCATTAATCCAACTGTGTGAGTTATCCTCGGATTGCTTCTTTGGATAAGGGGCGAGATCCAGGATGGGTTTGTTTGGTGGTTAGTTATAGTTGGTTACGATACGCTATTTTATCCCCTTTCTGATAGCCGGAAGTTGTAGTATGTTCTGTAGTTGGTTAGTGCAGCCAGTTGCAGCATCTTTTGTATCCCCTTCCTTCCGTGGAACCCAAGGCATCTATGCTTGGTGTTGACGGGTTACACTTTCGTGAACTATGACTCTTGCTTGCCAGTACGTTTATGTACTGACCCCTTTGGGGCTGTGGTTTCCGCAGACTACGCTTACGAGGATCCCCGTGACGGCTACTACGTGGAGTTTGACGAGGCTGCTGACGAGTAGATAGCGGACCCGGGCAGGATCCGAGACATCGTGGATGGGCTCCGTCTTTTCGTTTCCGGCTTCTTAAGCCTATTTGGATTTGTCTGTACTCAGACCCTTTGGATGCTTCCGCTGTGATGTAATGATGTTATGTTGGGACATGTGTCCTCTGGATGATTGTATTTCCTATCTCTGCTCTAGTGAGAGCTATTTGCAACTTATTTCCATCTTTTGTGTCCTAGAGATATGTTGTGTTATCATTCTATTAAACGCCGTTGACGTACCATGTGTGTATGGTATGAAGTACGTCAATGGTAGTATCCTGATTTCTGTGGGATGGTTTACGTAGACGATGAACAGTAGGGGTTGGTTGTCACACATACGTGTGTTGGCCTACTCGTAAGAGATGCGGGTGCCAGTAACCCCGTAATCCAATCAACTACTGTTCAACGGAACTGCGAGTATCCTCTAGAAGTCCGGGTGCGAGAACCACCTAGGCCGCTTGTATGTGTCCACACTAAATATGAGGCAGACATCGTTACGGTTATGAATCGTACATCGCTTGATTATCTTGCTTTTTATTATTGCAGTTTTACTTGTGATGTTCGTTCGGTCTTTTGAATAAATATGATGATGATTAAAAGAGCTGGTTCATACTAAGATGGCCTGGGTGGTTCGGTGTGCCTTGTGAATTTCACAAAGTTAGGATCTTGTGCATCCCACTTGGCGCGCCGGGTCCACCTAGGCTGCTTGTATGTGTCCACCCTAAATATGAAGCACACAGACCGATGACCATCTTGTTCCTGTTAAGAGGTACTACAGGCGGTGGTGATCCGAGGAAAGGAGGAAGATGAGGGTTTCTGGAACTAAACAACGTCAGATATGTAATATCGTGAGATCCAAACGAAGTTGAACCCTTTTGTCCACATACGTAATGGTGACATTCCTCAGAAATCCCTTCCGGGGTTACAAAGAATGTCTCCATTATGTACATGGACAAAAGGGTCTAACCTTGTTCGGATCTCACGATGATATATATATGATTTTGTTTAGTTTGAAAGATTTCCACAAACCCCTGTCTTCTTCCTTCTCCGGACCACCATCACGTGTACTACCTCGTAGCAAGCACAAAATGTGAAGGTGCAACTTCACATCAAGGCCCGGTGACCATCTTGTTCCTGTTAAGAGGTACTACATGCGGTGGTGATCCGGGGAAATGAGGAAGATGAGGGTTTCTGGAACTAAACAACGTCAGATATGTAATATCGTGAGATCCGAACGAAGTTGAACCCTTTTGTCCACATACGTAATGGTGACATTCCTCAGAAATCCCTTCCGGGGTTACGAAGAATGTCTCCATTATGTACGTGGACAAAAGGGTCTAACCTTGTTCGGATCTCACGATGTTATATATATTATTTTGTTTAGTTTCAAAGATTTCCAGAAACCCCTGTCTTCATCCATCTCCGGACCACCATCACGTGTACTACCTCGTAGCAAGCACAAAATGTCCAACTTCACATCAAGGCCCGATGACCATCTTGTTCCTGTTAAGAGGTACTACATGCCGGTGGTGATCCGGGAAAAGGATGAAGATGAGGGTTTCGGTTGGAACTAAGGAACGTCGCATATGTAATACTATTGTTAGTGAGATCAGAACTGAGTTGCACCGTTTGGTACATATACGTAATGGGGATATTTTTCATAGCCCCGGACGGGGCTATGGAGAATGTCCCCATTATGCATGTGCACAAAATGGTCCAACTTTGTTCGGATCTCACAAACACTTACGTATGTGATTTTGTTTAGTTTCAAAGAAGTTCAGAACCCTTGTCTTCATCCTTCTCTGGATCGCCATTACGTGTACTACCTCGTAACAAGCACAAGATATGAGAAGTGCCAATTTGATCCTTTGTGTTTAACTTTCATCTTATTTATGTCATATTTCTCCATTTAATATTTATTGCAGACATGTTTAAAACTATTTTTTTTGTTTTTCTTTCTTGTCATTACAGATGCCGAGGTGCTACGTGGTGTTTAGAGGCAGGGCTCGAGGAGTCTACGTTCACTGGGAAGACTGCTTGGAGCAGGTGAACAAGTTCAAAGGGAATGCCTACAAATCCTACAACACAGGAGTGGCGGCGGAAGCTAGGTGGTTCATCCATCTCGAGGAACAGAAGAAGAAGAATAAGAACAACAAGTGGATGAAGACCATCACCGCCGCTCTTGTCGCCGTCGCCTCGCTCGTCATGCTATGGTTCCTAGCTAGATGATTAGGTTATCGGCGACTAGATAGGTCACTTGTCCCGATGATGAAGCATCGATCGATGTAATCGGTCCCGATGATTAACCGTCTGATGTAGGTCACTTGTATCTATTTGACTCTGATAAACACTTTGTATTCATAATCAACTGTTTGATGTAGCTATTCGGAATTCTAAGCGGTATGATCAACTACGATATATTATTTGTTTGTCACAGAACTGTTTTGATACATATTTTCTACTGATATTCTTCTGTATTTGAGCTGTATATACCTGTATAAATACGGTACTGCGTATTTAAAAAAAATACAACATAGTATAGCCGTGACGCACCTAAAAGAATACCCGTGACGCACCTAAGAGGATAGCCGTGACGCACCAAAATGGATAACCGTGGCGCATCAGGGAACTTAGCCGTGGAGGCATTACATAGCCGTGACGCACCTAAAGTCCTAGCCGTGGCGCACCTCCGAAATTAGGCGTGACGCGCCGCAGATTATCCGCGGCGCACCGCGCCCGTGTGTCACGGGTATGAATAGGCGCGGCGCACCAGCGGGGGTGCGTCACGGATAAGCAAAATTGTGCGTCACGCATTACCTTTTCCCTAGTAGTGCTCCGAATATCATCCCAACAAATGATGGGTATTAAGTTGCAAGCAACAGATAATCGCAGTAAGCAAAGTGTTTAATTTAAACGAAGTAAACATTGTTGTTTTCTACCTACTGGCAACAACACATCCTCCATCCGTCACGTTTCTGTCACTCGAGCACAGATGCAAAGGAGGCATGAACCCACTATCGAGCATAAATACTCCCTCTTGGAGTTACTAGACTCAACTTGGCTCGAGCATCTACTAATAACGGAGAGCATGCAAGATCATAAATAACATATGCATGAAGATAACATGACAGATTGATAATCAGAAGACATAGAATTTAACATTCATCGAATCCCAACAAACACAACATGTAGCATTACGTAAAGATGATCTCAGTCATGTAGGGTTGCTCACGAGATCTAAACATGAGGCATAAAGTGGAGAAGACAACCATCTAGCTACTTCTATGGACCCATAGTCCAGGGATGCACTACTCACGCATCACTTGGTAGGAGGGCATTGATACGTCGAAAACGAATCTCCTTTTCCGAACACTTATCCTATTGTTTTCCTCTGAACTTGTGTGTTTTGAATGCAACTAACATGGACTAACGTCGGTTTCAGCAGAATTACCTTGGTGTCTCGTTTTTGTGCAGAAAAATCAACTTTCGGGAAATTTCTCAGAAAAGAGCCCATTGGTCTTAAAACACCGGAAGACCCCGGGAGCCAAACGGGGCCAGGAGAGGAGCCAGAGGGGGGCCACACCACCCCCTGGCGCCCCCCTAGGATGCACCACCTGGTGGTGTGGGCCACCGAGAGACCCCCTCGGGCTCCCCTTTCGACTATATATTGCCTTCAACCCTATAACCCAGGGGGGTTCGACCGTTTTCCAGAAAGAAGTCTGTAGCTCCGCCGCCATCATGAATCCTTTTTCGGGGTTCCGAAACTTTGTTCTGGCACCCTTCCGGGACGAGGAATTTCTATCGCCAACGCCTCTCCATAGACCATCCATGTGTGAGTAATTCCCCCTCTGTAGGATGAAGGGGATGGTAGGGATTGGATGAGATTGTTCATGTAATAATGCCATGATTGTTAGGGCATAGTGCCTAGTATCCTCTATTAGTGCTATTGAAATTTTTGCAACTTGTTATGCTTAATGCTTGCCACTTTGGGCCGGAGTGACATGATCTCAGGTCTAAACTTGTTATTGAATCACGATGATAATTATTGTTTCTTGATCATACCTGCAAGTTGTATACACATAACGTTGTCCGGACCCGAGGCCCCGAAGTGATAGAAATTGGGACAACCGTAGGGGATGCCTGTGATGTGAGGATCACATGTGTTTGCCGAGTGTTAATTCTTTGCTTTGGTGTTCTATTAAAAGGAACACCTTAATTACCAGTAGTTCCCTTGAGGCCCCGCTGAAAACGGGCTGGTAGGAAAAAAGATGTTGTGCAAGTTCTCATTGCGAGCATGCACGGCTACTTACAGAACACATGTCTATGGTTACTTAGTGCTTGGATGCTTTATCTTATTTATCTCCAATGCCCATGTATTGATTATTATATGAACTATTTTATCCATGCAACACCCATTCATCTATCCCTATGCCTACAGTATTTAATCCCTCTGTTTACTTCAAACACCACTCCTGTTGTTTTCATTTCACTGCTGCTATTATTTCTGTACTATTGCTACTATAAAACTGTTACTGCTGATAAACCACTGCGAACAAGTCCACTTTCAGGTGCAGGTGAATTGACAACTCACTTGTTAAGGCTCACAAATATTATTTGGCTCCCCTTGTGTCGAATCAATAAATTTGGGTTTTACTTCCCTCGAAGACTCTTGCGATCCCCTATACTTGTGGGTCATCAGGACCATTTTCTGGCGCCATTGCCGGGGACCATAGCTTTATTTGCGAGCTCACCGGAGAGTACTATTATCTACTGCCAATAATTCATCATGGGTAATACTCGTGATGGAAAGTTTCGTATATTACCATCCACTACAAGAAGAGGTACAACTCTGAACACCTTTGTTGCTCTTGATTTACCGTCTGTTATGAGTAAGATGCTTACACCATCACATGCTACACATGCTACTTCTGCTGAATCTTAAAATACTTTTGATACTTTTGATGATGATTCTACTTTGGTTGATGAGAGTGGTTCTCTCGGCCCTTTCTTAGATGCTACTATTGCTAAAGCTAAAATTATTGCAAAGACGGAAACTCCTGATAAAAATCCAGTTACTCCTGCTGTTTCACCTTAGCTTAGAGAGAATCCTAGTGATGATTTTGATGATTCCTATATTGAACTTAATGATGATCTTATTGATTAAATAAATGTTATGAAGGATAAAGATGTTGTTATAAGTCTTATTGCAAGTCGTGCTGTTAAATATAAATTATCTCCTAATGCTAGGTTTTCCACTTCTCCCATTAATATTAGGGATAAGGATTATGATTTCTGTCTTGGTTTATCTTATATATATATATATTGTTGAGAAAGAACCTTTTTGTAGTACTTAAAATAAAAGTGCTATGAAACATATGAATGAGCTCTCCTCTTTGAGTAGTTTATTCTCTGATGATCTTAAGAAACGTAGCTACTTTGTTGCTAAAATATTCCCTTTCTCATTAAAAGATGAAGCTAAAACTTGGTTTAATAATTTTTCTCCGGGATCTATTGATAGTCCTATTGGTTTGGTTAATGCTTTCTTTCAGAAATATTTTCCTGCTAGTGCTCAACATGCTGCTTTACAAAATTTATTTAATTTCAAGCAATTGGAAGGAGAGAAATTGCTTGTATCTTGGGCACGGTTCTGTTCTTTAGTTAGGGCTACACCTGGGCATAAGCTAGAAAATAATGAACTTCTTGATATATTCTATAATGAACTTAATGTTGAATCTAGGACATATGTGGATAGTTGTGCTGGTTGTGTTTTCAGGCAAAGAACTCCAGATGAAGTTGAGGAATTAATGGCTAAAATAAGCCAAAATCATGATGATTGGACTATGGTTGAGCCTGAGCCGACCTCTACTCCAGTATCAACACCAACAACCAACACCCAAGAAGAGAGGAATGATTGAATTAAATTATGAAGTGATGGGAGAAGCTAATAAATCTCTTAAAGAGAGGGGTATTAAATCTGAAGATGTGAAGAATCTTCTACCTATAGAAGAATTATGTAAGCCAATCCCTCACTTATCCGCCATTGAGGTACACTCGCTCCAACATTTTTATAGTATAGATATTCCCTATAATAAACCTCCTGATCAATGTTTAGATGAATTTGATAATTATGTTATTAAGAAAGATAATTTTAATCTTAGAGTGCAAAACCACCTAATGGAAAACTCTAGAACTATTGTTAATTTGCATGGTATTATAGAAAGAACCTCTAATGATGTTAAAATGATTTATAAACATTTTAAAATGGTTCAAACACAAATTGATAAACTTGCTAAAGTGCAGAAAGTTTTTCTAGTTAATGCTTCTAAACAAAAACATGCTTACTAAATTAGAACTAGAAGTGGTGTTGCTACACAAGATCCTTTATATCCTGAGGGACATCCTAAAAGGATTGAACAACATTCTCAGAAAACTAATAATAATGTTACTCATACTAAGAAGAAAAAGAAGAAGAAACATTAAAAATGTTGTAGAATCCTCTCAACTTGCTAAAGATCCTAATAGTATATCTATCTTTGATGCTGAAACTGAAAGTGGTAATGAAAAGAACCTGAAAAGCAAACTTAAAATACAAAGTAAACTAAGGAAGATTTCATTGCTAATAAACATGGTATTGAGAGAGAACCTTTGGTATAAAAACCAATGCCTTATCCTAATAAGAAACACAAATCAAAAGAAGAAGAACACTGTAACAAGTTTTGTGAATGGAGGAAACCATTGTTCTTGCAAATTCCTTTAACTGGTGCTATTAAATTGCCTTCTTATGCAAAGTATACGAAAGATATTGTCTCTAACAAAAGTTAGATTCCTAATGAGGAAATCTCCACTATTCTTTCTAATTACTCTTTTAATGGTAGGGTTCCTAAGAAGCTTGGAGATCCTGGTATACCAATTATTCCCTAATCTCTTAAAAATAATTATGTTAGAACTTCTTTGTGTGATTTAGGAGCTGAAGTTAGTGTCATGCCTTTTACTCTCTATAAAAGAGTCCTCCTAGAAAATTTATACCAACTGAGACATCTTTGAAAATGGCTGACAAGTCTACTGCTATTCCTGTGAGTATATGTGAGGATGTTCATGTTCAAGTTGCTAATAATTGTGTGATATTAACTAACTTTGTTGTGTTGGAAATGCCTGAAGATGATAATATGTCTATTATTCTTGGAAGACCTTTTCTTAATACTACAGGGGCTGTTATTGACTGCAATCAAGGAAAAGTTACTTTTGATGTTAATGATGAAGAGAAAATTGTCTATTTTCCCAAGAAGATTGATCAGAAATATGGTCTAAATCCAATTGAAAATATTGAGACCATCAAGATTGGAGAATTTTATTGTCATATTCCAGTACCACGAAAAGAATATAAAATTATTATGATTGGGACTATGTCTATCAAGGTTGAGGTAACATGAGTATTTAGTGAGAAACACAGTTTTGTTTGATATAAAATTATTTTTGTAGCAAGACTTGATCACCCTTGTTAACAAAATGATTTTGAATGAAGAGGACAAATGTCGCACCCTGATTTCTAGGGGATACTCACCGTACGAACTGGATAGCAGATGCTCGGATTATGGGGCATAACTGCTCCCACGTCCCAGCTTCCTGGTAGGCCTGCGCTTATGCGCGACAACACAAGCCCTGCTATTCCATCGTCGATGTAAACTATCCACTAGAGATCAAAGGCACTTCCGTCGACGTACTTCAAACCATACACACATGGTACGTCAACGGCGTTTAACAAGTGATATCACAACAGATCTCTACGACACAAAAGATTGAAATAAGTTGCAAATGGCTCTCATTAGAGCAGAGATAGCAAATACAATCATTCAGAGGGCACATGCCCCAACAATTCATCATTACATCACAGCGGAAGCATTCAACATGTCTGAGTACAGACAAGAACCAAATAGGCCTAAGAGGCCGGAAACAAACAGACGGAGCACATCCATGAAGTCTCGGATCCTGCCCGGGTCCGCTATCTACTCGTCAGCAGTCTCGTCATACTCCACGGAGTAGCCACCATGTAGATCCTCGGAAACGTCGTCTGCGTAAACCACAGCCCCAAAGGGGTCAGTACACCAACGTACTGGCAAGCAAGACTCACAGTTCACCAAAGTGTAACCCGCCAACACCAAGCACAGATGCTTTGGGTTCAACGGAAGGAAAGGGGATATAAAAGATGCTGCAATTGGCTGCTCTAAACAACTACAGAGATTCTACCACTTCCGGCTAACAGAAAGGAGATAAGATCGAGGATTGTAACCAACTGAAAGATAACTTCAAACAAACCCATCCTGGATCTCGCCCCTTATCCAAAGAAGCAATCCGAGGATAACTCACACAGTTGAAAATAATGATGGTTCAGATTATTGTGTCAATAAGCCTATTACTAGTCAAGTTGTTAAGCATTGGGTGTAAGGTTGTTAATCATTAGGTTTAAGTTGTCCTGAGTACTTGTTAGCCAGTACTTTCACCAAGTAATCCATAACCGCGGAAAACACGGCTTCTCGAGAAGATTATCCCTGCAGGGTTGCACCAATTTGGCCGTACACGCAAGAATAACCCGCCAGATGGGAAGCCAACCCACCAAGCGGGGTACTCTACACAACCAACCATTCTTCGCATCAAGCCCAAATAACCTTGGGCGCACGGCTAATCAAGCCCCGAAGAAAAGGGACCCTCATAGCACTCTAAGACCGTGTCCCCCTATATGCCGACTACAAAAGTTCCACCCTGGCCTGGGCTCGCAAAAACATGCATGCGGCAAATGGAAAACACGAACTAAATGAGGCGATTTGGACGAGATGCGAATCAGGTCAAGTTGAGGGGGGCGCCCATACTCGCTTCCCACATGCGGTTAGTGCGCTCATCATGGATCAGTAGACAAGACCCTTTTCCTATTAGGGTCGACACTAGCAGGCCTCAAAACCACACAGGGCCTCCTGCCGGTGCCTTATCATCAAATTTATTATTTAACAATAACATTAGCATGATTGATTGATTAAACATCGAGCCCCCACAACGTAATAGATATAGTAACAGAAAGTAACGGATAACAGACTCGAGCAAAAGCAACCTAAGCATGCTAGTAAGACACTGGCTCAACCAAGGGGGTGATAGGAGTGGAGGTGAGGCCATATCAAGGTTAAGGGATTCATGTGATGGGTTCGTAACAGAAACAACTACTACTAAGGCTAGCAGAAGAGAACAACGGAAAGTATCGGTAATCAATGTTGAAAGGAACACAGTGGTTCATGTGAGTGATAACTTGCCTGCAAAACCCAGTAGCCTGGTACTGAGCTAGATCCTTAGAAGGGGTGTCATAAGTATCGTCGGTCTCAACGTCGTCGTATATCCGGGAAGAAGCAAACAAACAAGGCAGAAAGATAAACAATCAATATCATGGCATTGTGCACAATCAAAGATGATGCATGTCAAGTTAATGGGTGCATCAAAATAAACTAGTTGACAAGATAGAAACAGGATTAAATGGACCCATATGCAATTGGATTGCATATGGAAAGCCCATGAATTATGGTTGAATTAATTGTTTTACAACTAATCATCATATGAAAGTGGATTAGCATGATGCATGGATGAGGAAAACAGCAAAATAACAACAATAGAACCAAATGGAAATAAGGCTTAACAAGTTTAGAAATTCATTTATTAATTTGGGAAATTTTGGTTACTTAAAGGTGTCACACAAGCATTTGTTGTTTTCACCACTTTTAATTGTTCAAAATAGATAACAAAGTTTATATTTGGAAAGAGGGTTTAATTTTGCATGGAAAACATATTTCATTTGTGGAAATTGGATTTAAAATGAGCAAGTTATTATTTTGGCAATTTTAAATGCAATAAACAAGAAACAGTTGTTTTCAGCAATTTAAATTATTCAAAACAGCAAACAAAATTTAAATTTGGAAAGTACATGAAAAATTGATTGGAAAACATATTTGGTTTGTGAAATTTGGAATTTTTATGCCCAAGTTATGATTTTTGCAAGTTTAAGTGAATTTGACAAGTTTTCAAATATTGCACCAATTTAAATTATTCAAAACAGTAAACAAATTTTATATTTGGATAGAACATTTAATTTGGTATTGAAAACATATCAAAAATGTTGGATTTGGAGTTACAATGATTTTATTATGCATTTTAGAAGTTTAGGATGCAATCTGCCATTTTAATTAATATCCAGGGACTTAGAAATAATTTGTGCAGGGCTAGAATTAATTTCCAGGGGCATGTTGGTGATTCTGCGAAATATCTGTGACCAAAACATTGCAAAACAAAAATGTTTTTAATTGTGCAGGGGGTGGGATTTGATCCCCCCACCTCCTGCTTGCGCTGGGGGAACCAAACCAGTGGGCTGGTGCTCTAGTTGTGTTAGGAAGGGGGGCCTCGGGGGGTAAGTGGTGTTGCTCGCGGGTATTTTTTCTGTAACTGAATTTCTCCTGCGCTAACTGAACCTGGAAGGAAAACTTCATCGCTGACAGCGATCTGCTCGCCGTGATTCATGGCCGCGGTGGCCGTGGTGGCTGGGGGGCTGCCGCGAGGGGAGATGGGAGGCGAGTAGGAGATGGGAGGAGGGAAGGAGAGAGGTGGGCCCTGCTCACCTCGATCTGTCGATGCGGAAGCAGCAGCAGGCGAGGACGGACGTGAGCAGGTCGAGGCGGACAGCAGCTTGGAGGCGACATGTCAGCGATGGCGGCGGCGACTCGAGCAGTATCCGGCGATGGAACCTTCACCGAACTTGGAGATGGAAGGGTGCCGATTCCATTCCCTCCGCCGGATGAGCCTCGCGGTGGAGGTGGTGATCGGAGCTAGGAGAGGTGGGTGCTGGTATCGGTGGTGTCGGCCAGGTTCAGAGGAAGAACAGGGAAGGTGGGGGAGACAGCAGAGGGAGGGATGGCGGCGGTGGAGGGTGGTGCTGGGGTCTAGGGTTCGAGGTGGTCTCGGTGGGGATTAAAAAGAGGGAGGAGGGAGCTAGTACGGCGAGCATCGGGTGGAGGAGGAGGTGATCGCACGGTGTCTGATGCGTTCGTACTGAAGGAGGAAGAAGCCAAAAACAGAAAGGGGTACTGGGCTGGAAAAGGTTAGTGGGCTGGTGTCGGATATATACCGAATAGGGGTATAGAAGATGGTAGACAAAAGAGCTGGACTACCAGGGTGGCCTGCAAGGTAATGGGCTTAGGTCCATTGGGCGGCCCAGTAGTCCAACGCGCAGAAGCCGGATTCTAGAAGAACCCGGATCACGGCCCGCGTGATCTGGCTTGGAGGAGAAGACGGATTCCTTACTTTCCAAGTTACAAGTTGAACGTAGTCTTCTAGGTTTCTGGTTCTGTAAGCCCTAATCCGGCTATTATATAAAGCCGGACGGGAGATAGATTTCATAAGTTCCCTTAGTTCCAAGGTTCTAGGTCCAAGCTCAAGCCTTACGCAACTCGCCGGGAAGTTCATCCTCGACGAGTAGCTGGATCTATTCCCTTACATTGTAACCTTATTATACGGGCTTTAGTCCCACATAGTGAGAAGTGCAGGAGTAGGTACGCCGTACTGTCGTGACGTACCGAACCTGGGTAAATCCCGTGTTTTGTGTTACTACGCTATCCCGTTACCCCACGTCTCTACCGTAGTCTCATGGCACCCCAGTCTATGAAAACTACTACGATGTCTCGACAGTTGGCGCCCACCGTGGGGCAAACGACGTCAGGCGTGAAGTTCCGATCTGGGATTTTAGGCGGAATCGGAAGATCGATCACTGTCGGAAGCTTGGAATTCGACGACGACGTCGGGCGCTTCCTCGACAACGGATCCTACATACCGGCGCAACACCATCTGGTAAGTGCCTGCGTTTTACCGATTGGATCTGCTAATATCTTTATCGGATTAACCGCAGAAGCAATGGGGTTTTGCGGTGAAAGCCATTATCTCCCACCCGCCCTATACCCAGTCGAAGACGACTATGATGCCGGATTTTGCTCAGATCGCCGACAAAACAGTGATACGCACTTTATCGGCATGGTGCAATCCGAGATCGCCGAAAACACGGATGACGGAAATCCCGTGCAAGAGGCAGACAACGATACACCCGTCACAGAGACGGAAGAACCAATACCCGTCACAGAGACGGAAGATCCGACATCCGTCAACCAGACGATGAACTCGGAAACAGAGTCTGTGCTTGCCGCCATTGAGGCAAGATTGGAGTCGGAAACCGGATCGGATAACTTCTCCGAAGACGAAGATGATGATGCCTTCGGAAGAAAGGTTAAGTCCTTTCAAGAGGGATTCCATGAAGTGCTAATGGCAAAACCAGCTGATACAACGGGTGCCGATAGCCAGGAAAGCCCTAAAACCCCTCCGCCAGCAGAGGAGAGGGAAGACGGAGAAACTTCTCCGATGTTTCCTAATGTCAAGGAGATGACAGAGGATGAACCTGTCAAAAAACCTCCCTCTTCCAAGAAAAAGCACCGTGCTTCTAAAAAACTCCAGTACAAACTCCGGAAGAAAAAGTCGGCTGATCTCGCTGATGAAAACATGGAAGTTGGAGATATTAGTGGCACAAAGCCTACGGAAAAGAAATCTAAGGAAATCACTGCTCCGCCAATGACAGAACTGGAGGAGCAAGAACTATTACAAACTCCAGTGGGACCCAATGAACCCCCTGAGATGCTGGAAGCCAGGAGACAAGCTTTCCAACGGCAACAGCAACAACTGCTTAGATCTCGGCAACACCTCCAACAAACCCATAATGACATCAAAATCATGAAGGAAGAAATTGAGGAGTACGAGAGAAAGCATAGATCTGCCTTAAAACCTACTAGGTTACCCGGAATTGCAAAACCGGAAGAACTGCCGCCGAAAGAAAGGTTCTATAACCCATCTTGGCAAAAGCAGTTAAACGGCAAAGATGCTAAGGGCGAACCAATATACAAAACCGCAGCTGAAAACGCGGAAGCAGCGTTCGCCATCTTGAACAATGATCTGTACTCCAACGGGGAAAAACTCCAAGGGGTGTATGCCTTCCTAGGAAAAGCATTACAGCAGCAACAGAGAGGACAAGAGCGATCAGGGAGGCTGCATGATAATTCCGCCCTCTGCAAAACTGTTACTTGCGCTGCTGGAGCACCTGGACCGGAAGAACCCGGAGATTCGGATAAAAAAGAGGATCCGAGAAAAGACAAGAAAAACCCCGACAACCGGGACGCAGCGTCTAGAACCGGACCTCATCTCCCGAAAGATGGATATAAACCACACGATCGGGAAGACAAGCACCGGAATGACGGCAAAATAATGCCACCTCCAAGAAACCCAGCTGAAAAAACTGGAAGATACGATACACCTCACAGGCGTGAAAGATCTCGGACACCGCCCAAAGATAAGGAAAGGTACAGGAGCAGAACTCCACCTAATCCCAGAGGGCGTGACAACGGAAGAGATAGAGATAACCTCGGAAAAACGCGTCCGCGTAACAATGGAAAAGAAAGGAGCAGATCCCCTTCTGTCCATTCAGCCGGGAGATATTCTGCACATATTGATAGAGCAGAAAAGGATGATCTATACTTTGGTCCTAAGTGTTTTACAGACAGGATCCGAAGGATAACCCTGCATTCTGGCTTCGCCAAAGTTGGTCCAACCTACCAAAAATACATCGGCAGTACAAACCCGGATACCTGGCTTTCAGATTATTACACAGCCGTCCAGATCAACAACGGGACAGACCTGGAAGCTGTCAAGTTTCTTCCCCTAATGTTACTAGACGGAGCCAGAGATTGGATTAATGGTTTACCATCAAGAACTGTCGACAGTTGGGATGATATGGCGAGAGTATTTACTCAGCATTTTCGAGGAACATACAAACGCCCAAATAGCATCAACCAGCTGAACCGTTGCACCCAATTTGAAGACGAACCATACGTGGATTTCATCTCCAGATGGACTGCAATGAAGAATAGTTGCTCTGGAGTAACTGACGTACAAGCAATGCATGCTTTCGTCAATGGCCTAAAACCCGGACTTGTACCGTTCATGGTTGGTTCTAAAAAGCACAAAGATCTCGGATCTATGCTTACAACCGCCAATGAGCACGCTGCAGCCGAGGACGATATCAGAGCAAGAGGAGGCAATATTGAGTCACTGATATTGGCCAAGAAAGCACCTCGTTCCGATAAAAAAGGAACCCCGGAGTCAACATCAAAGCCCAAGGAGGTTAACTTAGCCTTTGGAGGAGAAAAAGGGAACAAGTGGAAAGGCCGCAGTCCGGATCCCATCAATTACACTCCTGAAGAATGGGAGAGAATTAAGTCGGAACCCTGCGTCCACCACTCTCAGTTTGGGAAACCAACCCACACGAACGCGCAATGCCGGCTAAACAAGCATATGAAAGGCAATGCAGGATCCGGAAATAAAGGGAAGGGTTCCAAGAGGAAACCTACCAAACAAAAGCCAGAAGCTGAAAAAGAAGACAGTGAATCGGACACTGATGATAAAATCCAGGAACAACAGCGAAAAGGCGAACCTAAATTTCCGAGAGTTGACGGAGAAGCAATGCTAACTTTCCTAGCAACCCCGTCAGCAAAGGTGGCCAAAAGGACACTTCGAGAAATAAACGCGGTTGTTCCCGCAACCCCAAAATTCTTGAAGTATTCCAACACACCGATAATCTGGGATCAGTCTGATCATCCCGGAAATATCCCGGAACCCGGCACACAAGCTCTTGTTGTAAGCCCTATTGTTCAAAACACTAGGCTAAGAAGAGTGCTGATGGACGGAGGATCCAGCATCAATATAATGTACCTGGATACACTGAAGCACTTGAAGATATCCGAGTCCCAGCTCAACTACAGCAATATACGCTTCCATGGCATTGTTCCTGGCAGACAAGCGCGATCCCTAGGAGAAATTTCCCTAGATGTCACCTTCGGAGATAAAGATCACTTCCGGCAGGAAAAAGTATCCTTCGAAGTTGTGCCGTTCGAGAGCGTGTATCACGCAATACTCGGACGTCCGGCTTTCACCAAGTTTATGGCAAGATCTTGCTATATCTACAACAAGCTGAAGATGCCATGACCCAAAGGAGGAGTAATCACCATTGCCGGTGATTTCAAGCTGGCAAACGAGTTGGAGAAGCAAAACGCCCTTTGCGCTCAAAGAGTTATAGCTCAGGAAGAACTGAAGGAGTTAGCCAAGGAGGTATCGCCGAAAGAAATGCCGGCAGGAAAAGAAACTCGGAAGCCAACAGATAGCTTCAAGGCATCCGAGAATACAAGACAGGTAATCCTAGATCCCAAAGGTCCGACAAAATTCGTCGTTGTAGGGACTGGGATGACCGACAAATAGGAAGGCGAGCTCATCAAGTTCCTCCGTGAGAACTGGGATATTTTTGCCTGGTGTCCAGCTGACATGCCAGGCGTACCCAGGGAACTTGCTGAGCACCAACTCAAGGTTATTCCCGGATCAAAACCCGTCAAACAAGGTCTCCGTCGATTTGACGGAAGAAGACGGAAGGCTATTGGCAAGGAAATTATCCGGCTTTTAGCAGCGGATTTCATCAGGGAGGTAATCCATACTGACTGGTCCGCAAATCCGGTATTAGTACCGAAGAAAGACACAACTGCCCTCAGAATGTGTATAGATTACACAGGATTGAACAAGTTATGTCCGAAAGATAGGTTTGCGCTGCCGCGAATCGATCAAATAATAGACGCCACTGCAGGCTCTGAGCTTTTATGCTTTTTGGATGCATACTCCGGGTACCACCAAATACGCATGAAAAAGGAAGATCAAATCAAGACTTCTTTTATAACCCCATACGGGACGTATTACTATGTAACCATGCCTTTTGGCCTGAAGAACGCAGGTGCAACCTACCAGCGTTGCATGCAACGTTGTTTGCATAGTCAGATTGGCAGAAACGTCCATGTTTACGTGGACGATATTGATGTCGTAACCAAGGAAAAAGATACACTCCTTGAGGATTTGCGAGAAACTTTCGAGAACTTGCGCACTTACAAGATGAAGTTGAATCCATCTAAGTGCGTATTCGGGGTTCCCTCAGAAAAACATCTGGGTTTCATCGTTTCTCATAGAGGAATAGAAGTTAACCCGGAAAAGATAAAGGCAGTCTCGAACATCTCAGAACTTACGTGTGAAAAAGATGTCCCAGAATTGCCGGGTTCCGCCACAGCCATAAAAAGATTTCTTAGTTGGCTGGGGGCTAAAACCTTACCATTTAGCAAAATGCTGGAGAAGTTTGACAAGGTCAAGTGGATTGCGGAAGCCTGGGAACACCTAGCAAGTTATGTCCCCTTCTGTACTTAGTTCAAATCTATGTAAACATCTTTTGAGATCATGAAATAAAGTTGTCGGAATGCTGTCATCCATATTTCTTATAAATGCAAAGTGTTTCCGTCCCATCTATTTCCCAATGATCTTACAAATTTCTCAATGTTAACCCGAATTATGCTTGCGTACTCGGCGTTACATAACTGAATGATTTTTCAGCCTTTCTAACGGCTAAAGGAAACTCGAATTGCCTGCGTGCCCAAGTTTCATTTAAAACTTTGCTTGTTTCTCTAAGTCTTATCTGATCGTGCGTATGCTGGGTTACTGGATCTAGTTAGTAAAAATGCCTTTAGCATGATTCATGTTTTCGAGTTTCAAAACTGCTTGGTTCGTCCCCAGTTACTCGGCATAACGATTCATAATGCTATTTGAGCCATTTCAAACACTAAGGACAGTTAAAGCATACACACCAGAGAACTTAGAAGATAAAGGAGTGGTAAAATACAAACAACTTGCAAAGTAATTTCATAGTTCAAACTGCAAAAGGCGGATTTTTCATTAATACATATGAAGCATTACATTTCGGATTACAAATGAAAGAACAGTAATGCTCCTATTGTCTAAATTTTCTATCCAGGTTCCAGGTAACCCTTCAAGATTCCGACTCCTCCTCGCTGCTTTCTTCATCGGGGATTGGAGGAGCTTCTTCTTCCGGATAGGTGACGGCGACATTTACCATGGCTCCAATCTGGGTGGCGTGGCCCTTAACTTCACCAAAGATGGTGGATCGTTGCGCATCCGTGTATCCCTGAGGGACACCGGTGGCCACACGCCAGGATTTGGCACTAGGGTAGTGCATGCGCATAAGGCCTAAGGCCATGCGCGCACCACCCCGTGCAGCGGAGCGGAGAATAGACTCCTTGGACTCCGCCACCTCCATGATGATACCCGGAAGTTTTTCAACCTCCGAGCATTCCCCAGAATTTTCGGGAAGAAACTTGCCTACTAACTGCGTTGCAGCAGCCTTCACCAAGTTCCATGTCTCCCCGAAAGCTCGGATGCCTGCAGCCCGAGTGCCATCTGGGGTCTCTCCTGGTTGATCCAATAAAACATACAAAAGGGTTAAGGAGACAAACAGAGAAAACAAAACATGGAAAGATGAGGACAAGGGTAAAGAATTTTACCGATGAGTTTATCGATCTCGGAAACTTCCTCCAGGCGAAGGTTCAGAGCTTCAGTCAAATCCTGGATGGTGGATTTGTCTTTCTCCGCCTGCTCGGAAGCCTTGGAGTTAGCCACTCCAAGGGCCAGATTGCTGGCTTCCAGGTCTTGTTGAGCCTTCACAAGATTCTTGTGAAGCTCAATATTCTCATTACGGAGAATCTCGGCGTTGCCGGAATCTTCCGCTGCTTGTTTAGCTTCAGCCAAAGCAGCTGAAAAGCAAGGGAAAATCCAAGTTGATCAATTTCCTCGGGAAAAACTTAGACAAAGTCTTAAATCGGAAATTTCAAAACGAAAAAGCCTACCTTTCGTTTCCGTCAAAGCGAGCTGAGACGATTCCAGCTCCGCCTCTCTCTCCTCAAGAATAGAAAGAAGACTTCGAACTTCTTTATTCTTGATAGTGAGCTTCCTGAAAACTTCAAGGTTTATGGCCTCGGAGGTTTGCTGAAACACAGCAAGGAAAAGTATGGTTAATAAAAAACATCAAAGCAAAAAAGCATGCATTTTGTTTAATGCTTGGGGGCTAGAGTTACATACCTGGCTCATGCGCTGCAAACCTGCTAAGTTTTCTCGGAATTCTTTCGCGTATTCCGCGAAGTGATTTTCGGCCGCGTTCAAGCCGTCATTTATAGCCTTAAAATCCTTGTCAAAGGTGGGGATTTCCTCGTCGAAAATCCGAGAAGATTTCCCCACCTCTGGAGCCGCCCTTTCCCTCGTGTCCGACTCGGACACAATGGGCTGGCTGGGCTCTGGGGGCTTGGTAGTGGCGGTTGCAGTAGGCTCTTCCGCCATTGTCCGCGGCGTGCCCGGGGCGACGGCGGGGGAAGGTTGGCTGCCTCGGCTGGAAGAAACCTTGTGTTTCTTCAGCTTCCTAGGCTTTAGGCTGGAAGGCGGCAGACTAAAAATGGAAAACCCGGATAAAAGTCAAAACACCGAAGATGGATGAAAAAAGCTCCCATGAAAGAAAAATCCAGAAGAACTAACCTGGACGTGGCGACGGGGACGCCGTCAACATCGATAATTTCCTCAGAGGAAACTATCTTCTTGCGTTTGCGCCCACCCGTAGCGGCGGTGCGCAGTGCATCCAGCTCGGCCTCGGAGGCTAACTCCGAGTCTGGAAGATCCAAAAGCTGTCGGAAAAAACCAATCAGATTCAAAAGGTAGATTATCCAGGAAGTAAGATTATACCCAAATAACGGAAAAATTACCTTAGGAGCGGGGTTGTCGGCCGTGTACATTGGCCGACTCTCCGTGTATTGATCGCGCGAAGCGACCAACTGATTGATGCGCCGCCTGAGCTCCTTTGCGGGCCAATCCTTGTCGGTTGTCCGCATTGGATCCTTGGCTCCTGTGTATTCACACAGGAGACGGCCTCCGTGATTTGCTAACGGCTGAATCCGCCTATTCAGCCAGCAAAAGACCGTGTCCATACCGGTCAAAGGAGGTTTGGAGGAAGTGAGTTTGGCGATGCGCCTCTTGATCCTTAGTAGATCTGGAGGCAGAACTTGGACGGCCTCTGTAACCCAGTTATCCTGGGGAACAGCAGCGGAGTTCACAAAAGGTGGAACCCCGACGGCTTTTTTAGGAAAAGGCACGTCGGGGTGATAAAAGAAGGAACCCGTCCAGAATTTGACGGATTCCGATGTTTTTATTTTGGGGAACCAATCCTCTCGGAATCTCCGAAGAGTAAAGGAAATGGTTCCGCAATTTGGGAGTGCGCCCTCCGAAGAGTTACGCTTAACCCCAAAGCAGTACAACCAAAAATCTAACCTAGGCTCTATTCCTAGGTAACCCTCGAATAAGGCCTGAAAGCCGGCCATATACAGAATGGAATTGGGAGGGAGATTATGAGGTTGGATGTTGTAGTGAGCTAGAACTTGGAGGAAGAAAGAAGAAGGGGGAAGCCCCATACCTCGTAGAAGGTGGGAGGCGAGAAGCACCCTTTCGCCCTCTTGCGGCGCGGGTTCGGTCTCCTCTTCCGGGAGCCGCCATTTCTTTTTCAAAACCAGGCCTTCCTTCTCCAAGTTGGGAAGAAGAGCCGGGGGAATACTGCAGGCAATCCAGTTGCCTGCAGTTTCCTCTTCTTCATCTCCTCCGGCGGCGGCGGTGGTGGCGGCCTTCGCGGCGGCAAGCTGCTCGTCGAGGAGCTCTACCTTTTCTTCCGCCGTTTCGGGAGCGAACGGCGGGGTCGATGTGGTGTTTGGTCCCGCAGCATCTGTGGTGGCGGAGACGTTTCCTTCGCCCGCTGCGGACGCCGTAGCTTTTTCCAGCTCGCCGCCGGCGTGCTTGGGCGACCCAAGTTGGGGATCTAGATCGCTCAAGAGCTCGTCGACGGAAGCGCGAGCTGGCGATGATTGCGGAGATGCCATCTTTCTCGGTGGTGTTGGTGCGCTCCGGCGTGGGAAGGGCTCGTCGGGGCAGGGAATTGTTCTCGCTCTCGAGCTCGCGTTCGCACCAATGGTGAAGGCAGTGAGGGAGTGAAGAAGGTTGATGAGGAGGACGAAGACGGCTATTTATAGCCTAAAAACCCTCTAGATACGCGCCAACGGCTCTTTTGACCGTTGGATGTTCGACGCGTGTCGCTCGCCGGAAAATCCGGGAAACGGAACGACAGAGGAATGATGGCTATCTCCTCGTTTCTCGTGAGAATCTGTCAGAGATACGTTGCAGGGTTTCCCGCGTGAAACCAAGCGGCGCTTGCGTCAGCATGATTAAAGCGCTGATGTCACGTGTTCCTTTTCCGCGAAGGATCGCGAGAAGAAAAGCCGGATTTTCATAGTTCCGAGTTTTATGTTACCATCTCCTTCAAAAGGGAAGAAGAAAGAATCAAGACTGCTGAATCAAGTTTCCCGGACAAAATGTATTTGACGAAAGGCGGAGTTTCAGAGTTTTGATCCTTCCTGGGGGCTACTGTCGGATATATACCAAATAGGGGTATAGAAGATGGTAGACAAAAGAGCTGGACTACCAGGGTGGCCTGCAAGGTAATGGGCTTAGGTCCATTGGGCGGCCCAGTAGTCCAACGCGCAGAAGCCGGATTCTAGAAGAACCCGGATCACGGCCCGCGTGATCTGGCTTGGAGGAGAAGACGGATTCCTTACTTTCCAAGTTACAAGTTGAACGTAGTCTTCTAGGTTTCTGGTTCTGTAAGCCCTAATCCGGCTATTATATAAAGCCGTACGGGAGATAGATTTCATAAGTTCCCTTAGTTCCAAGGTTCTAGGTCCAAGCTCAAGCCTTACGCAACTCGCCGGGAAGTTCATCCTCGACGAGTAGCTGGATCTATTCCCTTACATTGTAACCTTATTATACGGGCTTTAGTCCCACATAGTGAGAAGTGCAGGAGTAGGTACGCCGTACTGTCGCGACGTACCGAACCTGGGTAAATCCCGTGTTTTGTGTTACTACGCTATCCCGTTACCCCACGTCTCTACCGTAGTCTCATGGCACCCCAGTCTATGAAAACTACTACGATGTCTCGACAGCTGGGGAGAAGAAAGAAGAGAGATGGGCTGCATGCCTCCCTCTCCTCTTTGCTTTTTATTATTTCTGTTTCATTCTTTTTTTTTTTAGAAATAGGTTTTTTGGAAGAAAATGAATAGGTTTTAGCTTATTAAAATTTCCAGAAAATTTAGGTTAAGTTATTTAGAACATTAGCAACAAATGCAAAGATTGGTTTGCCAAAAGGTGACATTTAAAATAATGTTTGTATTGGAAACCAAATTGAATGAATTTTCAATATTAAACAAACCTTATTTAAAACAACATTTTTAAAAGGGTTACCCCTAAGATTTAAAGTGATTAAAGATTTCATTTGTTTGGTGAATTCCATGGATTCAAATGGGTAATGATTTGAAATACATTTGGTTTGAAATTGAGGTGAAATAGAATTAATTGATTGGACTAATGGTTTGATTAAAACCAACAAATTAAGGAGTTATTAACATGGAATAAAATGGAACAATTTGGTTGTTTTCACTTGTTATTTTTATTCCAAAAGTTGTAACAGAACAAGTATGAAAACATTGTTTGAGTAAGGTTTGAATTTGAGTTGTGAAAACAGTGGAAAACAAATGCAACAATTTAGAAACAAAAGCAAACAACATGGAAACAATATGATGACATGATGCAATACTTAAGTAACAAGAAATCAAACATTCTAAATGGTAGGTTTTCATACTTGGGCTGTTACAAAACGCCCCCCCTTGAAGGAATCGCGCCCCGAGATTCCTACTGAGAAAAGAGAAGGTCCGGAAACTTCTTGGAAAGATCCACTTGAGCTGTGCCACGTGAAAGACATCGTGCACCTTGGATAGTTTTTCTGGAAGTTCAAAACGATAGGAATTCCTGGCAACTCTTCTGGAAGGATGTCAGGGAATTTGGAAACCACCGGAACATTTTTCAAGTAAAGGGGAGAGGTTTTTGTATCAAGGGTGTATAGCTGGATAGAATTTGATTCATTTGTAGAATAGACTATCTGTAATAGGGGTGGAACAGAGTTATTGACATCAATGCAACACCAAGAATAATCATCAATGTCAGAATCATCAACATGAGAGTAACGAGGAATATGTGGCCTCTCATTAGAATTGGATTATTCTTACTTATCTTGGAAGTCAACATTTGAGATCCCGGGGAGTGAACAGAGTTTTTATTGCTTGGTGGAACCAGAATTGGGTTTTATGTTGTGGAAAAGATTGTTGACACAAGGGAATTTGATGCTCCGGTATCAAATAACACTTTAGCTGGAATAGAGTTTAGGAGATGAACGGGGAAACTTTGATTAGACGCCGGTAGAATAACTGAAATGGAAAACAACAACAAGATTTCAACGGACGAAAAGGATGTTGAGAAGAACAGAATATCAACATCGGGGAAAACGAGAACAAAACTCCTGAGGTACTATGGAAAACCCATCCGGGCTTCTAAAAGATCAATATCTACTGCTTAAGGAATAGAGGATCTGCTTCCGGGGCTTACACGCCTCCGTTCTCAATCATGAGTAGGCAACATGATAAATCACGTCACAACCACCTCCATTCCTATGGTCTAGTAGATATAACCATCCTAGAGAAACCAGAATTCGTGAAATCCTAACTTGAAAGTTTAGATGAGAAGGGAGAAATCAACGTTGCACTTCCTTACCAGAAAAGGGAGGGTGGGTGGGGAAAGAAGAAAAAGAACAGAATTCCTACTCTCACGTTTCATTTTGTTCCTATATAGCTACAAAATAGTTTCTAGACTCAACTGCGACCAGTAAAAAGGGATCCTACAGGCAGACAGGCTCTGATACCATTTGTCGCACCCTTATTTCTAGGGGATACTCACCGTACGAACTGGATAGCAGATGCTTGGATTATGGGGCATAACTGCTCCCACGTCCCAGCTTCCTGGTAGGCCTGCGCTTATGCGCGACAACACAAGCCCTGCTATTCCATCGTCGATGTAAACTATCCACTAGAGATCAAAGGCACTTCCGTCGACGTACTTCAAACCATACACACATGGTACGTCAACGGCGTTTAACAAGTGATATCACAACAGATCTCTACGACACAAAAGATTGAAATAAGTTGCAAATGGCTCTCATTAGAGCAGAGATAGCAAATACAATCATTCAGAGGGCACATGCCCCAACAATTCATCATTACATCACAGCGGAAGCATTCAACATGTCTGAGTACAGACAAGAACCAAATAGGCCTAAGAGGCCGGAAACAAACAGACGGAGCACATCCACGAAGTCTCGGATCCTGCCCGGGTCCGCTATCTACTCGTCAGCAGTCTCGTCATACTCCACGGAGTAGCCACCATGTAGATCCTCGGAAACGTCGTCTGCGTAAACCACAGCCCCAAAGGGGTCAGTACACCAACGTACTGGCAAGCAAGACTCACAGTTCACCAAAGTGTAACCCGCCAACACCAAGCACAGATGCTTTGGGTTCAACGGAAGGAAAGGGGATATAAAAGATGCTGCAATTGGCTGCTCTAAACAACTACAGAGATTCTACCACTTCCGGCTAACAGAAAGGAGATAAGATCGAGGATTGTAACCAACTGAAAGATAACTTCAAACAAACCCATCCTGGATCTCGCCCCTTATCCAAAGAAGCAATCCGAGGATAACTCACACAGTTGAAAATAATGATGGTTCAGATTATTGTGTCAATAAGCCTATTACTAGTCAAGTTGTTAAGCATTGGGTGTAAGGTTGTTAATCATTAGGTTTAAGTTGTCCTGAGTACTTGTTAGCCAGTACTTTCACCAAGTAATCCATAACCGCGGAAAACACGGCTTCTCGAGAAGATTATCCCTGCAGGGTTGCACCAATTTGGCCGTACACGCAAGAATAACCCGCCAGATGGGAAGCCAACCCACCAAGCGGGGTACTCTACACAACCAACCATTCTTCGCATCAAGCCCAAAGAACCTTGGGCGCACGGCTAATCAAGCCCCGAAGAAAAGGGACCCTCATAGCACTCTAAGACCGTGTCCCCCTATATGCCGACTACAAAAGTTCCACCCTGGCCTGGGCTCGCAAAAACATGCATGCGGCAAATGGAAAACACGAACTAAATGAGGCGATTTGGACGAGATGCGAATCAGGTCAAGTTGAGGGGGGCGCCCATACTCGCTTCCCACATGCGGTTAGTGCGCTCATCATGGATCAGTAGACAAGACCCTTTTCCTATTAGGGTCGACACTAGCAGGCCTCAAAACCACACAGGGCCTCCTCCGGTGCCTTATCATCAAATTTATTATTTAAAAATAACATTAGCATGATTGATTGATTAAACATCGAGCCCCCACAACGTAATAGATATAGTAACAGAAAGTAACGGATAACAGACTCGAGCAAAAGCAACCTAAGCATGTAAGTAAGACACTGGCTCAACCAAGGGGGTGATAGGAGTGGAGGTGAGGCTATATCAAGGTTAAGGGATTCATGTGATGGGTTCGTAACAGAAACAACTACTACTAAGGCTAGCAGAAGAGAACAACGGAAAGTATCGGTAATCAATGTTGAAAGGAACACAGTGGTTCATGTGAGTGATAACTTGCCTGCAAAACCCAGTAGCCTGGTACTGAGCTAGATCCTTAGAAGGGGTGTCATAAGTATCGTCGGTCTCAACGTCGTCGTATATCCGGGAAGAAGCAAACAAACAAGGCAGAAAGATAAACAATCAATATCATGGCATTGTGCACAATCAAAGATGATGCATGTCAAGTTAATGGGTGCATCAAAATAAACTAGTTGACAAGATAGAAACAAGATTAAATGGACCCATATGCAATTGGATTGCATATGGAAAGCCCATGAATTATGGTTGAATTAATTGTTTTACAACTAATCATCATATGAAAGTGGATTAGCATGATGCATGGATGAGGAAAACAGCAAAATAACAACAATAGAACCAAATGGAAATAAGGCTTAACAAGTTTAGAAATTCATTTATTAATTTGGGAAAGTTTGGTTACTTAAAGGTGTCACACAAGCATTTGTTGTTTTCACCACTTTTAATTGTTCAAAATAGATAACAAAGTTTATATTTGTAAAGAGGGTTTAATTTTGCATGGAAAACATATTTCATTTGTGGAAATTGGATTTAAAATGAGCAAGTTATTATTTTGGCAATTTTAAATGCAATAAACAAGAAACAGTTGTTTTCAGCAATTTAAATTATTCAAAACAGCAAACAAAATTTATATTTGGAAAGTACATGAAAAATTGATTGGAAAACATATTTGGTTTGTGAAATTTGGAATTTTTATGCCCAAGTTATGATTTTTGCAAGTTTAAGTGAATTTGACAAGTTTTCAAATATTGCACCAATTTAAAATATTCAAAACAGTAAACAAATTTTATATTTGGATAGAACATTTAATTTGGTATTGAAAACATATCAAAAATGTTGGATTTGGAGTTACAATGATTTTATTATGCATTTTAGAAGTTTAGGATGCAATCTGCCATTTTAATTAATATCCAGGGACTTAGAAATAATTTGTGCAGGGCTAGAATTAATTTCTAGGGGCCTGTTGGTGATTCTGCGAAATATCTGTGACCAAAACATTGCAAAACAAAAATGTTTTTAATTGTGCAGGGGGTGGGATTTGATCCCCCCACCTCCTGCTTGCGCTGGGGGAACCAAACCAGTGGGCTGGTGCTCTAGTTGTGTTAGGAAGGGGGGCCTCGGGGGGTAAGTGGTGTTGCTCGCGGGTATTTTTTCTGTAACTGAATTTCTCCTGCGCTAACTGAACCTGGAAGGAAAACTTCATCGCTGACAGCGATCTGCTCGCCGTGATTCATGGCCGCGGTGGCTGGGGGCTGCCGCGAGGGGAGATGGGAGGCGAGTAGGAGATGGGAGGAGGGAAGGAGAGAGGTGGGCCCTGCTCACCTCGATCTGTCGATGCGGAAGCAGCAGCAGGCGAGGACGGACGTGAGCAGGTCGAGGCGGACAGCAGCTTGGAGGCGACATGTCGGCGATGGCTGCGGCGGCTCGAGCAGTATCCGGCGATGGAACCTTCACCGAACTTGGAGATGGAAGGGTGCCGATTCCATTCCCGCCGCCGGATGAGCCTCACGGTGGAGGTGGTGATCGGATCTAGGAGAGGTGGGTGCTGGTATCGGTGGTGTCGGCCAGGTTCAGAGGAAGAACATGGAAGGTGGGGGAGACAGCAGAGGGAGGGATGGCGGCGGTGGAGGGTGGTGCTGGGGTCTAGGGTTCGAGGTGGTCTCGGTGGGGATTAAAAAGAGGGAGGAGGGAGATAGTACGGCGAGCATCGGGTGGAGGAGGAGGTGATTGCACGGTGTCTGATGCGTTCGTACTGAAAGAGGAAGAAGCCAAAAACAGAAAGGGGTACTGGGCTGGAAAAGGTTAGTGGGCTGGGGAGAAGAAAGAAGAGAGATGGGCTGCATGCCTCCCTCTCCTCTTTGCTTTTTATTATTTCTGTTTCATTCTTTTTTTTGTAGAAATAGGTTTTTTGGAAGAAAATGAATAGGTTTTAGCTTATTAAAATTTCCAGAAAATTTAGGTTAAGTTATTTAGAACATTAGCAACAAATGCAAAGATTTGTTTGCCAAAAGGTGACATTTAAAATAATGTTTGTATTGGAAACCAAATTGAATGAATTTTCAATATTAAACAAACCTTATTTAAAACAACATTTTTAAAAGGGTTACCCCTAAGATTTAAAGTGATTAAAGATTTCATTTGTTTGGTGAATTCCATGGATTCAAATGGGTAATGATTTGAAATACATTTGGTTTGAAATTGAGGTGAAATAGAATTAATTGATTGGACTAATGGTTTGATTAAAACCAACAAATTAAGGAGTTATTAACATGGAATAAAATGGAACAATTTGGTTGTTTTCACTTGTTATTTTTATTCCAAAAGTTGTAACAGAACAAGTATGAAAACATTGTTTGAGTAAGGTTTGAATTTGAGTTGTGAAAACAGTGGAAAACAAATGCAACAATTTAGAAACAAAAGCAAACAACATGGAAACAATATGATGACATGATGCAATACTTAAGTAACAAGAAATCAAACATTCTAAATGGTAGGTTTTCATACTTGGGCTGTTACAACAAAGTTTTCACCTTCTCCATTATGTTTTCATCATGTTTACTTCTGTTATGACATTGCTACCTGAGTACAATAATGTTTTCCACCAGCCTTATGCATGTTTTCCTGATGATTTCACTCTGATTGTTGAGGTTATGCATCTTTTCACCATCCGTACTTTTGTTTTCACCACTACCACCTTTGTTTTATTCGGATATTCTTCCATTAGAGTGTCATAGAACCTCTACAGTGCTGGTTTTGGTTTTGTTTTCCACCTTTCACTTTCGTTTTCTTGATTTTAATTAATCATTAAAATTCTGGAAATACCTCAAAAATAAAGTTTCTTGAAAAATTCCAGAAAAATTATAATAAATTTTTACGTCAAAAATGAGGCAGAGAGCCACCTGGGAGGCCTCAGGGAAACCCACCAGCCAGGCACACCATGGGATGGCGCGGCCAGCCCCTGGTGGCGCCAGCACATGGTGTAGGCCCCCCTGGCCCCCACTAACTCTCTCCCCTACCAAAGTCTTCTCTCTCACCTCCCAAACCGAAAACATTTGCAGGAAGCCGTGTTTTTTCTGTTATTTTTGATCTCCTTCTTCAGCCATTTTATGTACTGAGATTTGGTGTGTTTGATCTCTGGTATGTGACTCCTCCGATGATCCAAATAGAATTTTATTTGATGAAGTATTTCTTGAGTATTTTGGTAGTGTAGATGATAGCTTATGTGAGTTTGCATGCTTGATTTGAGTAGAAATAATGTATTTTTGATGCATGTTTAGCTCTTATATAAGTCCCTAGGGTAGTTTCCACCTTATAGTTGTTTGAAATTAAGTTTTGTGATGAATTGTTGAAAAAATTCAGAGATGGATAGTTATAGTTTTGGAGATATATTTAGGAGTGATGCTCATAGAAGGACAAGGCCCTCACGCTCATCCACTTCAGTGAGGCCATCGTACAATGAAGACGCCGACTATTGGCAATGAGGGAGGTCATGGTATCGTTAACCCATCTAGCTTTCCTTTCATTACATTTCTAAAAAGTGCAGGTTTATCAGATGACTTTCGTATGCTTATTGAAAGAGTTGGTCTAACCATCTTTGTGGAGGATGAAAGGCCTCAGTATGCCACTCTCACAAAAACTTTTGTTAAGAGCTTTAAAGTTAAGAACACACATTTTGGTCCAACTTTTGCCTTCAAGTTATATAGTAGTCCTGTTTCTTTGTCCTTGGTAGATTTTTGTGGTATTATAGGTATCAACGCCGCCGGTACATCGAGCAGGATTCAGGATAAACCAGCCGACCTCCAGGGGCTCCACTGAGAAATCACGAACGATGACGGTCGCTCATCCCAGCGTGGGAAGATAAGGAACATTCAACATCCTGCTCTTAGATACTTTACTAACAATCTTGCTACCAGCATCCTTGGTAGGGGAAACACGAGTAATATTTCTAGTTATCACCTTGATTTTATTGATGCTGCACTGAACCGTAGCACGAAGTATAGTCTTGGTGCACTTGTTGCAACTATTTTTGGGGCATTATCGCTACACGTGTACCATCTGCTTTAAATGATTCCATTACCCCTAATGATGTAATAATTTCTCCATATTGGCTTTATCTCGCTGCCATGAAGTCCCATCAGTTTTTCACTGCTAACTCTACTGCTGAACATTTAGTATACAAAATTTTATATATAGTTGGAGAGGAGCGAAAAGTTACTTTGCCACAGCCTGTTTTGTTTAAGATTGACGGGTCACCATGGTCGCTCTCTAAGGAGCAGGTAGACAAGCATCTGAGCACCACAGTGTTTTATAGGCAGCAGGAGAGGCGAGACGCGCCTCCCGAGGACCACAACATGCAGTGCACCGGCGCATCCTCGAGCACATATCAGGAGGAGGGTTCCTCCTCATCATACTACGGGGGCGCCACCTCATGGTCCCCGTGGTGATTGATCTCTAATTAGGCCAAAATCCTAAGCTTGGCGGAGGTATACCGACATCACACTCATTTATATATCATGTTTCTGTCGGTTCTTTGTATATACATGTTTTCTTTTCTTTCGTTTGTTCGTCTCTATCGTTTCTTTCGCTTGTTTTCGTTTCTTTTGTTTTTATTATTTTGTTTTTGTTTTCCAAAACTTAAAAAGACCAATTTTTTTTGTTTCTCTCTATTTGTTTCTTTATTTGGTTTGGTTTATCCTTTAGTTGCAATTTAATATTCAAAAACCCAAATTTTTTCCTTTGTTTGCTTGTTTCTCTTTGTTCTTGTTTTAATTGAAAAACCCAAAAATATTTGTTGTTCATTTTTGGTTTTGTAAACTTTTCTGCAGAGTTCAACAGTCCTCCGTGACTCCATTGGATCTTGGTTTTCATTATATATTATTCGAGCCAAAAGTGAAGAGCAATAATGACGATCTATGACAATTCAAGTTGGGGTGAGAGGTTGGTATGAACTGTATTTGCTTTCATTTTTGTACAAATACCCATCTATGTGAGCATGCTTAGTTTGTTCGTATAAGATATATGTTATTTAATGGCTGCTTAATAGTTCGTGCTCTCTCATGTTTTGTTCCAATTTATTAATAGTAAATGGCGCGTCATATAAATATTTGTTCTCATTGTTCTATTCGTAGAAGGGCATGACATTGTGGTAGCCTCCTCTGACTGTTTCATTTCAATCTCCTTGGCACATGCTCACGCATGCTAAGACTGGAAAAAAATATTCTAGAAGCCTCGATGATTTATTTTGACTCAGAGTTCTAGTATAAATTGTATGCCTCACTTAATTTTACTTTGTCGCAAACATGATTATGGTAATTATTGCTCTCTTGATTGTCGCTCCCTGTCTATTGCTAGCCTTCACCTGTACTGAGTATGAGCTCTACTCGTGCATCCAACTCCCAAAAAACAAAGTTTGCCAAATGTTACCACCATACCTACCTATATGTCATATTTAACCGCCACTCCAAGTAAATTGCTCATGTGCTACCTATAAAAACATCTAAAAAATTATTCCTGTTTTGTGCCCCTGTTTTAGCTCATGATGACGTAAATAGAGAATCTTTATCTCACTTGTTGATTGGATTTCACACCCTGGACTAGTGGCTTCATCCGCTTATCCAATTGAAAAATGAGCTAGCAGCGGGGTGCCCAGCCCCAAATTAATGCAAACAAATTCTCTTCACTCTTTTTTTCCCTGATTTATCAGTTAAAGCATAATTGTGTAAACAAAAGAGAAAGAGAGATGACCTTCTACCCGGATGCATCCTTCACATGGGAGCCGCTCTTGTGAAATCTAGTTGTCTCGTGAGGTACTGTATTTTCTGTTTACCGTTCGTTGACATAAGCATACACCTCTTTTAAAAATGTTTGCAATACCTCTGTTTAATAAAATAAAAGATCTAGCACATGAGTGATCCATGCTTCCCTCCCCGAAGGGCCTTGCTTTTACTTTTATGTTGATTCTTAACATTCTCACTTTATGCACCTTCTTGAGAGCAACGGTTGTCATTCTTAGTGTTTTGTGTTTGTCAGAAAGCAAGGTTTATTGTGGTATAACTTTGATACTTGTATCTTTGATATCTTTACTTCTAGTCTTCCCTTGAACTTCAGAGGTGCCCTGGCATTTATGTTTTGCCCCACACATAAGGGCAAGCGAGAAACCACTTTATTAGATCCTATTATGAATATTACAATCTTGCAAATATTTACGCTTCATGTTGTTTAATATTGATATGTTGTTAACTCTTCATGGTTTGCATAGCTATTACGTGACATTATCTTGCATATATCTTATCAGGAGCATAATTAAGTATTTGATCATATAGTGAGTATGTTTACATCGTATGAAACAAATGTGTTCGTAAAAGTCTTTTATCGCACTCAGTTGTCACTGAATTGCTTGAGGACAAGCAGTAAACTAAGCTTGGGGGGAGTTGATACGTCGAAAATGTATCTCCTTTTCCGAACACTTTTCCTATTGTGTTCCTCTAAACTTGTGTGTTTTGAATGCAACTAACACGGACTAACTCTGTTTTCAGCAAAATTACCTTGGTGTCTCTTTTTTGTGCAGAAAAATCAACTTTCGAGTAATTGCCCAGAAAAGACCCCATTGGTCTGATAACACCGGAAGACCCCGGGAGCCAGAAGGGGGCTGATGTCTACGTACTCTTCTATTCTTGTAGACAGTGTTGGGCCTCCAAGTGCAGAGGTTTGTAGAACAGCAACAAGTTTCCCTTAACTGGATCACTCCAAGGTTTATCGAACTCGGGGAGGTAGAGGTCAAAGATATCCCTCTCAAGGAACCCTGCAATAAAGAAACAAGTCTCTTGTGTCCCCAACACACCCAATATACTTGTCAGGTACATAGGTGCATTCAGCGAGATAGTGAAATGCGAGTAATATGGATGGTTATAAGTAATAATAGCAATCTGAAATAAATATGGCAACAAGCAAACATGTAGTAGAATAGGCAGAAAACAGTGTTTCAATTCTTGGAAATAAGGCATAGGGCTCCTACTTTCACTAGTGGACACTCTCAAAAATGAAAACATACTTGAATTAATAAATACCATTTCTTCATTATGCTACTCCAAACCACTCTCTGGTCGAATAACAACAGCAATCCATGCGTAGCGCTTTAACACCACTCCTTAGAGTAAGCACTTTCCCAACTAAGTAACCCCCATGCTATCACCATGGTACCCAGATGGTTCCCTGCAAACACCACAATTTCATAGAGTTATCCAACACAAAATAGAAATATAATGCTAAACCACACGGTGCACACACTGTCACCTTTACACCAGGATCAAAGTGTTTACGGAGATCTCATAACAAAAACCACTTGAGTAGCATAATAGATGAACAATAATATCTACGAATTCAACTAGACTACAAAGCTCACAATCACATATAGATCACACTATGGGAGAGAGAGAGAGATTAAACACATAGCTACCGGTAGAGCCCTCATCCTCGGGGCAGAACTAGTCCCTCCTCATCACAGAAGACAACAACGGCGATGGAGATGGCGGTGGAGTTGATGGAGATTGTTCCGCGGGCACTTTCCCGTCCCGGCAGGGTGCCAAAACATAGAAATGTCCCCCGAAACATGTCGGCGGTGGCGGAGCTACGAATGTATTTTGTGGAAAGGTAGACATATTTAGCGTTTATGCCTCGGAGAGTATATATGGGAGAAAGGGCGGTATCGGGGGGTGGCTAGGGGGGCCACACCACCAGGTCGCGTGGCCAAGGGGGACCCGTGCCACCCCATGGTGTTGCCACCTTGTGGCCCCCTCCAGGGCTCTTCGGGACTTCGGGAAGCTTTCGGGACTTCTAAGACTTCTGGCTTTCGTGGGGTCCAATTCCGAAAATAGGGAACAGAAAACAGGGAACTGACACTTGGCATCTTGTTAATAGGTTAGTCCTAGAAAACGTGTAAAAGTTCTATAAAGAAGGGAGAAAACATATAGCAATTGGCATAATATCAACAAGGAACATCAGAAATTATAGATACGTTGAGACGTATCAAGCAACCCCAAGCTTAGTTCCTACTCGTCCTCGAGTAGGTAAACGATAAAACAAAATAATTTCTGAGGTGACATGCTACCACACAATCTTGATCACAATATGTAAAGTAGATCACACAAACTAGGATCTAATGAACTAAAGTTGTGATCTATATTTGATATCAACAAGTAATTTATAAACAAATAAGAAGAAAGAAGCAAAACTTTTAATGAATCAATACTAAAAGACTATCAACCGTGTAAAGTTTATTAGAGATGATTTGAGCTTTCAAGAACAACAATATCATGCACATCAAACGATCTTCACAACCCCTGTTAGGATCAAGTAAAGCTTTCCACACGATGCAATGCTTGAATCTTAAACTATTTGCGCACTAAAAACAATCAAGTGTTCTGCTTTGGTCCCTAGCACCGCGATGTTATGGCAAAGAGAACATTATGAGGGGTTTGGAATGTCAATGGAATAAAGGCTCACAAAGATGAAAGTGGTCATTAGGCAAGAGAAATTCTTACAACCGAAGCTATGCAAGGAGTAGGGATTTCCACACAACGGATGCACATAGAGCTATAAGTGTATGAAAGATCTCCAATGGAACTAGTGGGGATGCATCCAACTTGCTTTCTAACGAAGACCTAGAGCTCATTTTAGGAGGCTCATCATTGGAATATACAAGCCAAGTTCTATAATGTAAAGTTCCCCACATAGTTATGAATGAATGATAATATGAAAAATTTCTCCAAACTGAAGTATCGGTGCTAAACATGAAGCACAAGTGTGGTATAAAGGATAGTGAGGTTCCCCCTCTCTCTTTATTCTCTCTTTGGCCCTTTTTTTTGGGCTTTTTCATTTTTTTATATATCCTCACCGGTAGGGGAAAATCCTATATTACAATGAATCATCACACTTTTAGTATTCATAACTCATAATGGAATATCTCTGATGTATCCAACTGCATGCTTCTGCTAGTGTAGCAGTATGCATAAATAACCACGAAGCTCATCATCAAGTAACATAATGGAGGTGGATGTTGTGCAGCAATATATCTTGGAATGGCTACGGAAATGCCATGATAGGTAGGTATGGTGGCTGTTTTGAGGAAGAATATATGGGCTTATATGTAGGAGAACAAAGTCCTCCCACGGGATTTGGATGCACTCGCGAAGTTTGCACCAACTCTCAATGTGAGAAAGGGAAATGCACATTACCGAAGAGGCTACTACTAGGAAAACAGCTATAGGAGTGACGATACCCGTGACGCACCTGCATTTCGGCGCGTCACGCCTAATAGCCGTGGCGCACCACGATAACGTGCGTCGCCCCTATCGCCTTACCCGCGGCGCACCAAACAGACGGCGCGTCGCGCCAATGTGTGGGGCCGCTGGTGCGTCACGGATATGTGAGATAGGCGCGGCGCGTGGGACCGCGGTGCGTCACGGCTACATGTTCCACGTATAGCAACCGTAGCCGTGACGCACCACGGTCCCGTGCGCCGCGCCTATCCCACATATCTGTGACGCACCAACTGCACGGTGTGTCACGTGTATACCTGGGAGCAATTTAAGTGGTTGGGACCACCTCCCACCTCCCACCCCCCCATATCTCCACCCGATTTTAAATCTGGTCGCCCCCCACCTCCTCACCACCCCATTTCCCCCATTTTCCCACCATTTAAAACTTATTTAACCTATTTTATTTGATATATATATATGTGAGGGGAATCTAGTAAACACTCCTCTCCACCCCCATCTCACTTTACCACTTTCTCTTCCATCTTTTTCACTCCCTATAGCCACATACACACTCTCTCGGTCTCGAGTAGGCAAGATCTATAGTTGGTGAGTTGTTGGAGGGATATGTATATGTGTTCTATGTATATGTGTGTGTCTTGATCTCGCTCTCTCATAGATCTCGCTCGGTATCGGCCGGTGCGTCGTCACACAAAAGATTCATATGGTTGCATATATACATATGCGAAATTGTGTTGCGTATTTTTGATGAAAGTTGTGGATGTCTTAAAAATGAGTTGACATGTGTTTCCAAAATGTTGATTCATTTCCATTTCAGCGACCATGCACTCCGAGAATGTCCTATTCTTAGCATAGGTCATGCCGAATTTTTCCGTCGACGACCATGCATGCATCATCCATATATTACGTAATTTGATTCTAATTAATTTGTCCTTTGATCTTTTTTTACTATGCAGGCAACCATGCATATAAGGACAAACATTGTGGCTACATTTACGAAACATGCGACGGCCGAAATGTTGCGAAATAACATGAGGGAGATAAGATGTCCTTGTCGAAGATGCAAACTGCAACACTTGATCAGATACGATTGTGGTGACTTGGAGTCGCACCTTATCCGTTGTGGTTTCATGGATGGCTACACTCTTTACCCTACAAGTGATGAAGATGAAGAGCCTCCCGGACATGATGAAGTACATCATGATCAAGATGAAGGACATGATCATAATCAAGACAAAGGACATCATGATGAAGATGTCGGACATGATCATAATCAAGACGAAGGACATCATGATGAAGATGTCGGGACATCTTCGTCGGACTGGGTGCGGGACCCTCATTTCCATGCTCTGCTTCTCAAGGAGACTAGCCACACTAGAGCTGCTGCTAGAGAGAAATCGAAGCTGTCGCAACTGGAGATAGACCCGGTTACTCCATTGTATGAAGGATGCGTGAGCGAGGATACCCGTCTGAACGTAACGTTAAGGACCCTCGATATGAAGACAAAACACCGATGGACCGATGCGAGCTATGATGAGAACATGCCATTCTGGCACGGCCGTCTTCCCACGGGGAACAAGTGTCCAACGAGCATCGAGGAGGCCAAGAAAGTCGTGTGCCCTCTGGATTTACCTCACGTGAAATATCATGCTTGCATTAATGACTGCATCATCTATCGGGGCGCGGACGCAGAGAGAAACATATGCCCGGTGTGCGACGCAACTCGATACAAGCCATGGAAGAAGGCCTCTCCTCGAAAAGTGGTGTGGTACTTTCCGATAACTTCCCGTCTGCAGCGGTATTTCGCAGACCCCACACAGGCGAAGCTCATGCGATGGCACGCGGAAAGGAAGAAGCCAGAAGAGGATGATGGAATTGATCCGGAGAAGGATGACACGATGCTGACACAGCCCTCAGATGCTAGCCACTGGAAGGCGCTAGACATCGAATACACCGAATTCGAGGTGATCCAGGGAACATCAGGTTGTGCATGAGTACGGATGGATTAAATCCTTTTGGCAACCAGAGCAGCACCCATAGCACCTGGCCCTTGTTTGTATGTATATACAACCTACCCCCCTGGTTGTGCTTGAAGAGGAAGTACATACAGATGAGTATGCTTATTCAAGGGCCAAAACAACCAGGTAACGACATCAATCTGTATGTCCAGTTGTTGGAAGAGGAGCTAGCCACGTTATGGGCCGAGCCAGCCAATACGTGGGACGCCTATGCAGAAACGTTTTTTCCAATGAGAGCTGCGCTCATCACAACGGTGCATGACTACCTCGGTTACGGATATGTCGCGGGGAAGGTGACGCACGGATTCTATGCATGCGTTAGGTGCATGGATGACACTACGTATCTCCAGCTAGAGAGAAACCCCGGGTCTTCGAAAACCGTGTTCTTGGGGCATCGAAGGTGGCTTCCCAAGGATGACCCGTGGACAAAACGCAAAGATCTGTTCAACAATGAAGTTGAGATGAGAAGAGCCCCACGTCAAAGGAGCGGCGAGGAAATCGATGAGCTATTGAAGATCTGGAAAGAGTGCCCTGCGCCGGGAAAGAAGCGAAAGGCGCCGGCGCCGTTAGAGGGTGTATGGAAAACAAGGTCTGTTCTCTGGGGCCTGAGGTACTGGAAGATTCTCCGCACGCCTCACTGCATTGACCTCATGCATATCACGAAAAATGTGTGCGAGAGTCTGCTTGGCACCCTGCTCAACATGCCGGAGAGGACCAAAGATGGGCCGAAAGCAAGGAACGACTTGAGATTTTTGAATATCAGGGGCGAGCTCCGCGGAGGAAAACCGGATGATGATGATGATGATGATGATGATGTGTTAGATGGGACGGAAGGTCGCCGCAAGGGTAAAAAGGCCAAGAAGACGGAATATTACTGTCCCCCTTCGTGCTTCACGCTAAGCGAGAAGGAGATCGACCAATTCTCCCAGTGCCTCCTTGAAGTAAAATTCCCTTACGGTTATGCGGGGAAGATAAGCGGAGACCTAGACGTACCAAAGCAGAAGTTTAGCGGGATGAAGTCTCACGACTGTCACGTGATGATGACGCAGATACTTCCAGTTGCAATTCGAGGGATAATGGACGAGCACGTCCGCGAAACGCTGTTTGGACTCTGCAACTTTTTTGACGTCATATGTCGAAAGTCGATTGGCGTGAAGAAACTCGCAAGGCTACAGGAAGAGATCGTGGTGATACTATGCGAGCTTGAGATATACTTCCCGCCCGCATTCTTCGACATTATGGTGCATCTCCTTGTCCATGTCGTAGATGATATCATCCAGCTCCGGCCGCCGTTTTTACACTCCATGATGGCGTTCGAAAGGATGAATGGTTCCATCAAAGGATACGTCCGCAACAGGGCCCGTACAGACGCAAGCATTGCCAAGGGCTTTCTGATAGAAGAGTGCATCCCTTTCTGCACGAATTTTCTAGACAAAGATGAGAACTCTTGTCTGCCCGTAAACAGGCACTTTGGCAGGATCGCTGGATGGGGACACCGCGAGGGCCAGCGCGAAATGAATGTCGACTTTCAGGGCCGACGCAACAACTTTGACATAGCAAACCTAGTCGCGCTACAACATCTAACAGTGGTCGATCCTTGGTTGGAAAAGCACAAAATGCTAATCGCGAAGTATTACAGTGACCGGGGACAACATAGGACAGAAGCAGAAATAATCAGAGAGCACATCATCCATTTCACACAGTGGTTCAGGGAGAAGATTATGGCCGATCACCCCGAGACGCCTTATTCTAAATAAGAAAAACTCATACTCACATTGTCACAAGGCCCCGCACATAACCTCATGACATATCAGGCATACGATATCAATGGTTACACATTCTACACGGCAAATAAGGACCGGAATTGCGAATACCAGAACTCGTGGGTAACGATGGAATCATTAACAGGTGACGTCAAGGAAAGATACTATGGTAGGATCGACGAGATATGGGAACTCGACTACTGCGGAGAGAAGGTGCCAATGTTCCGTGTCACATGAGCAAAGAGCGTCACGAAAGAAGGACAATATTTCACCACCATGGTTATACCTGAAGCCAAATCCGGCACGAATGTCACCGCAAAAAACGAGCCATGGGTCTTGGCTAACAAAGTGGACCAATGCTTCTTCATTAGTGACCCGACAGGGCCTAGCTGTGTTGTCGTGCGGAGAGGCAAAAGAAGCATCATCGGAATGGATGGAGTAGCCAACGAGCAAGACATTGACCAGTACGGCGACCCGAAAATGGAAGATGACAATGACGATGGAACGAAATACACAACAAGAAGAAGCAGGACAACGCTACCTATAGGTCGCCCATTCCACCGAAGAAGTCACGGTGTTCCGGGACTGAATTACTCAACCGCGACAAAGAAGGGGAAGAAAATTGTAAAACGCTAGCTAGAGATACAAGAATCATTATGTTGCCGTGTCTGTGCATGAATTCGACAAAATTAAGATGATGTAATAAGAATATTTGAGATTTTATGATTTCAAATTAATCAACACTTTATTTGAGATTTTTTTGAATTCATATCATTTTTTCAAATTTCATTATATTTACATCTATGTTGATCTACTATAATTTGTTATATATATATATATTGATTTATTTTGAATCATTTTGTAAGAATAGAAAAAATAAAAATTTGGGGGTGGACAGGAGTCGAACCGGGTGGGATGCTAGGCAGCAAGGGCACTAGCCACTTGGGTAAGTATGAGTTGTTGATACCCAGCCACGCGCAGCTCTTTTATGTAGATACTACGGATAGGCGTGGCGCACCTCCATCTGGTGCGCCACGGTTAGCTTAGGCGCGACGCACCTTTAGCTGGTGCGTCATGGATATCTTATGCGCGACGCATCTTTAGTTGGTGCGCCACGATTACAGTAGGCGCGACGCACTTCTCTGTGGTGCGTCACGGCTATCCTCTGCTATAAGCACGGGTCCGTTCCCCTCTTCTTCCCCATCTCTCTTCGATCTCGATCCATCTAAGAACCGCGCCGCGCCGCTGCCCTTCTAGCCACCGCCGCGCCGCTTCCCCATCCCCTCTAGCCCCCTCTAGCCACCGCGCCGCTTCCCATCCCGCTGCCCATCGTCGAGCGAGAAGAGCACCGCCCACCTCCATCGCCGCCCACCGCCCCACCGCCCGCTGCCAAGTACGGAGCACGACCAGGAGGAGGAGGAGTCCCAGTAGGAGGGGGAGTCACGCCGCCATCCAGGACAAGGAGGTGGAACCGCCCCACCATCCAGGACGAGGAGCCGTCCGGTTCGTCCTCGACGCCGTCCACCTGCTTCCACAACGTGAACGAATACATCGAGCCAAGGCCGCCATCTTCTTCCCCTACTTCCCCAACGTGAACGACTACACCGAGCCCCAGGTAAGCCCCTTCTCCACCCCTCCTGTCCTTTTCTTGTTCTTGTTTCTGAAACCGATCGAACCCTAGCTAGGCCATCTCTTGGAGATCGAACCCTAGGCCCTCTCTTTGTTCTTCGTTGTTCAGGTAGTGCTGGGTTAGGTGGAGAGCCAGAGATCGAACCCTAGTTTGATGTTTGAAATTGTTGCTGTTTAGGTTGTTCAAATTATGCTGAAATTGTTGTTGTTTAGGTTGTTAAAATTATACTGACATTGTTGCTGTTTAGGTTGTTCAGATTACCGCTCCTGGTTCCACTGCTCCGTTAAGACAAGCTGCTGCTCGCTGTCTCCGTTAAGACAAGTTAGTTCCAGATCCTTTAAGAATTTTTGAGACTAACCACTGGAAGTTGATAATCACCTAAGAAGTTTTTTGACAACTAAGAAACATGGTCGCTCGAAAAAAACAACTTAAGAAGTGCATGAACTAGGGTGAGTTTTATTCTGCAACTTGGGGGCCTATTTCGTACATCTATGAGGTTAGTGTTCAACGGCCAGCCATGAACATTGTTGCGGCCATGTCGTGAACCAACTGGCATGCACAGACGACAGGCAATCTCCTCCTCTATCTTCATGTCTTTCTGCAACCGTAGAAATTTAAAGTAAATTTGACTAGATGGAACCCTAGCTAATCTAATCTCGCTGTTCGTTGGCTCTAACCTTGCAAACTGTCAAATAATTAGTGGATCATCATGCCTTAATTTCCAATTTGTAATGTTCCTACTTGTGATGTTCGTTCGATCTTTTGAATAAATAAATGCCGATGATTAAAAGAGTTGGTTCACACTCAGATGGCCTAGGTGGTCCGGTGCGCCTTGTGATTTTCACAAACTTAGGATCTAGTGCATCCCACTTGGCGCAGCGGCACCACCTAGGCCACTTGTATGTGTCCACCCTAAATATAAGGCACACATCGTTACGGTTATGAATCGTACATCGCTTGATTATCTTGCTTTTTATTTTGCAGTTTTACTTGTGATGTTCGTTCGATCTTTTGAATAAATATGCCAATGATTAAAAGAGCTGGTTCATACTAAGATGGCCTGGGTGGTTCGGTGCGCCTTGTGATTTTCACAAAGTTAGGATCTTGTGCATCCCACTTGGCGCGCCGGGTCCATCTAGGCTGCTTGTATGTGTCCACCCTAAATATGAGGCACAGAGACCGATGACCATCTAGTTCCTGTTAAGAGGTACTACAGGCGGTGGTGATCCGGGGAAAGGAGGATTTCTTTCGAACTAAATAATGTCACATATGTAATATGGTTTGTGAGATCCGAAAGAAATTGAACCCTTTGGTGCACATTCGTAATGGTGACATTCCTCAGAAATCCCGTCTGGGGTTATGAACAATGTCGCCGTTATGGATGTGCACAAAAGGGTCCAATTTTTTCCGGATCTCACTATATTACATATATGATTTTGTTTAGTTTCAAAGATTTCCAGAAACCCTTCCTCCCCCCGCATCGCCATCACGTGTACTTACCTCGTAGCAGGCACAAAATGTGAAGGTCCAACTTCACATCAAGGCCAGATGACCATCTTTCCGGTTAAGAGGTACTACGGGCGGTGGTTATCCGGGGAAAGGAGGAAGATGAGGGTTTATGGAACTAAACAACGTCAGATATGTAATATCGTGAGATCCGAACGAAGTTGAACCCTTTTGTCCACATACGTAATGGTGACATTCCTCAGAAAACCCTTCCGGGGTTACGAAGAATGTCCCCATTATGTACGTGGACAAAAGGGTCTAACCTTGTTCGGATCTCACGATGTTATATATATGATTTTGTTTAGTTTCAAAGATTTCCAGAAACCCCTGTCTCCATCCTTCTCCGGACCACCATCACGTGTACTACCTCGTAGCAAGCACAAAATGTGAAGGTCCAACTTCACATCAAGGCCCGATGACCATCTTGTTCCTGTTAAGATGTACTACAAGCCGGTGGTGATCCAGGAAAAGGATGAAGATGAGGGTTTCGGTTGGAATTAAGGAACGTCGCATATGTAATACTATTGTTAGTGAGATCAGAACTGAGTTGCACCGTTTGGTACATATACGTAATGGTGATATTTTTCATAGCCCCAGACAGGGCTATGAAGAATATCACCGTTATGTATGTGCACGAAATGGTCCAACTTTGTTCGGATTTCACAAACACTTACGTATGTGATTTTGTTTAGTTTCAACGTAGTTCAGAAACCCTTGTCTTCATGCTTCTCCGGATCGCCATCACGTGTACTACCTCGTGACAAGCACAAGATATGAGAAGGGCCAATTTGATCCTTTATGTTTAACTTTCATCTTATTTATGTCATATTTCTCCATTTACTATTTATTGCAGACATGTTTAAAACTATTGTTTTTTTTCTTTCTTGTCATTACAGATGCCGAGGTGCTACGTGGTGTTTAGAGGCAGGGTTCCAGGAGTCTACGATTACTGGGAAGACTGCTTCGAGCAGGTGAACAAGTTCAAAGGGAATGCCTACAAATCCTACAACACAAGAGTGGCGGCGGAAGCTAGGTGGTTCATCCATCTCGAGGAACAGAAGAAGAAGAACAAGAACAAGTGGATGAAGACCATCGCCACCGCTCTTGTCGCCATTGCCTCGCTCGTCATGCTATGGTTCCTAGCTAGATGATTAGGTTATCGACGACTAGATAGGTCACTTGTAACGATGATGAAGCATCGATCGATGTAATCGGTCCCGATGATTAACCGTCTCATGTAGGTCACTTGTATCTATTTGACTCTGATAAACACTTTGTATTGATAATCAACTGTTTGATGCAGCTATTCGGAATTCTAAGCAGTATGATCAACGATGATATATTATTTCTTTGTCACAGAACTGTTTTGATACATTTTGTCTACTGATATTCTTTTGTATTTGAGCTGTATATACTTGTATAAATACGGTACTGTGTATTTTAAAAAAAATACAGCATAGTATACTCGTGACGCATCTAAAAGGATAGCCGTGACGCACCTAAATGGATAACCGTGACGCACCAGGGAACTTAGCCGTGGAGGAAATATATAGTCGTGACACACCTAAAGTCCTAGCCGTGGCGCACCTCCGAAATTAGGCGTGACGCGCCACAGACTAGCGGCGGCGCACCGCGCCCGAGCGTCACGGGTATGAATAGGCGCGGCGCACCAGTGGGGTGCGTCACGGCTAAACCCATAGCAAATATTGGAGGTGGAAGTGCCAGGAAACCTCAACATGGACTCACGAGTTAAAAGATTACAGCAAGAAAATCATCTTACAAGGCACAATGTGAATCACTCCAATAGGATCCGTGGCAGTGACAAATCACTATTGGCTACCCCGACCGTAGCGCGTAACAAAAGGCCGATCAGAAAAGTATCACTCGTAGCAATCATATACCATTGTTTCTATCAGCTGGTAATTTAAGTGTGGCACAGTTTCAAGTTTCTTAGACCAGCTATTAAAAGTTTCTACTTACTACTAGCAGATAGACCCGTGCGTTGCTACGGGTTTATTTTTATTAGTATATAACTATTTAAAACAATACCTACAAATTCAACGATCACGTTGCAGTGATGCCTAACCCGACCAAACCGAGTGAACCCCTGATAGAACTTGAGGGCACCAATCCTTCCACCGGTGCATCATTGGATTGCCCTCCTCCTTCGAACACCCTTCTCATGCTTGTCGACGCCGTCCTTCAATTCCCCTGATTGTCCTCTCAGGCGACGCCCTCCCCTTCCTCGAAACCCTCGACTTGCCAATTAACCATCGGGAATTTCATCCCGAAACCAGCGCGCCCACAGCCACCGCTCAAGGAATTGGGGTGCCCACCACGGGGAATTTCATCCCCAAGTGGCGCGTCGACAACCACCGCACAAGGAATTGGGGTGCCGCCGCTATAGGCTCAAGGTATCAGGGGCTAGCGTGCTAGATGTTAGTGTCGGAGTAGGTAGGGGCATGACAAGCTCAAGCCGTACATCCGGCGCGCGCAGGTTGAGATCTAACAACGCCGTCGGCGACAGGAGAAAAGAAAATTGATCGATAATGGAACGAATAAATAAAGTGCAACTACCGTATTACCCTCAATTTCAAATTAGTGTAAGTACCGGATTACCCATAAAAAAACGTCGAGTGGGAAAAATAAACTGTGTTTAAACAAGTATTGTCGCATTCTAATACTTAAAAAACGAGTATTACATTGGACTTGGTCCGTTGAATCGACCCCAACGGACGGTCCGATTTGATTTACCGTAAAACAACCCAAGATAAAAAAAATCAGCAGGGATTTTTTAGCGAGACATATGTAGCAATATTTTCCGGTTGATGTGGCTTGCAATCCAAAAACTTGCGCCTAACAATACATACCTTGCATTTCTCATGCCATGGATCTTGTCAGAAAAAAGGAAAGGGCCGTGCTGGGCTTCCCCCGGGGGATGAAAAATTTTCATCCCCCGCCTCCCCCTGCTGACACGTGGCAGCCTTTTTGACTAAATCTCTGTATACGCTTTGTGTAGCAAAAAATCCTCCCGCTTTTGCTCCTGTGTAGCAAAAAACTGTTCGGGCAAAAATTAAAGAAAATGTCAGACTTCGCCGGAGAGTTCGTCGGAGACCTCGCCGGAGTTACTGTAGCAAAAAATTTGTGCTACTGTAGCAAATTAGTTTCGTCGGAAACATCGCCGGAGCAACTTGCGGCGATCGCCGGAGAACTCTTCCTGTGCAAAAAATTTGTTCTAAAATAGCAAAAAAAATGAATAAATGTAGCAAAATAATTACTCTATTATAGCAAAAATTGACATCGCCGGAGACATCGCCGGAGTTCTCGTAGCAAAAAAATTGACAAAAAATAGCAAAAAAAAACGACTTCGCGCGCTGAGCAAAAAATTCGTGCTAAGATAGCAAAATATTATAATTATTATAGCAATTGTTTTTTGGTATTGTAGCAACAAATGACCTCGCCGGAGATATTATCGGAGTTCTTGTAGCAAAAAAAATACACAAAAATAGCAAAAAAAATACACTATTGTAGCACGGTTTCTGGCACAAAAATAGAATCGGTTTTATGGCCCGGTCGGGTGTCGGTGACGGTGGGGCGTTTGGCGCGGCCTGGTCGGCGTGCAGGAGGAGCAGGCCGCAGGGGTCGACGGCGACCACGGAGGTGTAGCTGCTGGGGGTGGGGCGGCCTGGGAAAACGCGCGGCGGGATGGTGAGCAGGGCGACGCGTGGGGGCGGCGGGAGCGTGAGGGAGAAGTCGGCGGCGCCCGGAGGGAGCTCCGCGGAGGCGGCGGCGGCCGACAGTACCCGCGGCACGCTGCCCAGGATGACCCACGACGGCGACGCGGCGGGCACCACCTTGATCGGCTTGGTCGGTGGCGACGCGGCGGACGCCACCTCGATGGGCTTGGTCGGCGGCGACGCGGCGGGCGCCACCTCGATGGGCTTGGTCGGCGGCGACGCGGCGGGCGCCACCTCGATGGGCTTGGTCGGCGGTGATGCGGCGGGCGCCACCTCGATGGGCTTGGTCGGCGGCGACGCGGCGGGCGTGGAAGAGCAGCACTGCAGCGGGCGACGGGCTGCTCCGGCGGGCGCGGCGTGCTCGGGCTCGGGCTCGACCTTGGATCCCTTGACGGAGCGCGGAGATGGGGATGGTTGGGTGGGGCGGCTACTCCTCGGAGCAGCAGGCGAGGGCGTGGCGAAGCTCCTCGGAGCAGCAGGTCGCCGGCGTGTCCTGGGAGCTGGCGCGGCGGCGCATGGCCTGGGCCGGTGAGATCCGCCCGTGAAAAACGAAGAAAAAACGCGAGGATAACAACCTGTGGCTCGGAGGGCTCGAGTAGAACGTGGGTGCAGGGCCCACCCTGACGGTTCGCGTACGAGCGCGCGTGTCGAGTGTCGAGTGTCGACCCGGAGGATGATCCTCCGGGGGAACACCAGCGTTTCCCAAAAGGAAATGTGCCACACTCACCGGGTGAGATTTTGTTCTGGTTCGCAACTAACCAACTTTCTAAAACTGGCTTTTCTCTTCGTTACCGGCCAGCCAGTTTACACTCAGGCGGTTCTCATGGAGGAGCACATTGGTCCGCTCCATGCTCAGCAACGCCCATAGCATCTTCAGATCGGAGACGGCCAGGAGGTTGCAGCTGTCGCAGGCAAATCGCGTGGTCTTCGCCGCTGGATCCAGGAAGAGCTTCGTCCCGCTGGCCGCCGTACTCCTCCCCATAGGCCGCCTCAATGACCTTCGAACGGACATGGCCGCCGCCGCCGCTAGCCTGTACATGTTGCTGCCGACGCACCCGAGGACAGGCATCCCGTTCCGCTAGTATCCCTACGCGGTGCCTCGTCGCCCGTCGCGCGCCGCTGTACAAGCTAGACACTTGGTTCAGCTTCAGAAAAGAAAAACGTTTCATTTGGGCCAGTAATGTACTGCGTCTAGATATGCTAATTATGCGATGGCTTATTTGCGCGTGTCCAGTGCGCCAAGCCACGCTCAGCGATCGGGGGTCGGGGAAGACCTGCACTCAAGGATCGATGAGGGGAAGGAATCGGACAAGAGACCTATCGAGCAGGGAAAGCAACCACGCACGCGACGTACCACGTACCACGACATGACGTACCATCACGGCATCAAGCAAAATTATAGTATAGATTCCTTCCCGTTTACCCGTTAAGAAAATTAATATCTCAAAACAACAACAATGATTGAAGTGAAGTAGTTTAGTGATCTACAAGACCCTGCGAATTTTTCCACTATACCAACTACCACGTAAGCATTTCTATTCCCAACCAAGCACATATATGAGAAAACAAAAACTATCTCTAAGCATATAGCAATGAAAACTAGAGAGTACTAACAGCTTTAAATAACAGATGCATAAAAGCTAAACGCAGTACTAGCAAAAAGTGAACACTCACGTAACAATAAAAATGAAAACTATAGTGTTTAAAGCAATGAAAACGGAGCGTGTATCTCTCCCACAAAAGTATGATAAGATCCAACCATAAGCTACAAAAAATAAAGCTAAACAAACTAAAAGCAAAAAATAAAATACGCTCCAAGTAAAGCACATAAGATGTGACTGAATAAAAATATAGTTTCACTAGAAGTGACCTGATAATTTGTCGATTAAGAAGGGATGCCTTGGGCATCCCCAAGCTTAAATGCTTGAGTCTTCTTGGAATTTTCTTGGATCTACCACCCGGGCATCCCCAAGCTTAGTCTCTTCACACTACAAGAAATATGTTGATACATGACCCTTTTTTATTGACCATGGATGAATTTGTCATAGATCCATGACCATGTTTAATCTGTTGGTCATGACATGTTTGGGAGGGACCAAACACATGACTTTTTTGCCAAAAAAGTCATGATTTTCTTTAACAGGATGGTCATAGGACATGATACCTGGTGTATGACCCTTTTTTTGCTTATCTAAGACCAAATTAATTGGTCATGCGTTTGTTGGCTGTGATGATTTGTATTACTTGGCAGCCACCTCAGCAGGTGAGACGCACTGACTTGTGGGGCCCACTAACACGTGGCTCTACCGATTTTGTGATTGGTCTGACAAGTGGGCCATGGTCTCATGTTTTTTTTCTCACTTGGCTGTACTGCTATTACAATTGTGGCACACCAGCGCCCAGCCCACGCGCACACCACGCCCAGCCAAGCCCAGCCCAGCCCGCGCAGTGCTATTACGATTTTAAGTTAGCAAAAATAAGCGCTCGCGGGGACTCGAACCCCGACCGTGCTGCTTGGTTCGCACGTTCGTTGCCATTGAGGTGTAGTCGCTATTCTGTTGTGTATCCAGAGACGCATCGTTTTATTCGTATCTTATCTGAATTCTAGATCGAGTTAACGAGAGTTAAGTTGTCTGAATCTTAGATCGAGGCAACTTGTCTGAATCTTAGATCGAGACACCATCTGTTCGGAGGCGTGCAAGGCCACCGGCGGCGGGGGAGGCTACCGTCGGCGACGCCGGAGCGCCTCGGTGCTTACAGGCGGGGGCGGAGGCGGGGGAGGCTACCGTCGGCGACGCCGGAGCGCCTCGGTGCTTACAGGCGGGGGCGGAGGCGAGGGAGGCTACCGTCGGCGACGCCGGAGCGCCTCGGTGCTTACAGGCGGGGGCGGAGGCGGCCGGCAAAGGCGGAGGTGGGGAAGGAGCTGCCCTGGTTGACCTCGCCAGGACAGGAGTGCCTCGCCCTGCTGGTGGCCTCTCTCTGTGCCCTGCTGGTGGCCTCCTCTCTCTGGTTCTGCTCATGCTCGAAGAACAGCAGGGTATGCACCCCTCTCCTCTCTCTGGTCTTGATCCTCTGCTATTTCTCTCTTGATCTCTCTGGTCTAGCTAGAGCCCCCACCTGCACCTGCTACACTGCTTGAATAGATGAAAGTAATTTAGTGTAATTAAGTAATTAGAGATTTATGGCATAGCTAGGTTTTTTGTTCTTGAGTAATTGATTTAAGTTACATAACTGAATAATGAATCAAAAAAATGTTATTGATGTGTTAACTGAAGAATTAAGCAACAGATTTGCATGCTTCTGTTACTGCTATATTTTGTAGTGATGCATTATAATTTGGTAGAATAAAGTAACTTATTAGTTTTGTGGTCTTTGGCAGATGGACAGAAGTTGGATTATAAAAGGGGTTAGAAAGCTTTCCACTGAACATATCAAGGGAGTGGAAGATTTCATGCAATTTGTCCGCGCAAGATTTGCCAACGATGCTGCCATTCTTTGTCCATGTTGTCGATGCTTGAACCGTAAAGAACAGACCCAAGGTATAGTGGAAGATCATCTGCTTCTTAATGGGATGGCCAGCACATATGATAGGTGGGTCCACCATGGAGAAACTTTTCTTCAAGAACCTCAACATGGTGAAGATGTTGAAGAGCCACACCATGGTGGTGATGATGACTTTGAGTTTATGGAAAATGTTTTGGAAGATGATGATGGTTTGGACAAAGAGGATGGATATGAAGATGATAGGATTCCTGACTTATTGAGGGATCTGTACAATTCTGAAGACCATGTTGATGGACAGAAGTCACTATTTGCCGAGGTATTAGAGGAGGCTAAGCGTGTAGCTGTTGCAGGGGGGAAATTTTCAAGATTTACCTTCACCGTGAAGTTACTCCACGTCAAGTCTTACTACCGGATTAGAAATGCTGCATTCAACGCAATACTGAATCTTTTGACCCTGCAATTCCCTAATAGTGGTGTTCCCAAGAATTATGATGAAGCCTTGAGCATAATCCGCAAGTTGGGTCTAGGTTATGTTTCAATACATGTCTGCCCAAATAATTGTGTCTTGTTTCGGAAGGATTATGCCCTGTGTGACAGCTGCCCCAAATGCAATGCCCCAAGGTGGAAAGATGCCGATGGGAAAAGATCGATACCGCAGAAGGTTTTGAGGCACTTTCCTTTGAAAGCAAGGCTGAAGCGGATGTTTCTCTCGGAGAAATCATCAGATGATGTACAATGGCACAAGCTCAAGCGGCAGCCTGTGGAAGATGAGTTGAGCCATCCAGTGGACGGAGAAGCATGGAAAGATTTTGACGAGAAATATCCAAAGTTTGCAGAAGACCCAAGGAACATAAGACTCGGCCTTGCCACATATGGCTTTAATCCGTTCGGAAACCAGAGCACGTCATATAGCATGTGGCCAGTTTTTGTGGTGCCCTACAACATGACCCCATGGGCATGCATGGATCAGTCCAACTTTATGATGGCGTTGCTTATACCGGGTCCAGAGTCTCCAGGAAAGGATTTCGATGTCTTTATGGAGCCTCTCGTAGAAGAATTGCTCCATCTTTGGAATGGTGTACCTAATACTTACGATGCCTTGACACCTGACAAGAAGTTCACTCTGCGTGCTGCAGTCATATGGTGCATCCATGATTTTCCAGCACTTTACACTTTGTCGGGAAGGATCACGGCGGGTTATCAGGCATGTGTGCGTTGTGACAAAAACCCTTGCTCAATGAAGATAAGGAACAAGATTTGCTTCATTGGGCATCGCCGTTTTCTTCCTCGAAACCATGGTTGGCGAAAAAGTACAGAGTTTAATGGTGAGACTGAAACCCGTGACCAGCCGGCAGAATTCAGTAAAGAAGAGCTGAAGCAGCAACTTGAAAAGGTCAAAGATGTCAGACCGGGAAAGCTTGTGAAGAAAAGAAAGCGTGAGGAAGGTCAATGTTGGGACCGAAGGTCCTGTTTGTGGGACTTGGAATACTGGCATGATCTCAAATTGAGGAATAATCTCGATGTAATGCACATCGAGAAAAATATATGTGATAATCTGCTTGGCACATTCCTCAACATTGAAGGAAAGACAAAGGACACTTTGAACTCCAGGCTTGATCTTGAAGACATGGGCATAAGGGAAGAGTTGCATCTAAGGCCTAAAGTCAAAGATTCATTTGAAATGCCACCAGCATGGTATACAATGAGTAAAGAAGAAAAACGTGCATTCTGTGAGTTCATCAGAGCCGTGAGATTTCCCGATGGTTATGCTGCTAACCTAGCAAAGTGTGTTTCCCCCGATGGATGCAAGCTCCATGGGCTGAAAACTCATGATTGTCACATCCTTCTCCAAAGGATTTTGCCAGCCGCCCTCCGAGGAATCATGCATCATGATATATATGAAGCAGTTGCTGAGCTGGGAAATTTCTTCAGAGAATTGTGCTGCAAAACAGTAAAGCTATCTGTGCTGAAAAGACTTGAAAAGGAAATCCCAATAATTCTTTGCAAGCTTGAGAAGATCTTCCCTCCAGCCTTCTTCACCGTGATGGTCCATTTGACCGTGCATTTACCAAAAGAAGCAATGCTTACAGGCCCCGTGCAATATGGTTGGATGTTCCCAGTCGAAAGAAGGCTGCTTACTTGTAAGCGTTCTGTGCGAAACACGGCGAGGCCTGAAGGTTCGATTGTTGAAGCCTATGTCGTTGATGAGTGCTTGACATTTTGTTCAAGGTACTTTGATGATGTGGAAACGAGATGGAATCGCCCAAGCAGAAATAGTGAGAGGGATGATTCGCACATTGGTGATGTGTCAGTTTTCAATCATGGTGTGAAATTTATTGGAGGGTCAAAGTACTTGGAGGTTGATGATGAATATGACAAGATGGTGTGGTTTGTGCTCAGCAGTTGCGCTGAGGTGCAACCATATATAGAGTAAGTTATATTTTGTGCACTCGTTATATTTTCTCCGTGGGTTGGAAGGAACCCAACTTTTATCACCCACCAGATGTTTTAACTCACTACTCTTTCCTTGGGTTTGCAGGATTTTCAAGGAAGAGTTGAATAAGCAAGAAAGCCGCATCCCTGTTGATAAAAGGCTTGCCAAGGGATTTGCTAAATGGTTTAAGAATAATGTGAGATATTTAGCCATGGAATCCATTATGACACGATCTTCTTTTTGTGTGTTATTCACCCTGATTTATTTTGTGCAGATTGGCAAGATGCATGATGAGAAGAAGGTCAGTGATGATCTATTTGCTTTGGCATGCGAGCCGGATAAGCGAGTAAGAGTGTATTCAGCATGTATCGTTGACGGTGTCCGGTACCACACTCTTGACCGCGAGAAAAACAGAAAGACACAGAATAGTGGAATAGTCACCGAGGGAGATCGCGATGGTGAGCCTTTTGACTTCTATGGTCAGCTCAGAAGCATCATTCATTTGAAGTACAACTCCAGCGGAGGCATGGACCGTTCAGTTGTCTTATTTCGGTGTGACTGGTTCGATCTTGGTGTCAAGAGGAACGCCGGATTGAGAGATGATGGACACTTCAGAAGCATCAACACTGCAAGGTTTTGGTTTAAGAATGATCCTTTTATTCTGACAACTCAAGCAACAAAGGTTTTCTATGTGCCAGACACGTATTTGCAGGGAAGTTGGCAAGTTGTGCAAAAGTTCCAGCATAGACACTTGTGGAGTATTAAGGAAACTGAAATGGAAAAGGGTCCAGGTGGTGGTGGCCTAACATATCAGGATGATAATTGTACAGAAGTTCCGGTGCAGACACGTGAAGCCAATGTCCAAACCAGAGTGCAAATGGACCGGCAAGAACCTGTTCTTGTAGATGCTTCAGTTGTAGAAGGCATTAAGAAAAAAAGAAAGGTTGTTGTCAATGAACATGAAAGCGAGGATGAAGGAGATGATACTATGTTGCAGTATGCTAGTGATGATGGGGAAAATAGGACTGGGCATAGAATTCCTGGTTTTGGCATCGATGACGATGAGTAGCATATGGTAATGAAGGTAAAAATTATAACTATGCTTCTGTAATTTAGATAGTACTAACCTACTGGAATTTCATTGATGTTAGATAGTACTAACCTTTTTTGAATTGTATTGCAGCCTGATGCATCTTGGTGTTGCTTGATGTCTCCAAGATGCCTGTTGCTTGATCAAGATGGATGCCTGTTGCACAAGATGGATGCCTGTTGCTGTCTGTTGCTTCATGTAGCTGAAACTTGTAGTTGATGCTTGTTGCTGTCTGTTGGATCTTGTAGTTGATGCTTGTTGCTGAAACTTGTAGCTGTCTGTTGGATCTTGTAGTTGAATTTGTGGCGTGTTGCTGAAACTGAATTTGTATTGAATTTGTAGCGTGTTGTTAAGAAATGACCAAGATGGATCTTGTAGTTGATGCATGTTGTTGTCTGTTGCACAAGGTTGCTTGATGGACAAGGTTGAAACTGAACTTATGCTTGCTTGATGAATTGCTGTTGAAACTGAACTTATGCTTGCTGTTGAGAAATGACCAAAAAAAGGTCGAGACCTGGGACTCGAACCCAGGACCTCTAGTTCGAATAGATACTTCATTGCCACTGGAAGAGATATGTGATCTTGTAATAGTAGGATGATTACAACATTTTATATATAACATTTATGTGTGCCAATTCACTTAAACATAACTGAAATTTAACTGGAGGTTAATAAAATGTAAATGCTGGAACTTGCTGGAGACTGACATAGCATCTTCAAACACAGAATTTCACACACATTGCTGGAACACATTCCATAAACTGACATAACATGTTCAAACAACCAAAAGCAAACATAGGTTCAAAAGCTTAATACTCTAGCTTGACAAACTGACATAGGTTCCATAAAACTGACAGACACATCACATAAGTTCAAAAGCATTACTAACATGACTCTAGCTTGACAACCTGACATAAACATCTTGTCAGTTCAAAAGCATCAGACGCTTCAGCTTAAGCTTATTCACACAGCCCTCCACATGGCTTCAGCTTCTTCACAACCAACTTGAGACCTGAAGTGTTCTTGAGGGTGCGGCGAAACCAGAAGAGAAGGATATCTCCCACTTTGAACTTCTCGCCCAATTTGTTCACCACAGACATCCACTGCATCGTCATCATGGCCCTGTTGTCACCTTTGGCTTTCCCAAGCAGGATCTTGACATCACTTTTGTCATTTCTACGATGATAGACCTTAATGGTAGCTTCCTTGCTTGGCAGGTGCCTTAGGTGCTTGCTGAGGTGATCCTTGGTATATTTCTTGGTGAAATACTGCAAGGATAATGTAAGCAATTAGTCTCTGTGCAAAAATATACCAACAGAGATGAAGAAAGTGTGGTGCAGGTCAATCTACCATTTTTCCTTTGATGTTGATGGTGTGTGACTTCTGCAAAGTGCAGATGTACAATGGCTTGTGTGGTTTGTTGTTGGCACAGAACTCCTTGAGCAATGCCACCTGTCGGTGGTCCATTGCAACTTTGTTGCCAAACTCACGATGTGGTGCATAGGTGTCATGGCCCTTATTACCTGGGCCTACATACAAGGATTAAGAAATGTAAATACAAAACTGAATCAGCACTACAACAAATCAGAAGCACGAGTACAAGCCATACCTCTGATGGTCTTGGCCCTAGTGCACACTTCATCGTCACTAATGGCAATTGCGTCAACGGCAATTGCGTCAACTTCCTCCTGTTTCACATCCATTGTGGCCTAATAAAAAAAGACAACAATAATTTAGATACTACTTTACATGTATTTCAACTAATAGCTTATTATATCTAACAGCTACTAATGGAAATGACCAGTTCATAGAAACAACTGATGCATCAGTCATTATTACTACAGTGAACAATGACAACTGATAAATGCAGTACCTGAACTCAATTCAATAACCAACACACAGAGACATCTTAATCCAGATTGGGAACTTGTAGACCAGTACCAGTTTTAAAATGCAGTTGATTTACCATTATGAGGAAGCTAAGGTGATATCATTTCCAGTTACTGAAAAATGTTAATTAACAAATGGCAAATGATTATCCAAGAACCTAATCATGAACTTAAAATTCCAACCAGATCTATTCTTGACATGGTTTAACACATGAAACGTCATATTTCATCATAAGATCCACACTAGCTAGGACACAGAGTCTTCTTCACGCTCAATAACAAAACAGGAGAATATCTTAGCGCAGGTGACTGATACGAAGAAGAGGCAAAACCCGCTCGATAACAAAACCCGCAAGTACTCGCAGAGGCTGTTCTGCCCTACTTGGTCTAGAAGCGGAGCTTGGTGAAGAACGACCTGTTCTTGCCGGTCTTGAACCTCTCCTCGAACTTGGCCTTGGCTGCCTTGGCGGTGGTCAAGATTCTACTTTGCAGTTGGGGGATTACTCGAAAAAAAAGAGAAACGACGGTGGATAGGGAAACGAGCAAATCCACAAGCGAATGTGGGACTCCAGGAAACGGCGGCGATGGTCTCACGAGGAAAGGGAGGCGATATTGCCCTAGCTAAATCTAGCAGAAACGGCGGTGGAGGAGGGACACGAGGAGGGACATCAGATCTCACCTTGAGTGTGGGGTTTCCTCCGGCGCGGGCGACGGAATCGGTGGCCATCGCGGGCGGTGGCCGGCGCGGACGACGGAATCGGCGCGTGTTCTCCGAACTGACGAGGGGGAGTGGGGAGGCGAAGTGGCGAGGCGAAGTGGCGAAGGTGGGTGGGGGAACTGAATAGGAGGTGGACTTGAGGAGGTGGACTCCTCTCTGCCGTACGTGGCCTCACTGACGTGTGGGTCCCACGGACAGGGGCCCACATGTAAGCACCACAACTTTCCTGGTGGTAGATTTGAGTGGTGTTGGAATGGTGCTATGGAGGAATTTTGCTTAATCACATTTGAATAAATTAAATTTTCAAAAAACAACCATTATCTAAGCGCTCAAAACGGCTGTTTTCTGTGGATACTAGGGCATATATAACAACACCACGCGAAGATCTTGCATCGTTTCGATTTTTTTGAATTTTCTGGAATTTTCAAAGCCGGTTTCGGTGAACGGTCAAAACGAGGGACATGACCGTTCGTACCTAGGGGTTGAATCTTGATGAACTCTTGGTGTTTCTATGTTGAAATAGGTACTTGGCTACCTAGAAATGATTTTTTCAAAAAATAAAGAGAAAACTACGAGGCACCTGTAGTTCAAATTTGGCCCGGTTTCAGCTGAATCGGCAGAAATTTGTCTTTTTCAAATGAGGTGTATTTTGAGCTATTCAGAGGTAGTAAGTTTGTTATTTGTAGATCAAACATGACATAATATATTTAGAATTTTACTTTGTACATTTTTGCAACATATTTTGTGTATGTGCTTCACAAAACAAGCCGGTTTTGACACTCCGGGAAGGGAAAATGGTATTTTTATTCAACGAAAAATAAAACTTTCTTCGTGAACATTGTTAGTTGTTCCAATATGCACCTTTGTGTGGAATATGGGCACATTTAAACAAACTATGCCATGGATGTGGCCAAAACTTCCGTCATTTCAACCGAAAGCCATGAATCTTCGTACGAGATAGCTCATTTCTGTGAACACATTTTCCACCAAATTGTCGTATTCCAAGTTTATTATTTTTGGTGGATACTAGGGCATATATAACAACACCACGCGAAGATCTTGCATCGTTTCGATTTTTTTTGAATTTTCTGGAATTTTCAAAGCCGGTTTCGGTGAACGGTCAAAACGGGGGACATGACCGTTCGTACCTAGGGGTTGAATCTTGATGAACTCTTGGTGTTTCTATGTTGAAATAGGTACTTGGCTACCTAGAAATGATTTTTTCAAAAAATAAAGAGAAAACTACGAGGCACCTGTAGTTCAAATTTGGCCCGGTTTCAGCTGAATCGGCAGAAATTTGTCTTTTTCAAATGAGGTGTATTTTGAGCTATTCAGAGGTAGTAAGTTTGTTATTTGTAGATCAAACATGACATAATATATTTAGAATTTTACTTTGTACATTTTTGCAACATATTTTGTGTATGTGCTTCACAAAACAAGCCGGTTTTGACACTCTGGGAAGGGAAAATGGTATTTTTATTCAACGAAAAATAAAACTTTCTTCGTGAACATTGTTAGTTGTTCCAATATGCACCTTTGTGTGGAATATGGGCACATTTAAGCAAACTATGCCATGGATGTGGCCAAAACATCCGTCATTTCAACCGAAAGCCATGAATCTTCGTACGAGATAGCTCATTTCTGTGAACACATTTTTCACCAAATTGTCGTATTCCAAGTTTATTATTTTTGGTGGATACTAGGGCATATATAACAACACCACGCGAAGATCTTGCATCGTTTCGATTTTTTTTGAATTTTCTGGAATTTTCAAAGCCGGTTTTGGTGAACGGTCAAAACGGGGGACATGACCGTTCGTACCTAGGGGTTGAATCTTGATGAACTCTTGGTGTTTCTATGTTGAAATAGGTACTTGGCTACCTAGAAATGATTTTTTCAAAAAATAAAGAGAAAACTACGAGGCACCTGTAGTTCAAATTTGGCCCGGTTTCAGCTGAATCGGCAGAAATTTGTCTTTTTCAAATGAGGTGTATTTTGAGCTATTCAGAGGTAGTAAGTTTGTTATTTGTAGATCAAACATGACATAATATATTTATAATTTTACTTTGTACATTTTTGCAACATATTTTGTGTATGTGCTTCACAAAACTAGCCGGTTTTGACACTCCGGGAAGGGAAAATGGTATTTTTATTCAACAAAAAATAAAACTTTCTTCGTGAACATTGTTAGTTGTTCCAATATGCACCTTTGTGTGGAATATGGGCACATTTAAACAAACTATGCCATGGATGTGGCCAAAACATCCGTCATTTCAACCGAAAGCCATGAATCTTCGTACGAGATAGCTCATTTCTGTGAACACATTTTTCACCAAATTGTCGTATTCCAAGTTTATTATTTTTGGTGGATACTAGGGCATATATAACAACACCACGCGAAGATCTTGCATCGTTTCGATTTTTTTTGAATTTTCTGGAATTTTCAAAGCCGGTTTCGGTGAACGGTCAAAACGGGGGACATGACCGTTCGTACCTAGGGGTTGAATCTTGATGAAATCTTGGTGTTTCTATGTTGAAATAGGTACTTGGCTACCTAGAAATCATTTTTTCAAAAAATAAAGAGAAAACTACGAGGCACCTGTAGTTCAAATTTGGCCCGGTTTCAGCTCAATCGGCAGAAATTTGTCTTTTTCAAATGAGGTGTATTTTGAGCTATTCAGAGGTAGTAAGTTTGTTATTTGTAGATCAAACATGACATAATATATTTAGAATTTTACTTTGTACATTTTTGCAACATATTTTGTGTATGTGCTTCACAAAACAAGCCGGTTTTGACACTCCGGGAAGGGAAAATGGTATTTTTATTCAACGAAAAATAAAACTTTCTTCGTGAACATTGTTATTTGTTCCAATATGCACCTTTGTGTGGAATATGGGCACATTTAAACAAACTATGCCATGGATGTGGCCAAAACTTCCGTCATTTCAACCGAAAGCCATGAATCTTCGTACGAGATAGCTCATTTCTGTGAACACATTTTCCACCAATTGTCGTATTCCAAGTTTATTATTTTTGGTGGATACTAGGGCATATATAACAACACCACGCGAAGATCTTGCATCGTTTCGATTTTTTTTGAATTTTCTGGAATTTTCAAAGCCGGTTTCGGTGAACGGTCAAAACGGGGGACATGACCGTTCGTACCTAGGGGTTGAATCTTGATGAACTCTTGGTGTTTCTATGTTGAAATAGGTACTTGGCTACCTAGAAATGATTTTTTCAAAAAATAAAGAGAAAACTACGAGGCACCTGTAGTTCAAATTTGGCCCGGTTTCAGCTGAATCGGCAGAAATTTGTCTTTTTCAAATGAGGTGTATTTTGAGCTATTCAGAGGTAGTAAGTTTGTTATTTGTAGATCAAACATGACATAATATATTTAGAATTTTACTTTGTACATTTTTGCAACATATTTTGTGTATGTGCTTCACAAAACAAGCCGGTTTTGACACTCCGGGAAGGGAAAATGGTATTTTTATTCAACGAAAAATAAAACTTTCTTCGTGAACATTGTTAGTTGTTCCAATATGCACCTTTGTGTGGAATATGGGCACATTTAAACAAACTATGCCATGGATGTGGCCAAAACTTCCGTCATTTCAACCGAAAGCCATGAATCTTCGTACGAGATAGCTCATTTCTGTGAACACATTTTCCACCAAATTGTCGTATTCCAAGTTTATTATTTTTGGTGGATACTAGGGCATATATAACAACACCACGCGAAGATCTTGCATCGTTTCGATTTTTTTTGAATTTTCTGGAATTTTCAAAGCCGGTTTCGGTGAACGGTCAAAACGGGGGACATGACCGTTCGTACCTAGGGGTTGAATCTTGATGAACTCTTGGTGTTTCTATGTTGAAATAGGTACTTGGCTACCTAGAAATGATTTTTTCAAAAAATAAAGAGAAAACTACGAGGCACCTGTAGTTCAAATTTGGCCCGGTTTCAACTGAATCGGCAGAAATTTGTCTTTTTCAAATGAGGTGTATTTTGAGCTATTCAGAGGTAGTAAGTTTGTTATTTGTAGATCAAACATGACATAATATATTTAGAATTTTACTTTGTACATTTTTGCAACATATTTTGTGTATGTGCTTCACAAAACAAGCCGGTTTTGACACTCTGGGAAGGGAAAATGGTATTTTTATTCAACGAAAAATAAAACTTTCTTCGTGAACATTGTTAGTTGTTCCAATATGCACCTTTGTGTGGAATATGGGCACATTTAAGCAAACTATGCCATGGATGTGGCCAAAACATCCGTCATTTCAACCGAAAGCCATGAATCTTCGTACGAGATAGCTCATTTCTGTGAACACATTTTTCACCAAATTGTCGTATTCCAAGTTTATTATTTTTGGTGGATACTAGGGCGTATATAACAACACCACGCGAAGATCTTGCATCGTTTCGATTTTTTTTGAATTTTCTGGAATTTTCAAAGCCGGTTTCGGTGAACGGTCAAAACGGGGGACATGACCGTTCGTACCTAGGGGTTGAATCTTGATGAAATCTTGGTGTTTCTATGTTGAAATAGGTACTTGGCTACCTAGAAATCAATTTTTCAAAAAATAAAGAGAAAACTACGAGGCACCTGTAGTTCAAATTTGGCCCGGTTTCAGCTCAATCGGCAGAAATTTGTCTTTTTCAAATGAGGTGTATTTTGAGCTATTCAGAGGTAGTAAGTTTTTTATTTGTAGATCAAACATGACATAATATATTTAGAATTTTACTTTGTACATTTTTGCAACATATTTTGTGTATGTGCTTCACAAAACAAGCCGGTTTTGACACTCCGGGAAGGGAAAATGGTATTTTTATTCAACGAAAAATAAAACTTTCTTCGTGAACATTGTTAGTTGTTCCAATATGCACCTTTGTGTGGAATATGGGCACATTTAAACAAACTATGCCATGGATGTGGCCAAAACATCCGTCATTTCAACCGAAACCCATGAATCTTCGTACGAGATAGCTCATTTCTGTGAACACATTTTCCACCAAATTGTTGTATTCCAAGTTTATTATTTTTTGTGGATACTAGGGCATATATAACAACACCACGCGAAGATCTTGCATCGTTTCGATTTTTTTTGAATTTTCTGGAATTTTTAAAGCCGGTTTCGGTGAACGGTCAAAACGGGGGACATGACCGTTCGTACCTAGGGGTTGAATCTTGATGAACTCTTGGTGTTTCTATGTTGAAATAGGTACTTGGCTACCTAGAAATGATTTTTTCAAAAAATAAAGAGAAAACTACGAGGCACCTGTAGTTCAAATTTGGCCCGGTTTCAACAGAATCGGCAGAAATTTGTCTTTTTCAAATGAGGTGTATTTTAAGCTATTCAGAGGTAGTAAGTTTGTTATTTGTAGATCAAACATGACATAATATATTTAGAATTTTACTTTGTACATTTTTGCAACATATTTTGTGTATGTGCTTCACAAAACAAGCCGGTTTTGACACTCCGGGAAGGGAAAATGGTATTTTTATTCAACGAAAAATAAAACTTTCTTCGTGAACATTGTTAGTTGTTCCAATATGCACCTTTGTGTGGAATATGGGCACATTTAAACAAACTATGCCATGGATGTGGCCAAAACATCCGTCTTTTGAACCGAAAGCCATGAATCTTCGTACGAGATAGCTCATTTCTGTGAACACATTTTCCACCAAATTGTCGTATTCCAAGTTTATTATTTTTGGTGGATACTAGGGCATATATAACAACACCACGCGAAGATCTTGCATCGTTTCGATTTTTTTTGAATTTTCTGGAATTTTCAAAGCCGGTTTCGGTGAACGGTCAAAACGGGGGACATGACCGTTCGTACCTAGGGGTTGAATCTTGATGAAATCTTGGTGTTTCTATGTTGAAATAGGTACTTGGCTACCTAGAAATGATTTTTTAAAAAAATAAAGAGAAAACTACGAGGCACCTGTAGTTCAAATTTGGCCCGGTTTCAGCTGAATCGGCAGAAATTTGTCTTTTTCAAATGAGGTGTATTTTGAGCTATTCAGAGGTAGTAAGTTTGTTATTTCTAGATCAAACATGACATAATATATTTAGAATTTTACTTTGTACATTTTTGCAACATATTTTGTGTATGTGCTTCACAAAACAAGCCGGTTTTGACACTCCGGGAAGGGAAAATGGTATTTTTATTCAACGAAAAATAAAACTTTCTTCGTGAACATTGTTAGTTGTTCCAATATGCACATTTGTGTGGAATATGGGCACATTTAAACAAACTATGCCATGGATGTGGCCAAAACATCCGTCATTTCAACCGAAAGCCATGAATCTTCGTACGTTTTAGGTTCCGTCGTCATCTTTGTGCAAACAATTTGGTTATTTGTACATCAAATATAACACATTTTAGGTTCTTTGTGTAAACAGAGTGTAAGAAGCATGATTCAACCCCGAGACACGGACGGTGACCGCGGCGATTTCGAACCGGTCTAGAAACAAGTGATAGAAATTCGTAAAAATCCAAAACAAATGGAAAAGTTATTCGTGTTATGTGACATAGCAACCGAAATAGTTGGTTTGAATTAATCAATACCCAATTATTATTCCAAAGTTTCACATGTGAGGCCAAAAATAGAAAGAAAACTCAAAAATTAGGTTCCAAATCGTAATTCCCGCTGTCCCGCCTCCTGTCCCGCCTCCGACCAAAATATTTCGGGATCCCCGCCCCCGACCAATTAATTCCCGCCCCGACCTCTCCCCCGACCAATTCATTCCCCTCTCCACCGCTCAGATCCAATCCGCTCTCCGCACGCCGCACCACCGCACCACCTCTCTCCCGACGGCGACGGAGGAGGCACCACCGCACCACCGCACCACCTCTCCCCATCGCACCTCACCGCGCCACCTCTCCCCCCTCTCCCCACCGCACCGCACTGCACCACACCGCCGCACACCCTACCTCTCCCCCGACGGCGACGGAGGAGGCACACCTCACCCCACCTCTCCCCACCTCACCGCGCCACCGCACTACACCACTATCCCCTCTACCCTCTCCCCACCGCACCGCACCACCGCACATCACCACTATCCCGACGACGGCGGCAGGAGGCGGGACAGGAGCCGCGACAGGAACGACGACGACGACCGCCACACCATCGATCTAAACCTCGTCGACGGTGAGTTGTCCCGTCCATCTCCCTTAGCTAGCTCCTTGTTCTAGGTTTAGGGTTCTTCTACATAGCATGATTTGATCCCCACCTGCATGATTTGATCCCCACCTGCATGATTTGATCCATCTTATTGATGCTACTGTTGTTTAGTTTAGGGCTTATTGATGCTACTGTTGTTTAGTTTAGGGCTCATTGATGCTACTATTGTTTATTTTAGGGCTCATTGATGCTACTGCTGTTTAGTTTAGGGCTCATTGATGCTACTGTTGTTTAGTTTTACAATAACTCTGATATGAAATCATATTTGCTAAGAAAGAATGCTATATTTCCTAAGAAGGAAGTTAATTTCCTGTTACATCAAATTTTCGTGTGAACAAATTCTTTTCATTGTAATTTTTTACTAACCAGATCAAAACTCCAGGTTGAGATCATCAATGGAAAAGATGTCAAAGAAGAACCTGCTTGCCGGTAAGTAACCTTGTTCCTTATGCTTTTCCTGCTACCTTGTCTATGTTTGCTTCCATGTATCTCTAGCTTATTACATGCTGTTCTTGTAATATATGGTTATATTTTTTCATTGTATTGCATGCTATTATGTCCTGTTCTAGCTATGGTCATATTTTTTCTTGTGCTTGTTAAGGTACCAGGAATAAGGATAAATAAAACATGATAGGATAGATAAATTGCCTAGAATGGGGTTGTTTATTAGTTCCTAATGAATTAATTGTACTCAATACCATGTTTCAAAGATTCAACTTACTTGTTTTCGTTGTCTTGCTTCTCAATGCAATTCAACCAAATCAAACTCACGGTTGCTTAATTTTATCTTACAAAAAGAAGCACCTGCCACGGAATACGAGAAGATTAGGGTTCAGCAAATGTTGAGGAACAATCGTATATTCCAGTCCCTTGGCATCGGTGCACTAGTATCCATGATTAGGAATTCAAACAATGTTGTTACTGAAGCTAGTGCAATTACAACCAATGATTCAACATCTGCCATAACTCAAGACTCAAGCTCAGAGTACAGTCCTGAGGACGATGGAGTGATTGGTCAAGATGAAAGTGATGATACCGTAGTGAAGAAGCAAGTTAAGGTGGGTGTGGTGGTGGGAAGGGGGGGGCTTAATTTGTGTGCTCTTTGTTTAATCTGTGCAAAGACTTTTCTTACTCATTATCTAATGCCATTGTCTTTGTTGTTTCTACGAGGGACCCAAGGTTTCTAGAAGGAAGAAGTGTGTTGTTAAGAAGATAAGCAGCAGAAGGACAAGCACACGGATACGCACACTTGATTCAACTCAATCTTCTGCAATGGCTCCTGGAAGGGTGGTGGCTCCAGATCTAGAAGGAACTAAAAAAATGCTAGCTGATATCCGACCAGATCAAGATGACAACTGTCTCTTCAAAAGGCAGAAGAAGGTGTTGGCTCCAACCAGCATGGAAGAAACCACACCACACCTGCATGTGGATGAAGATGTGGATGAAGGAAACACAGGGAACATGGATGGAGAAAGGACAATGCACAATGATGGTGGAAGCTTGCTATGCAACAATGTACAAGGCCCGCTGCATGTGGATGAAGGAAGCTCAGGGAACATGGATGGAGAAAGGACTATGCAAGTCACTGAACAGAATCAACATACTTCTGATGGAAGCAAGTTACTCCTATGCCATTCCTACATTTGGTTTGATGTATCCATCTGTAGAACATGCCACCTTATTAGTGTATTCTGTTAACCGATGGCATGCATGTATATATGACATTCTGCTATATTTACATTTTCAGATGAAACTGCTTTGGTTAAACACAAGAGAAGGGGAACAGGGCTAGAGCGGTTAACCAAGGGATTGGGTGAGAAGGTCACCATCCAAATTTCTCAAGGGATGAACCGTCCAGAGAAGCCGATGCAGGCTGCATTGCTTGCATCAGAGTGTGGATATATTGCAAGATCTATTCTGCCGGTGCTGCCTCACTTTAAGGAGTACAAGAAGGACCCCACCATTGTCAAGAACTTCATTGGGAAAGTTTCTGTAAGCTAACTGCTTTGAACCTGAATCTCATGTTCTTGCTATGGATACCCCTGGCAATATGATTATCTGACTGTCCCATTGCCTTGTTTCCTATTTTGGTAGGCCAATTTTCACATTGACGCTACTGAAGAGACTCTTGAGAAGACTTGCAAAGACATCTTGAAGAAAGTATCAAAGAATAGACGCCACTTGATCAAGAAGGATTTCTTCAACGACGTGGCAGCTAATGAAGTTAGCGCCAAGTCCCCGGTGGAAGGCTTGTCAGACAATGAATGGCAAAAGCTGGTAGAACTGTGGTCTACCCCGAAACACAAGGTATGTATGTTCACGCGCTATGAGTTTTGTTAATGCTTGCTGTGATGTATCTGCTGCTGTTCTTGATTGTACTTTGCTCATTTATTCTATTGTAGCAAACCTGTGAAAGTGCCAAGAAAAACAGAAGTAAAGTCAAGTTTCAGCAAAGGACAGGTTCTCGATGCTACGCTTCCCACATATATCAAACTGTAAGAAAACTCATGTTTTTCAATTGGCCTAAGAATATTTTGCCTTGAAAGCTTATAGTCTGCCTGCTGTCTTGATGGAAAATGTTTCAGAAGGAGGCTCGCAAGGGCGAAACCTTGACTGCGGTAGACCTGTTTAAGGCTACACATAACAGCAAGAAAGAGGGTTTTTCCCAGGAAGTGCAGGCAGCTATAGTAAGTTACTTGTCTCTCCCAGGAATTGTTCAAGGCATACTTGATGTTAGATGATCTATTACATGTGTTCAAAACAGATAGGTTTAGATGGATTTTTTAGCAAGTATAGTTAATACAGTTCTGCACTATGGTTCTACATGACCTGCTTGTGATCTTGGTTGGTGCCCAGCAATTCTCTCTAGCTTGTTACATGGTAGTATATATGTTGCCTGTTATATGATATTTTCAGATGTGTTGCCTGTTATATGATATTTTCAGATGTGTTGCCTGCTAAGGTAGCTCCAATTTGCTATAACAGAATTTTAATATGTGTATGTATGTTGTGCATCTGTAATTGCAGAAGGACATGGAGAATATGTTGGATGATTCAGCACAAGAAGGCCAACAAAAGTCTGATGTCGCTGTTGCTGATGTGCTTACCAAGAAATGCCCTTCAAGCACATTCCTCAAGAATATTGGTCTTCAATCAAGCTCATCCAGGAAGTTCAGTAAATCAGATCCTGCTGTGGCTGCGCATGTCATTGAGCTAGAGGAGAAGCTGGAGAGGGAGCAAATCCAAAATGAAGCAATGCGGGCAGAGCTAGCTGAAATGAAGAAGAGGACCGAAGAAGCAGAAGTTGCACAAGCTGTACGTGACAAGGAGCATCTTCTGCTACAACAAAAGACGGACGAAACTCATGCGCAACTAGCTCACCTGATGGCGTTGTTTGGAAGCAAGGCTCTCTGATGGTAAGTTCCCCTGTGTGTTTGCTGGGTTCTTTCTCCTGTGAGCATCATGCATGTTCTGATTTTAAACTGTGAAGCTCTATGTTTGGCTGTGAAGCTATAGCTGAAATGATTCCAGTTTCAGTTCTTTTCTGTATTGCTCAATGCACTTTCTGTTCTGAAGCTCTATGTTTTCTGAAGTTTCTATTCTGTTCCTTTTTTCAGGTCAGATAACAGGAAGTGTAAGATAGAAGTGGAGTTTTTTGGAAGTAGAAGTGGAGTTCAAGATAGAAGATAGAAGTGGAGTTTTTTGGAAGTAGAAGTGGAAGTAGAAGTGGAGTTTCTATTCTGTTTTCTGTTTTACTTTTTTTCGTTGGTACCTGGTGGTATCAGTTTTGCCTTCAATGATTTGAATGAACCTTGAATGTATGAATTCTGTGAGAATGTATGAATTCTGTGAGAATGATGTGCCTTGAATATGAGTTCTGTGAGGATTTGCATTCTGGAATGAGTTGTAGTTCAAATTTACTGGAATTCAAATTTGTATGTATGGATTTGAATTTGACCTATCTATATGCAATTGGGATTAACAGTAAAAAGCCCATGGCATCAGCCCAACTATTAGTGGGCTGTATTCAATTATAAAAAAAAATTCAATTTTAATGGACCAAAAGTAGTCAACAGCCAGGAAATACATTGGACCATAAATAGGCCAAGGCCCAGATTCAAAATGGATGGAAAAGGCCTAGGCCCAGACGAAATTTCACATGAGCCTTTTAACCTGACAACAAATTAAAGGGAAAAAAAATTATTGGGCTAAAACATTGGGCTGGCCCATTTGGTGGAGCAGTATGGACTGGGCTGAATCTCTTCAATGACCTAGTCATTTGGTCATAATATTTGCCACGTAGGATTGGCCACGTAGGATGTGACGTGGCTATGGCAGGATATCACATGACCAAATCAGTTGGTCATAGGGTTATGACCCCTCTGATTGGGTCATAGAGTCTATGACAATTCCATCCAATTAGTCATTGACGATGAAATAAGACGCTCGGTATGTGACTTTTCATTTTTGGTCAAAAAGGGGTCATGAATCAACCTACGTGACCTTCTAGTGACAAAAATTGAGGGTCACATATCAACATATTTCTTGTAGTGTCACTCTTCTTTATAATATCATATCATCCTCTTCTCCTGACTCTTGAAAACTTCCTTCACACCAAACTTCTCATAATCTTCATTAGCAACGTTAGTGCAATAGAAATAATAAATTCACATGGTTCAGTTTCCACACAAGCCTGGAACTCATAAACAAATTAGCTACTGCCATAATTTCTTTTAATTTTTTTTTCTCAAATGAACACCAAAAGAAAGAGATTAAGATGCAAATGCAATTATTGGCAGAAATCTGTACAAAACAGGACATCACGTAAAGATGATTTTTTAGAACATATTATGTTTCTCAAATCACAAAGTGGTATGCTAAGAATACTTGCATAATTACCTGAGAAATAAGCACAAAACATTTCAGATCATTCTTATCTTCCAGGATTTTATACGATGTTTTACGATGTTCTACGCAGAAATCTGGAAACCAACTGCAACTTTCGTCAGAAAGTTTACTTGGCACTACTAAAACATGAAAATAAAGATACAAAGGAATTGATACATAATTATACAACCCCTTGACTCAAAGAAAACAGAGAAAAACAATGCAAAAATAAAAACATGGGTTATCTTCCAAGAATTGCTTTTCTTTAAAGCCTTTTAGCTAGGCATGATAATTTGAGAAGATGCTCACATAAGAATAAGAGTCGAAACACAATAAGAGAGAATCAAGAAGCAAATATAGAACACATTTAAGTCTAACGCACTTCCTATGAAAAATAATCTTGTAGAAAAACAAGTCATGAAAGCACAAAGCAACAAGCATAGGAAAGAAAAACAAGTGCAACTTCAAAATTTTAAACATAAAGAGGGGCAACTTGATATCATTGAGATGCATAAAATTATGTTTCCCTCTCTCATAATAACTTTCAGTGGCATCATGTATAAAATTAACAATATAACTATCACAAGAAACATTCTTATCATGGGCCACTTGCATAAAAGAATTATTACTCTCCACATAAGCATAGTTATTCTCATTAATAATAGTAGGAGAAAAATAAACAAAATAGCTATCATTATTATTCCCATCACCATAATCATTAAATATAGGAGGCATATTGTAATCATAATTATTATGTTTGTCTATTGTAGGTGGACTAAAAATATCGTATTCATCATTGTAAACAGGTGGAACTAGAATACCACAATCATTATAATCATCATATATTGGAGGCAAAGTATCATCAAAGAAAATTTCCTCCTTAGAACTTGGGCAACTAAAAATATCATATTCATCAAAACCAGCTTCCCCAAGCTTATACTTTTCCATAGCATTAGAAATAATAGTGTTCAAAGCATTCATAGTAATAACATTGCTATTAGCATGCAAATAAAGTTCCATAGGTTTTATAATTTTCTCTTCAAACACTTCATGTCCTAACTCACGATAAAGATTATAAAGTTGTCTCATCTTTTTGTTGTTTTCCATTTAAGCATAAACATAAAAACAAGTAACAAGTAAAAATAAGACTAACTAGTGAAAACAAGAAATAAAATTGTATAATTGCAAAATCTAAAGGAAATAACTTCGCGCACTCACACCCGAGGATGTGAGTACCTTTTACCTTACCTCCCCAGCAACAATGCCAGAAAAGAGCTTCATGTCTACGCGCGCTTATATTCTTGTAGACAGTGTTGGGCCTCCAAGTGCACAGGTTTGTAGAACAACAACAAGTTTCCCTTAAGTTGATCACCCAACGTTTATCGAACTCAGGGAGGTAGAGTTCAAAGATATCCCGCTCAAGCAACCTTGAAATTAAGATACAAGAAGTCTCGTGTGTCCCCAACACACCCAATATACTTGTTAGGTATATAGGTGCACTAGTTCGGCGAAGGGATAGTGAAATGCGAGTAATATGTATGGTTATAAGTAGTAATAGAAATCTGAAATATATATGGGAGCAAGCAAACATGTAGCAGAACAGGTGGAAAACGGTGTTTCAATGGTTGGAAATAAGGCCTAGGGCTCCTAATTTCACCAGTGGACACTCAAACATAATTGAATTAATAAATACCATCTCTTCACTATGCTACTCCAAACCACTCTCCGGTCGAATAACAACACCAATCCACGCGCAGGGCTTTAATAGCACTCCTTAGAGTAAGCACTTTCCCAACTATGTAACCCCCATGCTATCACCATGGGACCAATATGGTTTCACGCAAACACCACAATTTCATAGGGTTATCCAACACAAAATATAAATATAAGGCTAAACCACACAGTGCTGACACTGTCACATTTACAGCGTGATCAAAATGTTTAGAGAGATCTCATAACAAAAACCACTTGAGTAGCATAATAGATAAAGAATAATATTTACGAATTCAACTAGATTACAAAGATCATGATCACATATAGATCACATCATGGGAGAGAGAAATGAAACACATAGCTACCGATGGAGCTCTCAGCCTCGGGGGAGAACTACTCACTACTCATCATAGGACACATCAACGGCGATGGAGATGGCAGTGGAGTCACTGGAGATGGTTCCGGGGGCACTTCCTCGTCCCTGCAGGGTGCTAGAACAGGGATATGTCCCCTGAAACTTGTCGGCAGCGGCGGAGGAGCTACGGATGTATTTTATCGAAAAGGTTGATATATTTAGGGTTTACGCCTCGGGGAGTATATATGGACGAAAGGGCGATGTCGGGGAGTGACTAGGGGGCCCACACCACCAGGTGGTGCGGCCGGGGGGGACCCGCGGCAACCCAAGGTTGGCCACCCTGTGGCCCCCCTCCGGGGCTCTTTGGAACTTCCGGAAGCTTCCGGGACTTGTAAGACTTCTGGCTTTCGTGGGGTCCAATTCCGAGAATATTTCCAGAACAACTTTTCTGAAACTAAAAACAGAAGAAAACAAGGAACTAGCACTTGGCATCTTGTTAATAGGTTAGTCCCGGAAAACGTGTAAAGATTCTATAAATAAGGAAGAAAACATGTAGCAATTGGTAAAATATCAACATGGAACATCAGAAATTATAGATACATTGGAGACGTATCAGGGGCCAGGAGAGAACCTAGAGGGGGCCACACCACCCCCTAGCGCGCCCCCCTAGGACGCACCACCTGGTGGTGTGGGCCACCGAGAGACCCCCTCGGCCCCCCCTTTCGACTATATATTTCCTTCAACCCTAAATCCCGGCGGGGTTCGATTTTTTTACGTGAAGAATTCTGTAGCTCAGCCGCCATTGCGAATCCTTTTTATGGGTTCAGAAACTCCATTCTGGCACCCTGCCGGGACGGGGAATTGGATGAGATCATCGCCATCGTCATCACCAACGCCTCTCCATTGACCATCCATGTGTGAGTAATTCCCCCGCTATATGCTGAAGGGGATGGTAGGGATTGGATGAGATTGTTCATATAATAATGCGATGATAGTTAAGGTGTAATGCCTAGTATCCTCTATTAGTGCTATTGAAATTGTTGGATGCTTATTATGCTTAATGCTTCCCACTGTGGGCCCGAGTGCCATGATCTCAGATCTGAACATGTTATTGAATCATGATGATAATTATTGTTTCTTGATCATACCTGCAAGTTGTTTACACATATCATTGTCCATAACCCGAGGCACCGAAGTGACATAAATTGGGACAACAGGAGGGGATGGCTGTGATGTGAGGATCACATGTGTTCGCAGAGTGTTAATGCTTTGCTCTGGTGTTCTATTAAAAGGACCACCTTAATTACCAGTAGTTCCCTTGAGGCCCCGCTGAAAACGGGCTGGTAGGACAAAAGCTGTTGTGCAAGTTCTCATTACAAGCACGTACGACTATTTATGCAACACATGCCTATGGTTACTTAGTGCTTGGTTGCTTTATCTTATTTATCTACAATGCCCATGTATTGATTATTATATGAACTATCTTTGGGTTTTACTTCCTTTGAAGGCAGTTGCGATCGCCTATACTTGTGGGTCATCAGGCATGGTGGTGTAGACCCCTCCGGTGATGAATTTCCCTCCCGGCACGGTTACTGGGGAGAGCTCCAGAACCCTCCCGATCTCGGGATGACGATGACAGCGGCCTTGGGTGTTTTTCGTGGAAAAGTGCACTTTTTTCTAGGGTTGATGTATCGGGGGAAATAAATAGGCGAAAGGGTGATGGCGGTGGGCGCCCGAGGAGCCCACACCACCCCTATGCTGTGGCCACCCGGTGACCTCCCTCCGGGCCTCCTCATGACTCTCTGGAACCTTTCGGATTTCTAAGACTTCCGGGCTTCGAAATTTCCAATTCCGATAATATTTCCAGAACAACTTTTCTGAAACTAAAAACTGCAGAAAATAGGGAACTGGGTTTGTGGCATTTTGTCAATAGGTTAGTCCCGTAAATCGATAAAAATGACATAAAGTGTATAGCAAACTTATAGGTAATAACATTAAAACAACATGGAACATCAAAAATTAAGGATACATTTATGACGTATCAGTGGTCTAGCCTAACCTCCTTAAGATGGTTTAGTCTACCCCCTTAAGATAGTTTAACCTAATATCCTTATGTTCTAACCGGGGTTTGTATCTAATCATGTTACCCTATGGGGTAGAAAGTATGATGGATCTATTGACACGATCTATGACTCCTCCATAGGCAGTCATCCCTAGATAACATCTAACCCTTGGGACGGTAGGATTAGTAAATGAGTTGTAAACTTATGGGTCCCAATTTCCAAAATGAGTTTCCCACATTTAGCACTGACTAAAATCTCACCACCTAGGGAAGTTACTTGAAATATCTTCCCTATTGTTTTGGTGGGTATTTTATTTTTATCCACAAATGCTTTTCATATGAATGAATGCGATGCTCTAGTATTAAATAAAACCTATGTTGTAAAGGAGTTGAGTGAAAACGTACCCATCACAACATCAGGTTCATTCATCACCTCCTCGACATCAAGGTGATTTGCACGCCCCTTCTGGAATGGATTGAGCTTGAAAACATCAGTAGACTTCAGTTCTAGGCATTTATTAGCGTAGTGTCCATTCTTCTTGCATTTGTAACACGTTAATTCTGATAAGCCCCTCTTGCCTTCTGAGTTAGAAAGTTGCTGTCCTCTGTTCCTATTGTGATGGCCATTACGATGGCCGTTATGATGACCATTGTGATGTACATTGGGGTGGTTGCCTCTAGATCCACCATTGGAAATGTGTCCATTACCCTTGCTGAAGTGGCCTCCAAGCCTATGTGAACTATGGCCTCCATTGCTCTCAGAAGAGTGATGTTTCTTGTGGGAAAGTCTAGTGTGGTTCTTGTTGCTGCTAAACTTCCTCTTGCGATACTCTTCCTTTCTGATATGGTTTTCCAAGGTAATAGCTTGGTCCACCAGTGACTGGTAGTTTGGAACATATGCCACCGACAGTGGTATCTTCAGGTCTCCATTGAGTCCATTGAGAAATATTTTCCTTGCTCTTAGCATTTGTATCTATATCCTCTTGGGCATACCTGGACAGAGCACAAAAGTCGTCTATGTATTATTTTAGTGTCCTTCCTCCCTGTCTTAGACTATGAAATGTGAGCATCACGGAAACCTTCCCTAAAGGTGACCCAATCAAGACCTTCTACGGGATGAGTGACTTGGAATGTCTCCCACCACATTGCAGCTGGCCCTTCAAGCATGTGCGCTGTGAATCTAACCTTCTCCACGTCAGTGAACTCACAAGCGGTCAGGTCCTTGTTAACCGAGCGGAGCCAGTCATCCGGCACCATGGGATCAGTTGCAGTGGAGAACATATTAGTTCTGAGACTCAAGAACCTAATAAGTCTTTCAACATGGGGTGGCGGTGGGGGTGGAGGAGGGGGTGGAGGATTGTTGTTGTTATTGTTCTGCATGAATTGGGTCATCATTTGCATCAATTGTGTCTTGGCTGCCAAAATCTGCTGGATTGCTTCCTGGGTTGGATCACATCGAGGAGGCATCTGGGTGGTTTTTAGAATATATGATAAATAAGATAGATCGAACTAATGGAAATGAAATTCCAACCCATGCACAAACATCAACCATACAACAAGTAAAACAACTCACAATCACGCCATACATCAAGCAAGACAACTCACAAGAAAAATGATTCAAAGGTATTAGGGAACAAATAAAGTCGTGGGTACTGCCATACATCAAGTAATAAGGCAATACTAAAGCGAATAAAGAAGATACATAGGTCCATGGCAGTCATCCATCGTCACAAGACCAAGGCACATCACGCTTGGAACTTGAATAGCTTAACATACTGTGTGGATTTCATGCGCTTCTCTGGGGAGGGCTTCTCCAAGCTGGGCTCTCTTTGGTGTCAGGATTCTAGTCAGAAGAGCTCCCAAACTCTATTTATTCAGAGTCTTCTTATTCTTCTGCATCTAGGGATTCATGTTCAACAGGGGTTGGAGAAATCATGAGCCCCTTTTCTGCCTGAACCACTATCATCTGAGCTAGCTTCTTATGCAGCTCATCAACATCCTTCTGCAGTTTGTTCCTCTTATTCTGACTTGATCCATCTGGTTGAACTCAATTGCAAAGTGTGTATAGTGTGCTTGAGTTCCAACGATCATGCCCTCCTTATCTTTTACCTTTCCCAATAGCTTATCATCGTGGTCGTCCAACTTCAGAACGGTCCTTTCCAACTTCTCGTTTTTTCCCGATGGGAATCGATCACAGCGATCTATATCTACATCAGTACCTCCATGTTTCATGCCACGAACTCTATCTCCATGAAGGGAAAATGAGTGGAAGTGAGCTGCTGATGACTGCTGTCAATTTCTTCCCTGGTCTCGCCTTGTTCACCAAAGGGGAGGAAGACACTTCCATGGTTAATATGTGCAAGATATTTGTTGCATATGCGGGCGATGGAGCCATGCATTGCTATCCTGAGGGAGACTTCAAAATATGGATAAGGACTCGTGTACTCCATGCCAGGATCAAGTGGATCCCCAGTACACCCTTAAATGAGAGTCGTGATCTGTCACTTTGGAGCATCATTGTAGTCACAGTACTCCTGCTTGTCGTAGAAGTGTGGAGATGGTATCTTAACATCTATTGCCAAGTGGTAGAGGCACCTATTGAACCAGTATGAGTCATCACCAACAATAACCACCATGTCATAATCAGCCATCTAAAATTTTGAGAAAAAGAAAATACAAGATTAGCACAAGGTAAGAAGATAGAACAATTGAATAGATGAATAGGAAAGTGTAGAGTCAAAATTTTCACAAACATTTTGAACATATTTTAATCCTATGGTTTCCAATCCTTAGGTCTCGATCCTATGGACAACACTATGCTCTGATACCATTTTATAGGGCCCTACCTTTTAATAAAGATAATACACATGTGTACCATGCTATTCCCGGGATCAATGATAGCATACACATGAAAAAAATGAAACATTCACTGCAATAACATCAATCTACACTGTGGATCTAGTGGATAAGAAAAAAAATAGTTTTAGAAATGGCATAGTCTCATGGACTAGCTCAAATAACAAGGTTCCAAAGCAAACACAACGGAAATAAATCATCAATGAGCCTTCTTCATATTCATGCACCACATGCTGAAATGTTCGAATGCAAGCTCAAGATCATAACCAATCACTCTTCATCAGAATGACCTGCAAGTTAGAATATGCAGCCCCACGAAGGAGATTCAGTACAAACAATGTATTGGAATGTGACACTTGTATGGTGACTGTTTTGTGGAATAAGCTAACTACAAGATATTTGGCTGGCGGAGTCTAGAGCTATTTGCATACAACTAGTTTGGCCCTATGTTTTTTATAAACCATTTTAAACCTTTGAAGACAACTGTAAGGTCATCATGGGTAGACAAATGATGATGTTTGATAAAGGGACACAGAGGGGTAGACACACCATGTGCACCAAAAAGAGGTTTCTACCACATTTTACTTGATTCTGAAAAGATTAGGAGATTCTTCAATACCATCTCTGTCTAGTAGCTCAAATTGTCCATAACCGGGGACACCGCTAAGATATTAGTTGTAACTCTCGAGAGGTTGTGTACTTTCACCTTAAGACACACCCTACCCGAAAGAAGGATAGCACAAGATCTTTAGAAAGAGAGATTCACCCATACTAGTAGGACTCGACGCTCCTAAAATTCTGCTATCACCCAATGTCTTACATCAGGACGAACCCCCACAACTTAATCAATCTTTTCAGAGACCATAATACCTCAAGGCTGCACTAGAAGCTATCTAAAAGAGTGAAGACCTACAAATCTCTTTGTTCCTCGGTGGCAGTCCACATTTCATTCAGCCACCAAGCAAGATTAAATCCATCCATGTGTTTCATTAAGGTTTTTAAGTTTCAAGGTTTCATAAATAGCACAACCAAATGAAATAGCAGCATTTGTGATAGTAGCCAAGTACAGTTAAGCAAGTACCTAGTAGGGTTTCAAGGTGTCTACACACTACTAGGTGTTCTAAGCATACCATATACTTGAAAAGAAATAAAACCACCTATAATGCATACTAATAGAAAACACTAATGCAATTAGAAAACAAAAGTGGGACATGGAGTATCACAAGATAATTAGGTAAAAAGGGGTGTATTTCACATTATATGGTGTTTATTTAGTTTGTGGAAGGTTCCGAGTTAATTTAATTTTATTATAGCATTAAGTTATTCGATTTCGGGGGCCAAAAATTAGGTAACCACTCTAATTAAATTTCTAAAACAACTTTTATGTTCTTAAAAATTTGGTCTTGGTGTGTTTGGACAGAGGACACAAATACCACGCTAACCCAGTTGGGAACATTAAAAAATAGTTTTAAGAATTTCAATTAGAGCCAAATTGCTGATTGGACAATATGTAAATTACCAAGTGTGTGCATGACTGAATTTTTAATTTCTCGAGTTCCATATTGTTCTACAAGTCCTAAGGAGTCCATAGACTATAACTTTCTAAAAAAATTTGGCCCTGTATATCTCAAACTTGAATTTATTTAGTGGATTTGAGCCATTTCACCAATTTAAATAATGCTACACAATTTTCAACATAACCTACACAATATTGTTTTATAAATGTGTAGAGAATTTTCATAACCTTCCAATGGTACCAGTCTCATAATGTTTGGACTCCTAATTTTTTTCCTATTGATTTTACAAGTGGATGGAAGAATCTGGATTTCAAATTTAAATTTGAATTTTTGTTGCCTTGGATGCTGACTGGGACGCTGACGAGGCCGCTACGTGGCACACGGTGATTGGCAGGGGGATACGCGCGCGGACCCTTACGCTATACCGGTCAACAAACAAAAACAGGTCGTGGATCTAGGATCCAACGGCTATAAACCGCACGGACTGCTCGAGCACCACCGGAGGGCTCACCAAGACGGGGTGCGTGGCGGCGCACGCTCCGGGATTCAGGTTCCCAACGATAGGAAGAGCCAGAGGGGAAACAGGACTTACCATGGGGTGCAGCGCGTCGAAGCGGGGCTGGTGACGAAGTGGGGTTGTCGATCGTTTCATGTTCTGGCCAAAAAACCTCGCCAAAGTTGCATGCGCACGGCGGTTGCATTCGGGCGCGATGGAACGGTCGTTGCGGTGCACCAAAGAACGTTAGGAAATGTCCTGGAGGTGCGCACGTGAGAGAGGAATCAAGAGGCGGAAGAAGTGGGGGCGGAGGCTCACCGTGGTTGCCGGATTTCTTGCCGGAGCGCGTCGGTCTCGCGGAGCTACGGTGGGTAATTTTAGCAGCCTGGCGGCGCGATTGGAATAAGAAGGAGGGGGAGAAGAGAGAGGTGAGCGGGAGCTTTATCGGGCATAACTCGGCATGGCAGTTGTCGCTTTGGAGGAGTTGGGACGTGGGCGCGGACGTCGAGGCCGCGGTGGTTGCGTGCCGGAGAAGAAGGGGATTGGTTTGGGGGGCGACGCTGGCAGGTGGGACCCGAACGTCAGAGAGATGGGGTGTGTGGCAGCTGCTATCTGCTGGCCCGCTCGGCTAGGCTGGCCCGCTGGCTGGCGCACATGCGTAAGGGCTGGCACAATGGGGCTGGCCTGCGTGGGCTTTCTGCTTTTTTCTTTTTTGTTCTTTTCTTTTTCTTTTTCTGCTTTTATTAGATGGAAACCCAATTTGGTTCAAAAGTGGACCAAATCAATTCAAAAATATTTATAAAAATAGTATTTGTAAAGCTTATCCAAAATAGGGGACTTTGGTACCATTTTGGTTTCCAAAATAATATTATAAAACATAATAGGGTATAGTACTTATAGGTGTTCTCTTATGTAACAATTCAAATTAGGGTTTAAATTTGTGGTATTAAAGTTCAAAATGCTACCATTTAATGCAATGATGCGATGGTGAATATGAATGCATGCACGTTTTCAGATTTTGAAAATCTTGTGATGTTACAACCCATCGCCTAGCTCACTGTTGTTCTATGCCAAGCCGACGGCTAGCCACGACGAGGCTGGCACCCCAAACATGGCGGTCGACGATGTCGAAGACTACGAGGAGCAGGACTAAATGTAATCGTAGGAATGTTTAAATGAAGTTCTATTATGTCCATAAGATTTTTGTGTTAACGACTAAATTGATAGAGGGTTTCTTTGGAGGGCGCCACTAGAGAACCGGTCCAACAAATTCGGGGCACAGGTCGGGCGTCCCCAAAGTGGACTCAATTTGGGGTGACTGACACAAAAAAAAAGGGTGTCGGTGGAGATGCTCATGGCATGTCCACGTAACGCAATATATACGAAGTTGCAACCTGGTGCATAGTTCCCTTTTTTTACGTTTTTGTCCGCGTTTTCATAGCCTGGTATGCGGATGGGAGGTCGCGGATTGTCTGACTAAGCATTGGTGACCTTTTCCTAACTTTGGATCATTGACAAATGGGATCCAACTGTCGGTGACTAAGAGTCAGGGAACTCCAAGCCAATGGCGCCCCCCGGCTGTTTCTTAGTGCAAACTAGCGCCTCTTAGGAGCGCCCGGCGCTATTTTTCGGCGTGGGGGAGGCCGTTTTCCAGCTGTGAACCCAACCCAACAAGGCGAAATTTCAAAAAATTCAAACAAATTTGGTCGAACACTTGCGAACATAGGTGATTTAAACAGTTGTGGACGAATATAGGCGGTTACATAGGCGATTTAAGTAAAGAAAATAAATCTAAACTAGTTAATGCCGATGAGTTGGTAGAAGTCGGTTTACTTGCGGTCGCCGTCATCGCCGGCTCATTCTTTGGGGCAGCGAAGCTACAACTCACCCCTGGGTCGCCGCTAATGAACTTCTTGCGCGGCGCGCCACCACCCCGTCGGTGTCGTCGAGCACGATGGTGCTCCACTCCTCGTTTGCTCGGCGCCGCTCGGCGATCTCCTTCAGGGCGCGCCGCTGCAGTGCCATCTCCTCCGCCACGAAGTGCCCCTTGGACTCGACGAGCACGGTCTCGATGTCGTCGGTCTGAATGGCGGAACGTTCCTCCCTCCACGTCGCCGACTTCTTCTGCTTGACGCCGGGATCCTTCTTCGTCCTGACGAGACAAAGGTGACCGCGAGGAGGCGACAGTGCCCCTCGGCATCCGCGCCGAGACCGAGGAACCGGTGGCCATGCGCCTTGGCATCCACGAGGCTCCTCAACGTCGAGAGAGGGACGACGAAGGCCACGCAAGCCGCAGGAGGTTGCCGGCCTAGTTGTGTGCGAGGACAACCTCGATTGTCCGTGCGGGCTCGCCCCCAATCGCGCCACCCGACGGTGTCCATGCGGCCCTCCACGATAGGCGTGCCGTTCGTGGAGGCCAGGACCTGCTCGCGGCGCCGCTGGAAGTTCGCCATCCAGATGGCGTGGTTGTCCGCCGCCCGAACGGGTTCCAGCTGGGCATCCAGCGGCATGGCGACGTGGATCTCTTCGATCTGCGACTCAAGAAGGCGACCTTCGCAGTGGTGCATGTGGCGGCGGCCAAAGCAGTTTACCGCGGCACCATCCCCGCGGTAGCGCTCAGCCATGGACAGTGCCATGGAGGGGGATGTGGCGGTCGACGGTGAAGTGGCGGGGCAATTTATATGGGCCGAGTGCGCGGGCGTGGTGTGGAAGTGTGGGCGGGGAGTGCCATTACACCACCGCGTGGACGATTGGACGTCTCGGCCGGTCTAAAAGGCTCCCGGCGCATATTGAACATCGAGGGGAACCATACGATAAAGACGAGATAGTCGCTGACTCGGTGGGCCTGCGGGTGAGCGAAACGTTTTTCACGCCATTTCCCTTTATCCGGCGCCCCCAACTGCACCCCGGCATGCTGAATTTGGTCTAGGTTTGCCGGGAGCTAATTTGGCTCACGCCGGCGCTATTTAAGCTTGTGGGGGTGCAAGGCCAAAAAATGGACGCCCACTGTCCCTGGTTGCCGCTTAGGTGGGTTAGGGGGTTCCAGCCCTTGCGCTTCCGTCTAGTCCGTGCACATGCATGGATCCTGGCAAGAATATGTTATTTTCATGAGATCTGGGTCGTGAAAATTCAATGGTTTCATGTTATTTAATGCACAGATTGCATCTTCTTCCCAACCAACTACACTAATCTAGCCATCTAGATAGCCTCGACGTCATTACATCGAAAACGAAGGTACGTAGTCCGTCTGTCCATTATAAGTAGCACCCACAGAATGTGGTAACACCCAGCACACCCACATGCTTCTGTCGATTATAATTAAGTAACACCCACAGAGTCCTTGCAGGCTGAGTGGATCTATCGGTTTTCCAGTAATCGAGACCAGCAGTGTCAATTGTTCGCAATGGACGCCAGCGCGGTGGCTGGGTGCTTCCGGGATAAGACCATCCTCGTCACCGGATCAACTGGGTTCATAGGAAAATGTATGGCTATACACACAAGACATATATTTTTTCGGTAGAAGTAATACTTTAATATCAAGCTGGTACCCATGACATCTAATGTCCGCAACAACGTAATGCTTTTCTTAGTCATATCACCGCGGTACCCTCCACCTCAATTTTCATTTATAAATGGCAGAATGCCGTATCAGATATACATACTCCGCAACAACATAATGTTAAAACCTAGTGGACACATGAAAGTTAGACAAAGCCTAAAAATTTAGGTGGCATACATACATATGTACATACGAATCCCCTTTATCGAAACATGTACATACACATCCAATCTATTGCCTGCATGAACATGTACACGCGCAGTACTAGTGGAAAAGATACTGAGGGTTCAACCGGACCTGAAGAAGCTCTACCTTCTGGTGCGTGCCCCTGATGCTGCCTCCGCCGAGCAGCGTATCCTGTCCCAGGTTGGTAACACGTCAATACCATATTGATCATGCATCATATTCATCAACTTACTATCCTGTCTTGATTTCCCACACGAGCAGGTGCTGGTGGAGGATCTGTTCAACACCTTGAGAGAAAAGCATGGGCTCACCGGTTTCAAGAGGCTCGTCAAAGAGAAGATAGTCCCTCTTGCTGGCGACATTGGGCTTCACAACTTCGGTCTTGACGGCTCCTGTGTCGACGCGCTGTATGAGGAGATCGATCTTATCATCAACGTGGCTGCAACAACTAGCTTCTATGAGAGGTATGCGATTGTCAGCCGTTTTAGACAATATAAAGAGGAGCTGAGAAATGCAATCAAGTACGAAGTGCATCTACTGCTTCTTTCTACATAAGTCTTGCTACCTAAGTAACATTTGCGACTCATCTATTTTCCCTTAAAAGGAATCACCGTTTGCAACATCCAATTTGAATCTCTTTTATTCAAACAGTCCTACGGATTAATCCTTGACCGGGCCTTCTTTCAGGGGATTTTAGCCTGTCCCCAAATAAACTACGACTCCCTTAATGGAATGGAGCAGGGAATAAGACAAAATAAAGTCTACCAACAGTAATTCCAAAATCTAGATGAACCACTAAAATGTAGAAATAAATAATATTATAAATCATTTAAAATTTTCCAAACTACGCAGGAATTAAATTATTGTGCAGAACATGCACCATCAAAATTATTCTTTTCATTTGTGTATGTGATGTTTGAAATACGAATTTCATTACATGTACAGGTATGATGTTGCTTTGGCATCTAACGTGCTAGGAGCCAAATATGGATGCCAATTCGCAAAGAAGTGCTGTAATCTTAAATTGTTGCTTCATGTTTCCACCGGTACGCGCAAGTTAATTTATATACTCTATATGGGGACTAATTCATATGAAAACATGAGAACATATATGTTCGATAAACTATAACAAAATTTTCTTTTTATTCTATATATCAGCTTTTGTAACTGGTATAAAAGAAGGACTGCTAATGGAGAAAGCACTTCGGACTGGTGAAACCCTGCTGCAGGGTTACCACTTGGACATTGAAACTGAGTTGCAGTTGGTTGAGAAGGTCAAGAATGAACTCACAGCAGCTAAGGGTGGTAACTCGGTGCAACATGAGAAGGCAGCCTTGAAAGAACTCGGATTTAAAAGGTCAGAAATATTTTAATATATTAACAACCTTTCCTTTATATTAAGATCCAAACTACTGATCTATATGTAAAGAAGTCTGGACGTTCCGCGTAATCTTCATCCTGAAATTTTAGAGCTTATTTTTCAACAATAGCATGGTAAATATTAAGTTAATTTGATATTTTCAAAAGAGTTTGAATGAAGAAACGAAACCTGTTGTTGCCATTTTCTCTTAAGAAGTGTAAATAACGTTTTATGTGTTGGCCGCATCCATAAAGGGGATTTTCTTCTTATTTCTATTAAGAGAAACCACACACTACAAGGTTCCACAAAAACGCACCAAGCAAAAGTAAATACCCAACATCCCTTTTCGTACATGAACAATAATAAGATAGGAAGTATATAAGAGCAAGTTGAATAGTAGAGCCAGCGGTTAGTTACGAGGATTTGTCATGTCATCTATAGTCAATCATATAGCCAACAAGTACAATAGCTAGCAAGAAAAATTTAGTTTATTAACACATGGTCCACGTCCCACTCTCACAAGATGCGTAGTAGCACGTGTTGCGCCGCTGACTCTTGCATGAGAGTCACTCCCCTTCTCACTCCTATATAAAATTTATGTCAAACTGTTGAAATAATTTGGTCATCTCTAAGGCATCTATCATGTTAATTGTTGTTTAAACGATCTTAACATATAAAAAACATAATATGGTAGTTGATTTATTCTGTTGCATATTACTAAACTGTTTGATCTAGTATCGGCAGGGGAGCTAGGGTTCCCCACTAAGTCATGACATAAATAGACTCTACAAATAATTAAAGGAACATTTGAATATTTTACATCACATGCTATCTTATTAAATTTTACATCACATGGTATATTATTAAATTATTTCCTTTAGAACATTTGAAAAGCTAAAAGAGTGTCAATCAGATATAATCTCTAATGAATGAATTCGACCCTATTATTGTTCATGTACATAGGTTATGTAATTTTTTTTTATTTGTAAGAAGTGACATTTCATAATATATGTAAAAAATTCCGCACGACCATAAAATTAATTATGAATTTCACAGGGCTTCCCATTTTGGGTGGCCAAACGTATATGCATTTACCAAGGCTATGGGGGAGATGTTACTTGAGAAGAACAAGGAAGACCTTCCTGTGGTAATTATTCGACCCACTATGGTAACTAGCACTTATCAAGAACCATTTCCTGGGTGGATAGAAGGGGCAAGGTATATACATTATATTCATGACCTATTCTTACTATCAATATATATATCAATTATGTGCCCTAGGTGTGTCTCTATATGTAGAATACTGCATATATATCCTAGATATATATTATGAAATAGGAAATGACTTTGCTACAATTTTATCTCCAGGACAATTGATGCTATGATTGTTGCCTATGATAATCAATCATTGCCATGTTTCTGTGGTGATGGTAAAAACATACTTGATGTGGTCAGTAATATAAAATGTAACTCATTTGCGTATTATTGTTCATGCCATTGGGAATGTTGACAAATCAATTGAGCAACCTGAATTTTTTACCATATGATTAAACTGTATATGGATACTAATAGTCGCTATATGTACATAGATTCCTGCGGACATGGTGGTAAATGCAACACTTGTAGCCACGGTTGTTCACTGGAACGAGAAATCACGGACCATTTACCACGTGAGCTCATCGCTCCGGAATCCACTACCCACTTATCTTTTTCAGGATGCATGTTTGGACTACTTCTCCATCCATCCTCGCGTGCTGGACAATGGGAAAATCCTTCAAAACGGACGACCCTACTTATTCAAGAGATTGTGTTGCTTCCGTGCATATTTGATCTTGATGTATAGGCTACCACTTGAGGTAGATAATCATATGGTTAATACATACATACATACATACATACATACATACATACATACATACATACATATATATATATACACACACACGCACGCATAATATGAGCGCAATGAAATAATTTTTTTCGAATTACAATTTTCACTGAACAGGTCTTGCATGCATTCAGCATATTGTTTTGCGGGCTGTTCGCACAACACTACGACAAATACAACCGGAGATACAATTTCTTAATGCTCTTGGTCAAACTGTATGCGCCATTTTCATTCTTCAAAGGACGGTGAGACTCATTTTCTGCTTGTGATTCCTATATAAATTTACCATATAACTAGAAACTTTGCGCATTGACAGAATGTCTCCAATTATCCTTTAAACACTAAGACGATATTTAAATCTAACTAAAAATTTGGCATCGACTCTAGTTTACCTAGAGTGTTCAATTTGAGCTTTAAATCTATTTGTGCATTGAGAGAACGTCCACATTAGAATTTTTCATAATTTTTTTTCCTCTAAATCACTTGATGTAGAGGCTGGTGATATCCCCTTTTTTTAAATAGGATTATTTTTAGAAGCTAAAAAATAAAGAGTATTACGTCGCGATAGTTCATATTTTCTTCGAATATTGCTTTAGTAACTCACTCTCCGGGTTTCACTATTGTTTCCTTATAACTAATGCCAATCTTCACACTCATGTGGATTACCTAGTAGTTAGTCAAGTACTTCGCACGTCCCTTAATACAAGATGTTATAAATATTGATTTTAATAACATATAATATATGTTATATTACAAATTGATTATTTATGTTTAGTGATGCACACTTTATTTTTTATTTTCTGTATGTTGATCATTTTGTCTTTGATGTTCTTGTGTCTAAAGCTTTGATGACACAAACTTAACAAGGCTAAGGATGGAAGTGAAGATGAATGGGAAAGATGGAAACGTATTCGGGTTCGACCCACGATCGATAGACTGGCACTCGTATTTCTTGAATGTCCACGTCCCCGCCGTGCTAAACTACGAACGCAAAAAGAAGAGAATCATATAGAAGTAGTGTAATCTTACTATGCACTGAGTCAGAGTATAATAATCATTCCATCACAAATATGTTTATATATATATATATAATATATATATATATATATATATATATATATTTGTGTGTGTGTGTGTGTGTGTGTGTGTGTGTGTGTGAACTTTCCATCACAACCTATTGTAGAATAAGAATCTTTCCATCACAACCTATTGTAGACTAAGTATTGTACAACATTCCGTGAACTTCTCACTATCATGTGGTTAAACTTCTCTAGACGGGACATAAACATTTTCTGTTTTTCGACCGGTATTCTAACGTGATTTTTGAACCGCTCGTCCGATTGATGCAAACAATATACAATTTGAAATGTATGGAAAATAGAAACTTTTTTACTTCTACCAAGTTTCGAAATTCCTCACGTATTTAAAAAAGTTTTAAAATATACTAAACACAGTTTTTGCGAATCTGCCTGTTTTAGTGCAGTATTTGTGGGCGTAACTTTTAAACCGCTCGTCCGATTGATGCAAACGATATGCTGTTCGAAAGGTATTGAAAATGCACAACTTTTTTAATTCTACCAAGTTTCAAAATTCTATATGATTTAAAAGTAGTTTTGAAAACAATCTCTTCAGATTTTGGTTTTTTAGATGTAGAGGACAGGTTTTTTTTGCAATTATTTTGAAACATCCTATCAAAAAATAACATATAATATGTCGTTGGAAAAGTATTGACTAGGCGAAATTTTTTGTAAAGAAGTTTTTTGGAAATTCCATAATGATTTTGATTAATTTTGAAAATAGTAAAAATAGAGAAACATGGATGACATGGAAACCATGTGAATTTTATAATTCCGCCAATTTTCTAAATTCCTCATGGATTTAAAATAATTTCAAATATGGTAAACATTGTTTTCACAAATATGTATGTTTCTGTCGTGTATTATGGACGTAGTTCAAACTGCGTGTTTGATTTGTGCAAATGATATACCTTTCGAAATTTATGTAAAATGTGCAACGTTATTTACTTCTATCAAATTTAGAAATTACTTACAGATTTAAACAATTTTAAATATACTAAACACCATATTCACGAATTTCTCCGTTTTCTTCTGTGTTCTGGGCGCCATTTTCAAACCATTTGTCCGATAGATACAAACGATATGCTGTTGGAAAGGTATGGAAATGTCGCAAATTTTCTATTCCTACCAATTTGGTAAATGTTTATGATTTAAGAGTAGTTTCGAAAACAATCAATTCTAATTTCTGAAGTTTTATATTCAACAGACTGTATTTTGGCAATTACATTCAAACAAGTTATTCAAACGTAACAAATCATATGGTGTTGGAAATATATTAACTAGGCGCAACTATTTCATAAAGAAATATTTTCGAAATACGAAACGACTTTTGATTAATTTTGAAAATACGAAAAACGGAGAAACCATCATGCCATGGAAATCTTTCAAATTGGCACGATTGTGTTGCTCGGGTGTGTTAGGAATTTAAGCAATTTACAGATTAAATTAATCCAATTATAAATCATGAGAATGACGTAAACATACTGATAATTTACCATGTTCCTACATACTAGATTTATAGTAGATGCATCTACGCAAACTACTAGTATTGCAGACGTAGAAATAATAAAAACATGGATAAACGTGTTATACCCTGCGGTCGGCCAGTTGGCAGTAGCCGTAGAAGAGGCGACAGCTGCGGCGGCGGCTGCAGCAGCGGTGGTGACCCCAGCAGCTGTGGCGGCCTCGGTGGAAGCAGTAGCGGCAGCAGCAGCTCGTTCGGCTTCGGTGGCCATGTTGACGATGAGGAAGATGCAGTAGTAGTCGAAGTAGATGTACGGCAGCGAGCAGTCGCGTAGGAGACGCTCCCCAAAAACCTAATCGCCCCTCTCCCGTACAGGATCTGGAGAGCCTGGGTTTCGGAGGCCTGCTCTCCCGTCGGTCGTGTACGCGGTAGACGGGATAGGATCACCGGCGGCAGCAACACAGAGAGGAACAACAATGGGCACAGAGCGTATGAGTTGTGTATTTTTGTGTCCGCCATGCGCCGTCAATATATAGGCACGGCCGTGTAGGAGAACGGTCAGCTCACAAATTAAATTGACGTTTACTACAGCTGTTACCATGTAATAAATGTGCCGTTTTACTGCGCGCGGTTACCACGTGATCAATGCGGCGTTTTACTGCGCGCGGCTGTTACCAATATAAATTTGACGCAATAGAAAAAAAATCAATATAACGTCTCATATTATTGCCGTGTTTGTTGACTCTCCGTTTCTGACTGCCAAAATAAAGGCATCGGCTCGGCTCATTCCCGCAACCCGCGGCGCGTCGTGACGTGTCGTGACGAGGCGGACGGCGGCGGAGGAGGAGGAGCGCGCTTGTGGAACACCTCCACAACTCCTCTCTCTTCATACCAACTCACACTAGTGGGGAGAGCTCTCACCTTATAAACTGATGCAAAACTCTCCCAACTAACAATATAGGACTAAACTCCCACCATTTGCTATGGCAGCATGGGTCTTAGCGATTAAATAGAAATTTCCTAATGGGCTAAAAGCCCATCCCAATTTTCAGCAGGGTGGGGTGTAGCGGTATATGAAAGTGAGATTAGATTCATATAGTAGTCAATTGCATGACGAGACAGTCGATTCGCCCAACCGGATGTCGTATGGCTTATTTTTAGGATTAAAATTTTCATCCAGAAAAATAGAGCATGGTGAACTTCCTAGTTGTCTAAGCGTGAACTTTGTATGTATTTATGTGTTTGTGAACTTCCGTTTGCAATTTATTTTTGTCTACTTAAAAGGTATTTTTGTATTGAAATTTCCTCCCAGAGAAACAGAGTGTAGTGAATTTCCTAATGTTATAGCTGTGAACTTTTGATCGTGATATTTTTTGTTTACTGAAAAAGTATTATTTTATTGATATTTTCTACCATAAAAACAAAGTATAGTGAACTTGCTATATATATGTTAGTGAACAACCTATATATATGGTTGTGAAGTTCTGACTTATGTGTAAGTGAACTTCCGATCGCGATTTTTTTCATGAACTTTTTATGTTCTTGAGTTGTTTCTCGGAGTGGATATTTGAAATTCGATACACTGAACTTGAATTCATATGAAAGTGAACTTCCACAAATGGCGAACTTGGCGATAAAAATTTGGGATATTATTTCCATTCTCGTACAACTTTCTTTTTTACCGACATATAGGTAAACTTGCAGCCGTTCAAGTGAACTTCTGACACCTTTAAAATTAACTTCCGATTTAATCAAAGCGTACGCTTGTGAAAGAAATAAAAGTCCAAGGCATTTTCATACAGCTTAACTTATGATGCGATTCAAAGTGAACTTCCGAAGATTTTTTTTAGAGTAACCGCTAACTTGTGATTCGGCAAATGGGAGCTTCCGCTGTGTATTCTGCCAGTGAACTTGAGAGCAATTTCTTTTTTTTGATTTTTTGAAAGGGGAGCATAGCCCCAGCCTCTGCATCGTGATGATGCACACAGCTGTAGCTTTTTTATTAAAAAGGGAAATATGGATCCAGTTTATTACAACTCACGCATCATCAAGGTTGGACACTAAGATCAACCAGAGAAACACAAATAACATTATTCTAATACAACTCATTGAATTCTTTTAGCCTGAATGACCGTCATCAAACGAGCACATCCAGAGTCCATAAGAGCCCGCTGCTCCACCGGCAGAAGGAAAGACCACATGTGGATCCAATATGTGTCTTGGTGAACAACCTGCAAAAAGTGAACACCTCTTGATCTGTTAAACACAACATCATTTCTACAGTTCCAAATAGCCGATAAGAAAGCACAAGTTCCAATTTGAATTCTTGCTTTAGATTTCTTATCCACCTCATGTAACCAGCTATCAAACATATGGTCAATACTAGATGGTTTGGCAATGTTAAATGTTAAATGTAGCAATCTCCAAATATGGCTAGCAAAATTACATGAAATAAACAAATGACTAACTGACTCCTCATTGTCACAAAACACACACTTCTAAGAACCCTCCCAACCCCGTTTCACTAGATTATCTTTAGTAAGAACACATTTTCGCTGCAAGAACCACACAAATATTTTAATCTTTAGAGGAACTTTCAATTTCCAGAGATATTTATGAAGAAAAGGGGTATGTCCATGCATGTAGTCAGAATACATAGATTTCACTGAAAACACACATGTATCAGTCAAACCCCAAACAAATCGATCCTCCTCTGAGTTTAGATGAACATTCATAAGCCTACGAACCAACCGCAGCCAAGTTTCCCATCTCTCCCCAAAGAGAGTCCGTCTAAACTGAATATTGAGACGATTATGTGACAACACTTCTGACACTAACACATTTCTATGACTCACAATATTATACAGTGAAGGATATTGCATAGCGAGAGGAGTCAGTCCTAACCAAATGTCTTCCCAAAACCGAGTAGAAAGTCCATTACCTATCTTAAAAGAACCTTGTTTTAAAAAGTCATTCTTTACCATCATGATTCCCTTCCAAAACGGTGAATCATAAGGCCTAACTTCAACTTGAGTCAGAGTTTTATTAGAGAAGTATTTATTCATTAAAAGTTCTTGCCACACCCCTTTTTCATTTATCAGTTTATGAATTCATTTTGATAGTAAACATCTGTTTTTAATCTCTAGAACCTCAATACCTAAACCCCCTTGATCTTTTGGCCTACAAACCATATCCCACTTAGATAAACGATACTTCCTTTTGTGTAGGCTACTTTGCCAGAAGAACCTACTACGAAAGAAATCCAACCTCTTTCTAACCCCAGCGGGTATTGGAAAAAAGGATAACAAAAACATAGGTAAGATAGTAAGAACCGAGTTAATAAGAACAAGCCTGTCTCCATAGGACAGTATTGTCCCAGCCCAAGATCCTAATTTATTTTCAAAACGATCCTCAACCATTTTCCATTCTTTGTTATGAAATTTCCTATAATGAATGGGAATACCAAGATACTTAAACGGAAGAGAGCCAACCTCACATCCGAATAAGGATCTATATTCATCTTGCCTCTCAACTGCTTTGCCAAAACAGTAAAGTTCACTCTTGTGAAAATTAATTTTTAACCCTGAGAGTTGTTCAAACAATGCCAGTATTAACTTCATATTAACAGCTTTATCAATATCATCTTTTAAGAAAAGAATCGTATCGTCCGCATATTGTAGAATAGAGATACCCCCTTCCACCAAATGTGGTATTAAGGCCCCCACTTGACCATCCTCTTTCGCCCTAGCTATGAGGATAGCCAACATATCTACAACAATATTAAACAAAACAGGAGATAGAGGATCCCCTTGTTGCAACCCCTTTAACGTTTGAAAGTAGTGTCCAATTTCATCATTAACACGAACCCCCACACTCCCCCCCCCCCTTAAATAAAAGTGTTGACCCACTCACACCACTTTGGATCAAACCCTTTCATTTTAAGTGCCTGCTGCAAGAGGACCACTTAACTTTGTCATACGCTTTTTCAAAATAAATTTTGAAAATAATACCATCCAACTTTTTGGTTCTTAACTCATGTTTAGTGTCATGAAGGATCGCAACGCCCTCTAAAATATTACGTCCCGGAATGAAAACTGATTGAGTTGGTCTAATAACTTTGTGAGCAATAGACGAAACACGATTCGTACCCACTTTGGTAAAAATCTTAAAGCTCACATTAAGCAAACATATAGGTCTATACTATTCCATGCGACATGCATCATCTTTCTTCTGAAACAAAGTTATAACCCCAAAGTTAAGCCTAAGAAGAGGTAGCTCCCCCTTTCGAAATTCAGAGAAGGGAGCCATCAAGTCAGTCTTGATAAGCTCCCAGAATTTTTGATAGAATTCAGCCGGTAAACCATCCGGACCTGGAGACCTATTGTGCTCCATCTGAGCAATTGCCTCAAACACCTCCTTTTCAGTAAAACAAGATGTCAAGGTCTCATTCTCCTCATTCGACACTTGAGGCATATCCGTGTTAAATGTTTCAATCATAATAACATGGCTATGCTCCGGTGCCCCAAACAATTTTTATAGTATTCAGATATAAACACCTTTAGATTGTTTTCACCAACAATCGTTCCCTCATCCTGTTCCAATTGGAAGATCCGTTTGTTTCTATGTTTTCCATTTGCGATCAAATGAAAATACTTTGAATTATTCCCTCCCTCCTGAACATGTTTAACCATTGCCCTCTGATCCCATTTTGATTCCTCGTCTCTCCTTAGTTTCGCTAAACACTCATTTGCATCTTTTTTAGCCTTTCTTTAATTAGTAGAAAGAAGGGATATTTCCGCCTTAATATCCAACTCCTCAATTAGAAGTGTCAATTTTTGTTTTAATATTTTATACTCTCCACTAATATTCTTCGCCCAACCTCTTAAAAATTGTCTTATGTGTTTAATTTTGTTTTGCCAAATCTCAATGGGTGAGGACCCCCCCTTCGTTTCTCTCCACTCTCTACTTACCATCTCAATGAAACCCTTCCTTCTCAACCAGGAGAGTTCAAAAGAGAATTTAGATGTGTTCCCGAGGTGAGCACATTCACCCGAGTCCAAAAATAGAGGTGTGTGGTCTGACCCCGACCTCGAGAAAGCATGAACCGAGACAAGAGGAAATTTTTGTTCCCAATCCACACTCGCTAGAAAGCGATCCAACTTTTCAAAGGTTGGTACCGGCATTCTACTGACCCACGTATATTGTCTGCCTGAAAGTTCCAATTGTTTCAAGTCAAGACTTTCAGTAATCGCATTAAAAATAAATGGCCAACGAGCATTGAAATTATCATTATTTTTCTGCTCTTGTCTTCTAATAATGTTAAAATCCCCTCCCACCAGAAGAGGAGACTCCTCATTCTCACACACACGCACCAGCTAAGCCAAGAAATCTGGTTTGAGAGCGTCTTCTGCTGCCCCATATGCAATCACCAAAGACCAAACAAAACAATCCATACATAATTTCAGCTTGAACTTAATACAAAAGTTCGCAGTGACAAAATTCTGATCTAAAATACTCTGTCTATTGAAACCGACAAGTATTCCCCCTGACTGACCTTGTGGTGGTAAACAGTACCATACAAAATCCAAACCACTAGCTATATGAGATAAGAAATGATGTGCAAAATAAGTTCTTCTCGTCTCAATAATAGCAATGAAATCTAACTTCCTATCAATCATAGTTTCTCTAACAAACAAGTGTTTTGCCGAATCCCCAAACCCATCACTGCTCCATAGCATTCCTCTCATTGCGATAATAATTTCAGTTTTTCTAATCTAGCACTCTTCCGTTTAATAGAAAGGCCAGTGCCTTTGTTCTTTTTGCCTACAGTCTTTTTATGAATTAAAGGATGATCCGAGATCAAATTATCCCGTGCCATATTCTCCTCCTCCTCCACTAAATCTTCAGAAAGAACAGACACTTTTTTAATGATCAAATTGCTTGTATCGTGTACTCTATCAAAGCAAGGTTGTTGTAAAAAAATAAGCTTACGTTTCGCTTCAATGCTCTTAATAATACTAACAGAACTAGCCTCCTGCACCTGATCTGAGCCTAAAGACACCCCTAACCTCGACGCCCTTTCGATAATAACCTCATTACTCAAATCAACAAAAGAATTATAAGACGGGAACTCGTACCTAATGTCTGCTCCTCATCACGCCGTTGTGCCAACCTCATAGCACGCTCCATAGAGGGTACATCAGCCAGAGGTTATGCGCGAATCCTTGCACTTGATCGAATTCCATCAGAGTTAGGGGAAGTGATCCCTCCAAACGCGATCACGTGTTTATCCTCAAAAATCTATTCACCTCCAATTTTCTGGGAACAATTTACACGAGTCAACTCCTCAGTATTAGTATTAACAGAAGAGTGTCCAAGATCAGAGAAACATTCCACGGTACTATCCATGAAAAGAAATACCGTATTCTGGTCATCAGAGTTGTCTGGCTTCCTCTCCGACACCTCTGACACACAGCTAGCCAAAGTAGCAGAAACATCAATACCTGCCACTGCAGGGACCAGAGACTCGCTGGCTGCTGCACTCCCTGCAGTTTCACATCCAGGACAGCTGCCGTCGTCCACCGGCAGCAACGATTTCGCAACAAAATCGCTGCCCGACAGAGCAAAATGAGTCTGCGGCAGCGCAAACTCCTGCTGTGGGGCTGGTACAGCATCATTGTCCATCGCCACATGCTGCGGCACGCTCGCCTCGCCACCAGGGACATTAACATTGTCCACTCCACTGCTGCGCACCAACACACCATCTGTTCCCATGCTGGTAGTGTTGGTAGGATCACTGGCTGCCTCAAAGCCGTGAGAACCAGGTACAGCACCCTGGTCAATGTTACCCACCTGCATCAAAGACCCAAGTAGAGTGTTCGTCAACAACACTGTGTCATCAAAAAATAAAACCCCAACATAATGTACATAGGAATGGTTACTTACAATGTCACCCCGATAATTCGTGGTGTTATACTTATAAGAACCATGCACATTCATAGCAGAAGGTGCCGAACCAACAGACATCTTCCTCACCGCCACAGGTGACCCAAATAATTCCCTCTCGTATTGCACAATCCTCTGGACCTTGTTCAACTCCCCATTGATCATACAAGGCATACCCGGAATCCTACCCGGAATACACACATAACCGTAGGTTTCCTAACCGTGGCCCTCAAGGCATGGATTACAAGATCCACGCTCCCTTTTGGGCCTTCTAGAAACCCCTCCATCTTGGGCCAGGTCTTGAATGATTTTCTTCTAGCCGGGTTTTCGCCAGGCATGGGCCTACCGGGTTATCATCCCCCCAACAGGAACGGCTTGGAGAAAACTGCGACTACTTTTTAGATTGTGGCCTCCACTAGATTAACAAGTCCCGCTAATTTGTTTGGCCATGTCTCGCTAGTTTTTCTTTTCGTTCCCGCTAGATATTGTAGTTAAGCCCAATATTTTTGGTTCAGATAAGAATATATAAAGAAAATCAGAAAAATAATGTGAAATACACCTAAATTCTTACAAATACAAAATTGTTTCAGTAGCTCATTGGTAGCGACCCTAGTCCCAATCTTGCAGACCCGAGTTTGAATCCCATAGTTGGCAAAAACCGTCAACAATTTTTACATTCTCACCTAAACTGCTACCCGTGGCTGCCAACATTTTTCTTATACTTCTCTCACCTAGGTAACCTTTTTCATTTATATTATCCTTTTTATCAATATATTGGCTTGTTAAATAGCGACGGACAAAAATATGTTTGTCGTTGTTATGAGCATGATCGGTGATGGGCAAGTCTACAGACGTGTCACTAGTATCATACGAAATTACCCGTGACGGGCAAATTATACTGTACTGTCACTAGTATGTGTTATAGTCATTTGCTGAGCTTTACCGGTGATAGTCATTTTAGTGCGTGTCGCTGATAACTATTATTAGTGTCAGACATATTTTTGCCCGTCACTAATGTGATGGTGGTTATAAGCTATTCTGCAGTAGTGGGGATGACTTCATGTATGATGAAAGGTCCTTCCCATGGTGGCTCGAGTTTGTGTCTTTCCTTTTGCTTGAACCGCAACACTGGGTCTCCTACCACGAAGGATCTGTGGCGTATGCGGCGACTGTGGTAATGGCGCAGCGATTGCTGGTAGACTGCGGATCTTGCGAGTGCAATGTCCCTGATCTCGTCGAGTGCGTCCATGTCTTCCGCGAGTGCCTTGTTTGAGGTTTCTTCGTTGTATGCGACGACTTGTGGGGCATTGAATTTGACGTCTTCAGGTAGGACGGCTTCATCTCCGTATACTATGAAAAATGGTGTGTAGTTTGTCAACCGATTTGGTGTTGTTCGTAGGCTCCATAGCAGTGATGGTAGTTCTTCAGCCCAATCCCCTGCTGCTGGGTGCAGCCGATCAAGAAGCTGCTTCTTTAGGCCAGCCGAAACTAATCAATTAGATCGTTCGACCTTGCCATTACTTTGCGGGTGAGCTACCTATGCCAATCCGAGGGTGATACCTTTTTCTTCGCAGAAGTCCTGTGTTTCCTTGGTTGTGAAGTTGCTGCTGTTATCCGTGATGATGTTGTGCGGTATGTCGAATCTGCGCACGATGGAGTCAAGGAATATCACGACGCACTCGGCGTGCGCGGAGGTGATTGGCATAGCCTCGATCCATTTCGTGAACTTGTCGACTGCTACCAGCAGGTGGGTGTATCCTCCATGTGTTGACTTGCGTAGTGGTCCCACTATATCTAGCACCCATTGAGCAAAGGGCTAGGCGATAGGGATCATGTGGAGTTCTGTGGCAGGGGCATGTGGCTTGGGGGTGAACCTTTGGCATGCATTGCATCTGTCGACTAGCTCTTTGGCGTCTCTGACTGCCGCGAGCCAGTAGAATCCTTCCCTGAATGCTTTGCCCACGATTGACATCCAACTGGCGTGGTGTCCGCAGTCTCCTTGGTGTATGTCTCGGATAAACTCCTTGCCATCTTCGGGTGCTATGCATCTCTGTAATACTCCTGATATGCTTTGTTTGTATAGCTCTCGGTTGATCACCCGAAAGGATTTGCTGCCGTACTATTTGTCAGGCCTCGCAAATGTCTGCTGGGAGCTGTTTGTTGGACAAGTAGTCGAGGTATTTCTGCGTCCAGACTTGCTCGATCAGAAAAACTTGCCTTGAGATATTGTGGATGAGCTCGATGATAGCAATTTGCAGGCTGGCGTATGTTTCTGCGGGTGTTCCCGCTGGCTTTTTGACTTTGACTGATCGCTTGATCATTCTTTCGAAGTAGATTCCTGGCGGGGTGGGGGCGTTTGTTGGTCCCATGTTTTCCATCTTCTCTGCTTCCTCATTACTGGATCGCGCGATGTGCTTCAGTTTGCACCCTTTGAAACTTCCTTCGAGTAGATTGTACATGTCACGATAGACGGCCATGTTATCCGTGATAGCATCGCACTCCTTCATCGTCTGTTGCACGATGAGATTTGAATCCGCATATATCATCAATCGAGTGGCTCCGTAGGTAATCGCCATTTTCATGACGTGTAGGAGGGCCTCGTATTCCGTGTCGTTGTTAGATGCTTGGTCATCAGTTGGGAATACCAATCGCGAGACGTACGGCAGCTTATCACCCCTGGGAGATATGAGAATAACTCCAGCGCCGGCTCCTTCGTTTCTTTTCGACCCATCAAAAGACATGATCCAGTTGCTCGTGTATTCTGGGGGTCCTGGTGTTTGCATCTCCGTCCACTCGCTTAGAAACTCCAGGACGACCTGGGATTTTACAGAGTTGCACCCTACGTATATTATGTCGCATGCGCCTAGCTTGATGCTCCACAACGCGATTGTTCCGGATGCCATGGGGTTGTTCACGATAGTACCGAGTGATGCGTCGTTTAGCACCGCGACGGTATGTTCCTGGAAGTAATGCTTGAGTTGTCAGGCTGTGAGAACTATGCCATACGCGAGCTTCTGATAGTTTGGTATCGCGGCTTGCACGGAGAAAGCACCTCGCTGATGTAATATATTGGGCACTCGACGACAATAACTGTACTGATGACTTGATTTGTTGTGACTAGGTAGAGGGTATAGGGGCTCCTTCTCGTGTGGCGTTGCCAGGACGCGCTTGCTCTGCGGTACTCTTTTTAGGTCGAGGAACGCCTTTTTTTGTTCGGGTGTCCACTCGAACTTATCTGTTTTCTTCAGCAGCTTATAGAAGGGCAGCGCTTTCTCGCCCAATCTTGCGATGAATCTGCTCAGAGCGGCTAGTCTTCCCGCGAGCTGCCGTACGCCGTGAAGATTGCTTGGCTCCTTCATTGTTAATATTTCTTGAATTTACTCTGGGTTGGCTTCGATTCCTCGGGTGGACACCAGATACCCGAGAAGTTGTCCTGCAGGAACACCGAAGACGTATTTTTCCGGGTTAAGCTTGATCCTGTACACCTTGAGAGCGTCAAATGTCTCCCTGATGTCCTCGAGGAGTGTATCCTCAACTCGAGTTTTTATGACGATGTCGTCAGCGTACACTTGTATGTTCTTGCCAATGAGCTTGGCGAGGCATTTTTGCATGCAGCGCTAATATGTTGCGCCTGCGTTTTTCAGCCCGAAGTTCATTGTCGTGTAGCAGTAGACACCATGAGGTGTAATAAATGTTGTCTTCTCCTCTTCCTCCTTTTTCATCCTGATTAGATTATAGCCCGAGTAGGCGTCCAAGAAGGAGAGTCGCTGGAAGCCTACAATGGAGTTCACGATCTGGTCGATCCGTGGTAATGGGAAGTTATCCTTGGGGCATTGTTTGTTCAACGACGTATAGTCGATGCACACGCGAAGGATGTCAGTGTTTTTCTTCGCAACCAGCACCGGGTTTGCTAACTAGCATAGGTAGAAACAGGGCCAAGCATCCCGGTTGGTAAGCCCCATTTGTCCCGGTTGTGCAACCGGGATGGGTCAGCCAAGACAAATGGCCCAAATCCATTCGTCCCGGTTGTACCAGCACCCGGGATGCATGGGAGTGGCCCACGTGGCAGGGCAGGCGCCATTCTTGTAGGGACTATTCGTCCATGTTCTTCCTACGAAGCGGGCGCCATTTTTTCTGTTTATTGTTTTCCTTTTTATGTTTTATGATCCCCCTGGACCTCCCGGTGGCCCCTCCCCGGGCCTCCCGGATACCATGAGAAGACAGGACCCTCGGTGTCTCCTACCCGGATCCCAGGAGAAGAGAGGAGCCCGGTGGCCCTTCCCTGGACGTCCTGGATCCCACGAGAAGAGAGGAGCCCTGGTGGCCCCTCCCCGGACCTCCTAGATCCCATGAGAAGAGAGGAGCCTCAGTGGCCCCTCCCCGGACCTCCCGGATCCCACGAGTGACAAAATAATGCATATATATATATATATATATATATATATATATATATATATAGCAAAAGAAGGAACATGTATATTACAGAATCAAAAAATATCGAGCATATTACATGACCGATGGAATGAATTACAAAATCAAGTTAATTCCCAAGTGCGATAGTATTCTCCATTTACATTTAGGACCTCTGAATCTAAGAAGCCCGAAATTTCCTCCTGAATTGCTCCTATGCGGTCCCTTGGTAGAAGACCGTCCCGGAGCCGTTCGATCTAATATAAAGAAGAGTGGTCAATATATATTAACGAAACTAAGTAACTAAAATAGATGGTAATAAGAAAAATTGACGACTGACTTACATGAAGTTTGTTGAAATCTCTGCCCTTGGGACAAGTCGTCTGACGAATGAACTCGCAGACGTAGTATGCACACAACTGATTCCCGTCTCCCTGTTGCAAGCACTTTATGGGAACATGGTTTGAATCAAAAAAATAATCAACTAGCCATCATAATGGTATCGACACTAGAATTAAGGAGATGCGCGGATCTAGATAGTAGTACTTACTTGCACAATTTCAAATGTAAGCTCTGATTTCCATTCACCCCTGGCCTTTTTTGTGAACCTCTTCCAAGCGCTGCCCGGGAAAGAAAATGAATTAAAAGAGTTAGTAGTTACTTGATATCCGAAAATGAAACAAAGTAGTCGATATAGTGCCATATATAAGGATTGAAACTACCGCTGGATCATTTCCTGCATGTCCGCCCAGAGCTCAAGGGGTTTGCGTTTTGGGACCATTACCAGTACTTTTACTTTGTAAAATTGGAATATTAGCAGAATAAAGTGGAAGTTGCGCACGCATAACTCATCAATTATACACTGAACATCGAGTAAGGAAAGCAGAATGTGTACAACACATTAACACTTACCCGAAGTTGTAAGGAAATAGTATTTTCCCGTTGGTGTTCTTGAAACCTTATTGCCCCCAGAAGGTTAATTATCTTATGTATCCTTGGGAGATAGCTCAAGAGTCTTATGATTAACAAAATGTGGGTCAATGAACCCAATATCATAGATTTGTCCTACTTTGCATTCGATAATCTTCATTCTGCTATTATAATATAATGACTGTACTATATATATATATATATATATATATATGAATGCAATGAACGAGGTGAGCTATCTATAGATACTTAATTAGATGAATAAGTACTTACAGAAAATAGGCGCTAACACTCGATTTGTCGAGGGCCTTCTGCTGGAATAATTGAAACAATTTCTCAAATTAAATCACAACCAGTCCATCTCCATACCCGTAGTGCTCGTCTCTAACTCCGACCACTATCCAGTCCTGAGATTTCTGAGCGGCTTCCATATACCAATTATGCACTCTTCGCATTTTGGTTGGTAGATTCTTTACCTCCTCGGGTTTGACGCGAGGATTCCAGTGCCGGTATTTGTATGCACATTCAGAAGCGGGGAAGTAATCTAGTGTTTGCATATACCCGCAGCAGATGCCTCTGGTCCGTACAGTTCTATAAAATCCGGATCAATTTTCTCGTCAGCATTAGTGCTCGGCCCCACCTGGGTATTGGAAATCACTTTGAGCGGGGAGATGGATTGTTTTTTTTGCTCTCCGAGCTGGGCAACTGATTTCCCGCTTTTCGCGCTTGCGCTACTATCTTCGTCGACAGCACCATTTCCTGGTGTGACTTCAGCATAGAGCGGTCATAGTCAGATGAAAGCCTCGGCTCGGGTTGATGAAGAGTCTTCACCATTTTCCACGCTTATTCTACATCTTCTTTGGTGTCGGAGAAATCTGCCTTTTTCTGCTCCTTTGGCTTCGATTTCCACGCCTCGTATTCGTCCCTTGCGATTTGTTGGGTTTTCTTAGGAGTATTCGTAAGGTAACTTGGGTAACTCCTTTGGTACTTTCAGGAGGGGCGACCGTTGACGTTTTGGTGATCTTTTACGACTCCACAGAAACTTAGTGGGGGGAGAAGGCTGACGCGGCGGTGTAGACGACCGCGCTAGAGACGGCATGCACGGCGTAGGCATGCACGGCGAAGATTGTTGCGCTGGAGATGGTGAGGAGTCGATGGCCTTGCCGCCTGATTTGGAAGGACAATGTGTTACTTTAGCCATAGAACGGTCAACTTCTTGGCTTCTCCGAGTTCAGTCACCTCTCCGTCTTCACCTTCAGGGAATTAAAGCTTCACAGGCTAGAATCCGTTGACAACTTCATCGAACCCAACAACAGCGTAGCCCCGTGGAACCGGAAGAGTATGCTGAGTTGGCTCGTTGCCAATTGGTAAGGAATAGACGACCGCCGCCTTGATGGTTATGTCGACGTCCTTCACGTGGAGCTCACAAGTTGTCATCCCCGTGATATCATCCACCGGGTGCATCATCGGTAGTACATCATCACCCTGCTTCATTGCTACGTCATGTGTCCGCATCATTTGTTCTTGAAGTTGACGCCTCCAGTTTTCCTGACTCTCTGCTTTAGCTGCCTCCGCGTCCTTTTTCCGCTGACGGCTTCTATCAGGATATTTATTTTTGCTCTCGTCAAACCCAATACTCCACGAAACACCGCCTCTTGTGGCTCGTGTACGCCCTACGTGTTCCGCATTCTTGAGGGCGCGTGTGATCTCGTCGTTCTCTCTATCTGGCACGAACCTCACCTCTTTAACATCTTTTATTGCGTTTCTAAGATCTTCGATGGGTAGAGGATTATCTTTGTGCCTTTGATTATAGATGCAGTTTCCTTCCGCGTCAAACTTGCCCCCATGCCCGTAGAACCAAGTCCTTTACCCGCTCGACCCACATGAATGGCTCGGGAGTGATCCCCTTCTCAAGCAGGTCGTTCTGCCATTTCTCCCACATGGGCAGGGAACCCTTGTAGCTAGTTTGCCCCATAATATGGTGATATACCTTTTTAGCGGCGTTTTTCTGATTCATTTTTGACCTTTTCTTTGCATCCTCTCACAGCTTGTACTTCACAAAATCTACCCGTAAGGGTTTTATTTTCTCATACCCTCTAGTGAAATCCGGAGTCTTACCCTTCTTGATAAAGTCAAGGTGCAATATTTTCTTCCAGTTGGTGAATTGTTGGGCCATCTTTTTCAGAGTCCATGCCTTGACCTTTTTCACTAACTCAAGTTTCTTTTTATTAGCATCGGCTTCACCATCTACCTCCTCGTTCTCATCCGCCTCATTCTCGTCCCCTGCGGCGTTGGTAAGGTGAAATTACACATGATCTTTTTGAAAAGATTATCTTTGGCTATGTTGCCGACAAATGAAATTCCTTGTCTCTGCGGATCTATTGGCTCATTCCACTCTTGAACAGTGATCGGGATGTGATACCTCACTAGCACTCTGCATTGCTTTACAAATTTCTGGGCAACATCAGCGGGAAGCTCGGGTGCGCTGTCTGATGCGATCGTTTCGATCCTATATATTGTTGTCTCTTTCAACTTCTTTGTTGCGCCTTCGTTTAGTATTTTTCCGGTTGATATGCTTAAACCGGATGGCTCAAAAAATAAAGACTATTAATACATGTATGTAGACAACGAATGATTCATTAATTAACATATCAATATGAACCTCGGAGCCGGTGTTTGTAATTTGTACGGCTCCACCGGAGCCGTCGGCTTCTCCCTCATCAGAGTCGTCAGCTTCTCCCACACCGGAGCCGTCGGCTTCTCCCTCAGCAGAGACATCTCTTTGGCTGAGCTCCGGATCTCCCTCACCAGAGTTGTTCATCCACTGGCTCACGTCAGGCTCTCCCTGGGGCCCGCGGATTAAACCCGCGAGCAATTTTTCCGCATCTTCGTCTCTTGGTTCCATACTTTTCTACAAATACACAGAATTCCCTAAGTTTTTACACTTAGACAAATTACAGAAAATTCTAATATTTTACACTAAGTCAAATTACACGAAGTTAAATAACTAAAAAAATAAACAAGTGGTACTAAAATCCCCTAAGTCAAAAACCTAAAAATTTACCCAAAGTTTTACACTAAATATAATTTGAATCTACACTAAGTCAAAATACTACCAAAAAATAATAATTCTTAAGTTAAATTCCCTAAGTCAAATATACTAAGTCAAATTTCTAAAAATTCTTATTTGTTTACACTTAGAAAAATTACTCAAAATTCTAATATTTTAGACTAAGTCAAATTACAATAAGTTAAATTACTAAAAAATAAAGTAGTGGTACTAAATTCCCTAAGTTAAAACATAAAAATTTACCAAAAGTTTTACACTAAGTATAATTTGATTCTACTCTAAGTCAAAATACTACCAAAAATTAATAATTCTTAACTTAAATTCCCTAAGTCAGATTTCTATAATTTCTTATTTTTTTACATTTAGACAAATTACTGAAAATTCTAATATTTTACACTAAGTCAAATTACACTAAATTAAATTACTAAAAAATAAAGTAGTGGTACTAAAATTCCCTAAGTTAAATCGCCTAAGTTAAATTCCCTAATATTTTACAATAAGTCAAATTACACTAAGCCAAATTTCTAAAAATTCTTAAGTAAAATACCTAAGTCAAATTTCTAAAAATTCTTAAGTAAAATCCCGAAGTCAAAAAATTCTAAAAAAAATTAATTAAAATCTCTAAGTCAAAAATTTCTAAAAATTCTTAAGTAAAATACCGGAGTCAAAAGTTTCTAAAAATTCTTAAGTAAAATCTCGGAGTCAAAATTTATTAAGTCAAATTTTCTACACTAATGAATTTTCTACACTAATGTTTCGAACACTAAGTCAAAAATTTCTAATGTTTCTAACACTAAAATTTCTAATATTTCTAACACTAACACGCACTAAAATTACAAAGTAAAATTTTCTACATTAATAATTTCTCATGTTTCTCAATTTTCTAAGACTAAGTAAAATACCTAATGAATTTTGTACACTATTAATGTTTCTAACACTAAAATTCTAACAATTTCTAATATTTCTAACACTAACACTTATATTATTAAGTCAAATTTTCTACATTAAAAATTTCTAATGTTTCTAACTATTCTAAAATTAAGTAAAATACCTAATGAATTTTGTACACTATTTATATACAAATTGTAACATTGCATTTTACCTATGAAAACAGTAAAAAAAGTAAAAACAATAGCATAAAAAAAACTTAAAGCTCTCCGTTTTCTTACAAAGAGAGGACGTTACAGAGAGCTAGGGGGGCGATCGACGCGTGGGCCACCGACGGGAGCTCTCCTCCACACGAGCTCGGGCACAGCAGGGAGGGGCAGTGGCGCGCGGCTACGGTGCAGCTCGGGCACAACAGGGCAACGACGCTCTCCTTTCCACGGGCACGGGCGACGGCGGCGCTCTCTGACCCACGGGCGAGGGACGAGGACAGCAACCACGCGCGGTGCTTCCCCCACGGGCACTCCTCTGCACGGACGGAGACCACGCGCGGTGCTTCCTCCACGGGCGCTCCGGGCAGCAGCTCCTCCACGACGAACGCCGACGATGCAGGCAGGCAGCAGCAGCCTGGCGGCGTCGATTCCTTACGCGCGAGATGTGATTTTGGGGTGGAAGACGGTCCGCATATATAGGAAGGGGCATCCGTCCCGGTTGGTAGCAACAACCGGGATGAAAGGGTCATCCGTCCCGGTTGTTGCTACCAACCAGGATGGATGCTACACCCTATTTTTTCACAGCGGGCGGATGGGGGCACGTGGAGCGCGCGCGTTGGAGGGGTATCCGTCCCGGTTGTTTGCAAAAACAATGACTAATGCCCTATTTTTAAGTTGGCATTTTGTTCCTACATTTTGTTTTTCCAAAAATCCTATAAAACATTAAATAACAATCAGAAAATTATAAACTAACTGAATATATTGATTTCCAACATATTTGGTGAAGTTTAAAATTTTTAAATATTTGCATTTGAATTAATTAATTTAAGAAATGGAGAAATATCAAATAATTCAATAAATTCTGAAAATTGCAAGTTATATATAAAATTTATGAGGAAGATAAATTCAACTCACTTATGATGTTTGAAAACTCATTTGGGCGACTGATAAGGTGGACTTTTCTCCAGCGGGCCTAGGTTTTTGCCACGGAGGGGCTCCGGAGCGTCGGGATTTCACCAAAAACTAGGAGTTAGCATACCAAGTGTTTACATGTGTTGTTAGGGTTTCTATTGTTTCCTTTATATTTTCCATTATTTCCTTTATTTTTTATGTTGTTTTATATATTTTGTTTTCCATTATTTACTTTTTGTTTTCTCTTGTTTCCTTTATGGTTTCTATTGTTTTCCTTTATGTTTTCTATTGTTTTACTTTTTTTCTATTCTTTCCTTTTTTGTTTTCTCTTGTTTTATTTTGTTTTCTATTGTTTCCTTTATGTTTTTACTGTTTTCCTTTATGTTTTCTATTGTTTTCCTTTATGTTTTTATTGTTTTATTTTATTTTCTCTTGTTACCTCTTTGTTATCTCTTGTTTTATTTCTTTTCTATTCTTTTCTATTCTTTTCCTTTATGTTTTCTATTGTTTTCTCTTATTACCTTTTTTATTTTCTCTTATTTTATTTTGTTTTCTATTGTTTCCTTTATGTTTTCTATTGTTTTCCTTTATGTTTTTATTGTTTTATTTTATTTTCTCTTGTTACCTCTTTGTTATCTCTTGTTTTATTTCTTTTCTATTCTTTTCTATTCTTTTCCTTTATGTTTTCTATTGTTTTCTCTTATTACCTTTTTTATTTTCTCTTATTTTATTTTGTTTTCTATTGTTTCCTTTATGTTTTCTATTGTTTTCCTTTATGTTTTCTATTGTTTTGCTTTATGTTTTGTATTGTTTATTTTGTTTTCTCTTGTTTCATTTTTGTTTTCTATTGTTTCCTTTATGTTTTCTATTGTTTTCCTTTATGTTTTCTATTGTTTTCCATTTTTTCCTTTATGTTTTCTATTGTTTTATTTTGTTTTCTATTATATCCTTTATATTTCAAATATTAACTCCACACATTTCAAATACAGAACAAGGTACATTAAATTTATAATAAGTGCACATCAGACAAGTTGATCGATGCATATACATAGTTTCGTCGCATACAAGGCAGGCAGATATATACGTAGTATCAAACCTTTGGTCAAACCTTCAAGGGGGGATCTAGATCAAAACAATCGGTATCGCCATCACACTCCTCGACTTTGGCTCTTGAGTGCATATATGCATATCAAAAGAATGGTCGGACGTATGATGGCGTATCCGGATGATTTGTATTTGGTCGATGAACTGAATGATGTATCAAACCTTTTGTCAAACCTTAAACGGGGGATGTAGAACAAAACAATCGGTATCGTCAGCATACAGCCCCACCGTGGCTACTGAGTGCATATGCATACCAAATGCACGGTAGGACGTATGCTGGCGAATCCGGATGATTTGTATTTGGTCGACGAACTGACTAATGTTTCAAGGGAATCCGAGAGGTGGGCTACATATAGGGTCCTCTGGCTCACAAAGTGTTGTGCTAGGGTTTCGATCCAACGGTTAAGAAACACCCCTGATCCAACGGCTCACAACCCCTCGAAAGAAACACACCGTACCCCTGATTGAATAGCTCACAACGGCTCGAAAGAAACACACCCCTGATCCGTGTGATTCTTTCTGATCTAGTCCCGGTTGGTAAAACAGGCCGGGACTAAAGGGTCGATCTGTTTCCCAACGAAACCCGAACCATTTCGTTCCGGTTGGTAAAACAGGCCGGGACTAAAGGGTCTGTTTCTTCTCACTATATATATGTATACATTTCCACCATTGGCATAAACACATATAAACTCACCACTCTTCCATGGATTCTACCGTACCCACTCTAACCTTCCTCCAGGCGGAGGCACTTTCCGCCTCAAACTACCCCTGCCCTCCCGGCTACAGCGTCCCTGCCGGTTAGATGCTGAGCGCCGGAGGAGTACTGGTCCCTCCTCTTCCTCAAGGTGTGGTGCGTCGGGCGGCCATCACGAACCACTACTACCATGAGCTCACGCCGGAGCAGCGGAGGAATCCCAGTTGGAATCCCGACTACCACCCTACTTGGGACGCCTTCTTCATTAATCGGCGTGAGAGTGCGCTCGCCACTTACGAGGAGAAGGGCCCGCCTCCTTCAAACTTCAAAGAGGCCAGTCGTCAGCTATGGTGGGCCCGCGGACGGACTCTTAAGAGCGTCATGAACTACACCAGGGCCGGCGATAACCCCTCCTGCGCTACCCTCACGCCCAGTCCGACGATAGTGACGACGGAGGCGAGTACGACGACTATGAGTCGGAGTACTATAGGCCTAGGCAGGAGTATGACTAGCAGATCAGATCCAGTCTTGCCATTATTTACTTGCTTTCTTCTCTAGATCTATGCTCTACGTTTAGGTTTAGATCCACTTTTGCCATTATGTACTTCCTTGTTTATCTATCCAAGATGCCTGTTTGTGTGCAATATGGGCGCAAGCGCGGTGAGACAGCAAATAAAGAAGCTCAATAAAAAACGAATAGGGTGCTACAATTTTTTTTATTAAAAACAGAAAACTAACGAACACAACTCCTCGTCGTCATCGTCGGGGAACTCATCGGTGACCTCCTCCGGGTCATCATCGTCGGCAAACTCCTCGGTGACCTCCTCTTCATCGTCGGAGGAGCATGATGGAATGTACGAGATAGGCCCCCACCTCGGATCGTCAGGTGCCCAGACTTCGCCGGTGTGGCCGGCCCGTTGGAGCTCTTGCAGCACCTTCATCCTCGCGTCCCGAGCGGTATCTAACGCGAGGTGGCTATAGAGGCGGCGTTTCGCTCGCTCAGCCGCGCGGGTCTTCCAGAGCTCCTCGTCGGTGCTCTCCTTCCCCGGATTGTTCCGATAATACTCACGGACGACGTGGTCGTCCCTAGCGTCAACTAGGCCCTTAAACGTGCGGTGGCGGAGGTGACGGTGGTCGGCGGCAGTGACGATATGCGGCTTCGGCGCCCTTTCCTCCGCTTCCCAGAGGGTGTGGCAGTCGTTGAAGTTCATCAGCGACCGCGGGCAGTTGAGGCGCCAGGCCGACGCGTCCCAGGCGCGGGCGGCCTCAGGCACCGTCGCAAAGGAGCCGAGGGGGATGCGTTCGTCCCCGCAGCGGATATTCGCGCTGAAAATTCCGTTCTGCCGTGCTCGGACGCCGCTGAAGCCGGTGGTGCTGTTCCTCCTCGGAGGCATGGTGGAGGCGCGACGGTGCGTGGAGAGGGGTGGGCGCGTGAAGAGGAGAAGACGCTCGAGGTGCGGCAGTTTATACCGCGCGCTCCTGGCCACGCGGCACAACTCCCGCGCCACGCGACACAACTCTCGCGCCACGCGTCCACGCGGCACAACTCCCGAGCCACGCGGCACAACTCCTTCGTCAACATTGTCCGTGCTTCCAAGCTGCATGTTTGTGTGCAATATGGGCTCATTATAACAAACTATTCCATGTGTTTGGCCATAACACCCTTCATTTCAACCGAAACCCTAGAATATTAGAAGGAGATAGCAAGTTTTTGTGAACACTTTTTCAATAGAACTATGCCATCTATTCCACGTTTATTATTACATATCACTAACAGCATCCCTATCTAGTCTTCTGAAATTTCTTCGCGTAGAGATGGTCCTTGAACCCTATGTCCCTTGATTATGATCCCTTCGGCCGTAACCATGGAGCATCTTCATTATTTAAGGGGATGGTTGTGTCAGCTTTCACTGTGAAGGGTGGAATTTCAACAAAATTATTATAATCTTCTGACATGTCTGTCTTGTCCTCGATTCCCACGATGTTTCTTTTCCCTGAAAGAACTATGTGACGCTTCGGCTCATCGTATGATGTATTTGTTTGCTTATTTTTTATTTTTCGGTCTGGAGGACATGTCCTCCACATAGAAGTCCTGAGCCACATCATTGGCTAGGACGAATGGTTCGTCTTTGTAACCAATATTGTTGAGATCCACTGTTGTCATTCCGTAAAAGGGTCTAACTTTACCCATTCTCCATTCAGGTTGACCCACTTGCACTTGAACAAAGGGACCTTAAAAGAAGGTCCATAGTCAAGTTCCCATATCTCCTCTATGTAACCATAATATGTGTCATTTTTTCCATTCTCGTTTGTTGTATCAAAGCAGACACCACTGTTTTGGTTGGTGCTCTTCTTATCATGGGTGATCGTGTAAAATGTATTACCATTTATCTCGTACCCTTGAAAACTTCCAATAGTCGAAGATGGTGACCCGACCAACATGTACAACTGATCTTCAACGGTGGTGTCATAATTTTGAACATCTTGGGCATCGGTGCTCGATAGAGTTCTTACGAGACCCTTCGTATTTCGGGACCTCCGTCGTAATTTTGAACCTCTTGGGCATCGGTGCTCGTGGATGTCCCGGGTGAAGCACAATGCGTCGCAAGCCTCCTCTTCGGAAGATGCGGATAGTGATCGTGCGCCGTTCCTGATTGTTCAGGCCCTGTTGACCTTGTTTTGCGTGATGTCGTTTCGTGCGTCGTATTCAGGCCGGTCGCAATTATCCTCCTTACGCGGCTCCCTGCCGTGGTGTTGCGAGCGACTGTTGTGATGCCGTGGACTGCGATCACGATCTCTCGGGCTATCGACGTGGCACTGGGCTTCTTTCCCTCGGGCGTGACGACGTGATTCCTTCCTTCTAGGCGACGTGCTCCCGTGTCTGCGGGGTGTTTCTTTGTCCTTTCGAGGGGTCTTTTTAGTTTCTTAGCTGCCCTGTGCCTGCGTCATTGAGCGGCGATTCTTGCGGCTGCAAGGCCTAGCCCCTTCTGGACTTGTCGTATTGTTCCGCGCGGGGATCATTCTCAAGTGGTTGGTTCGCCTGTAGATATGTGGCTGCTACCAAGAGTGCGGCGGTGGGAGTCGTCGGGTGTACATTTCCGTCATCGTTGACATGCATGAGGGATGTCTTGAGTGTCTTGCTGATTCCGCTGAGGGATTCGTGATCCATGGCAACAGTCTTCGAGACGTATCTCTTTTTCGGGGGATTGTTTCCCACCGAGCGATTCTGGGAGAGGTCCGCACGACGCGCGTTTGACTCATCCGCTGCTTTCTTTCATGCTTCTAGATTCCTACGGGCTTCGTTGATCATTCGACCTACTCGCACTAGATGATAGTTGATGTAGCCCACCCAACTCCACCAAGTGCACCAATGACAAGATCACGAGCAAAGGACATTCATGATAAGGTGAACTCGCTCCTCTCGCTGCATACTTTCGGTAACTTGGCGGATGGTGCGCTACCTCATGTCTCAACACTTTGTGTACTCAGGTTAAACCCACCACGGAGGCCCCGAAAAGCACTCAAGACGATGCGCGAGAAGGTATCAAGAAGGGCAGAGAAGACGGCATCGAGTTCGGAGCACCGACGGAGAAGATAGGGGGAAAACCCCCCTCCTGGCCTCAGGGCCCGGCCAGGCCACCCCCCTCCATCTCCAGGCCGGCCACCCACCCGAGTGTTCCGGCCCCCACCTCGGCCCCAGGCCGGCCTCCTCCTCCTCCACGCCGGGCACCCACCCGAGAGGGCCGGCCTCCACCCCGGCATCGGGCCGGCCCCTCCAGGCCGACTGACCCCTCTCCCACCTCGGCCCCGGGCCGGCCGCCCTGCGAGCCCCAGGCCGGCCCCTCCCTGGCCGGCGCGCCCTCGCCCACCTCGGCCTCAGGCCGGGTGCCAGGCCGGCCCCAGGCCGACGCGCCCTGGAGCGCCCCTCTGCCCCCACCCCGTCCGGGCTCCCAGGCCGGCGTGGCCCCAAATGCACGGAAATGACCGGATTTCGACCCCGTTTTCACCTACTTCGACCCCCGGCTATATAAGGACGACCCCGAGCTAGATCTAGGGTTTTAGAGTTGATTTTAGAATATTGTGAGCTTTTCTATCTTGTATCCCTCTTTGAGGAACTACTCCTATGGTGTGTATCTAGGAACGTATCAAGGCTACTCCTCCGATTTCATCGAGGATCGTATCAAGACTCATCCAATTACTAGATCTCTCCCCTTGGGTTTCAATCAAGAATTGTCCAATCTTCCTCTCGTGAATCCTTGAGGTTCTATTGGCGTAGTGGACCGGCTACGGGTGTGAAGCGGTTTCAATCAAGGTGAGTTCAGTTGGATCGATCGTCCCGTAGGCGGCCCTCGGGGTTTAGTTGACGGGAGATTTGGGGTTCTTCGATTCTTACTAGTTATCTCCCTTGTGTTTGCCCACGATTCCCCCTCGATTCCCCCTCTCGTGTTCATCGTGTTCATCGCGTTCTTGAGCGGTCTTCGTGTTCTTCGTCGATTCGTGAAGATCGGGCCAATCTAGGAGTAACCCTCCACATCACCTGGTATCCAGAGCTAGATTGACACGAATCCGACACCCACACCACTTCCCATCCACCAATTTTTCCTTTTCCACCATAAATTTCGAAAATCATCACAAAAATAGCCAAAAGGGATTTTGACCGATCTGTTGATTCGTTGAGTTTTTCGTGGTTTTTATTCATAGATTTGTTTCCAAACACCATTCCACATCTTTCTATTCAGCCAAATTTTCCAATTTTGCCCAAATTTTTTCTTGATTTTGAAGGAATTTCGTATTTGAGCCAAAAACTCAGAATATCTCAGCTCTTTGATTTCCCTACATATTTTGGAACTTGTTTTTCTTTGTCGTTTGTGATCCAAATTGAGTGCAACAAGTTGCCACGCGATGCCCACGACATCACCTACGCTTCCACATCACCGGATCGCCACGACATCGACATCCACCAGCCGCAAGTCCGTGATCATCAATAAGAGAGGTATAACTTGCTTCCGCTTGAACCACCCCACCCCCATTGTGTTACTTACCTATTCGGACTAGTTCTTTTTACACCGCTTGGCATCACATTTGTGGCATCGAGAGTGCGAGTTGGCGCTTGTGAGAGATTAGCTACGAGTAGGCATTGGCATTTTGGAATCCATCAAAATTGAAAAAAAAAAAGAGAAAAAGAGAAAATAGAAAAAGAAACAAAGGATCGATGCCAATGTCTTTCCATTGTAGGAACGTGTAGCATTGCGTCGCAAAAGAGAAAGAGTGACCGATTGCGACAGTGAGAATCTTGTTGCCTTTTCAAATTTGCGGTTTCAGCTAGCGTCCTCCTTGTGTTAGTGTGGCATTGAGCATTAGTCTTCGTTAGGTTCATTTCGTCTTCGCTCGTCATTGGTTGCACTAACCCCATTTATCCCTTGCGTGTGTGTGTTTCACCATATTTCCATCCACTAAGTTGGTTTTTGTGTTAACTTTTCTTTGACGTTTCTCCACATTTGACAATACACGTTTCTTCGGTATTGTCGACTTTTCCTCGCCACTTTTCCTAACCCATTTTCCTTCCACATAAAGCGTTTGTGTTATTGTTTACGGTTTCTTTCGTTCTTTTTGGATTCGCTCTTGACATACCTCCCTACACCTAGGCTCGTCCACTAGCCTCAATACGACCAAAAAAGGTAACGTTGGGTAAGTGAGACATCAATTTCTTCAATATCACCCTTGTGTTTTGAGATGGCTAGGGAAGGAGTATTCTCAAGTCCGAGTTCGAAAGATGAAGGCAACCCATTCTACAACGACAATGCTAACGCCAACTACGTCACCCGCAATGACCATTTCCGAATCCGTGAACTCGTGAAGGATGGATTGCAACGCTATGAGCATCGACTCCAAGAGCAAGAGGCTCGATTCAATGATCAAATGACGCGCATCAACATCAACTTGGCTAATCTTGCCAATCGCTGTAATTCATCATCGTCCTCAAGGTCTCGTCGCTCAAGCCACAACAATCAACATCTTCACCAACCTCGTAGCCATGACCGCCATGATCGCCATGATCGCAACAACAACTTGGAGGACGATGGACAACATCAGCAACCACAACCACCTCCTCCCCAACCTCAACAAGCTCCGCGACGAAATTGGTATGAGGATAGCTCTCCATCACCACCACCTCGACATCGCCAAGGCCATGGTGACCCTCTTCAACAACCGCAATGCCCGAACCTTCGACAACATCATCATCCACCTCCGCAAGGCCACGCTCAAGACTATGGCCACAATGACTTCATGGAAGGTGCTCATCAACATCGAAGGCCACCAAGGCGTAATGCGCGTCTCAACAACAATGACCGCCAAGAACATGATCGTCCTCAACACCCTCGTGATGATCAAGTGCTTCCGCCACGCCCACAACAAGAACGTCCTCGACATCAACACCGTGACAATGATGATAGTGAACACCTTGAAGCAAGCCTGCGTCACCATCAACAACCCCCACCTGATGACCACCGGCGTCATCCATCCCATCATGATCGCGACCGCCAAGATAATGAGGATGACCCCTATGATGATTCAACCCCCGTCTATGATGAAGATCCCCATGAGAGACACCATGAGCGTCCCCAACGTCAACAAGAAGAAAACAACATGAGTGCTCTTCGTTTCAATGTCCCCAAGTTCATTGGTGAGAATGACCCCGAAGAATATCTTGCTTGGTCTCTCAAGGTAGACAAGATCTTCGGCATTCACAACTTCACCGACAAGAAGATGGTTGCTCTAGCATCATTGGAATTTGAAGGATATGCACTCTTGTGGTGGGATCACCTACAAGCCGAAAGAGTCCGCAACCGCATTGCTCGTATTGCCACTTGGAATGAGATGAAGCAATTCACGCATGCTCGTTTCGTTCCTCCACACTAAAAGTGTGACCTATTCAAGAAACTACAAGAACTTCGTCAAGGCTTGAAGTTCGTTGATGAGTACTACAAGGAAATGGAGACCTCTTTGATACGAGCTCATGTGATGGAATCTCAAGAACAAACAATGGCCCGCTTTCTCAATGGCCTCAACTATCCTATAAGGAAGATCGTCGAGTATCAACCATATGACAACATTGTGGCCCTTGTCCACCAAGCTCTCAAGGCGGAACGCCAAATTGCGGAAGAACTCAAATACAATAAGAAAAAAGGCCTTCTTCAACTCAAGACCTTCCTCTTCGACTCAAGTGGCACAAGCAACAAGAGCAACCCTTGAGCCTCTAGTGCTCCCAACAAATCATCACAACCATTCAAGAAGCAAGTGCCTTCCACCTCCTCTTCAAATACTCCTCAAGTCAAGTCATGCACTATTACTTGCTTCAAGTGTGGTGGTAGTGGACACAAGTCCTTTGGGTGTTCCAACAAGATGATTATGATAGTCAATCAAGATGGTGAACGTCATTCCATGAGTGAGGGTGAGTACTATGCTATGCATCAAGTGGCTCTCAATTCTTTGGATTTGCCCAATGAAGATGAAGAAAGTGTGTATTGCGATGAGGACAAGAATCCATCACTAGTGGTCACAAGAGTCCTTACTTCTTCTCCTCAAGATGGGCATGATCAACGGTGCAATCTCTTCCAAACTAGAGCCGGTATCAATGGGAAGTCCATCAAGGTTATCATCGATGGTGGTAGTTGCCACGACTTGGCTAGCAAAGAACTTTGTGACAAACTTCACTTGCCTTTCAAGAGACATCCGCATACATACCATGTCCAATGGCTTAGTGACTCCGGCTCATTCAAGATTCAACATACGGTTTCTGTGCACTTCAATATTGGTCGATATGAAGACACGGTGGAGTGTGACGTTGTGCCTATGACCGTATGTCATCTTCTTCCTGGCCGACCTTGGCAATACGACAAGAGTGCTATTCATGATGGGCCTACCAATCACTATAGCTTTAAGTGGAACAACAAGAAATTTGTTCTCCGTCCCATGTCTCCTAGCCAAGTGATCGCCGACAATGCCAAGAAACTTGCGCACAAACAAGAAGAGCTCAAGTATAGTGAGATGAGGGGTGAGAGAGTGATCCACCTAAAAGAGAGTGAGAGCCACAAGCCAAACATGAGCGACAACATTTCGAATGCTCCCAAAGGCCTTGCCTTGCTTGCCACCAAAAGAGAGATGCGAGAGCTACGAGATGACCCAACCATACTACAATTTGTCCTATTGTGCAAAGGGGAAGCCCTTGAAACTAACGACATGAAAAATTTTCCTCCATATTTGTTGCCTTTGTTGCAGGAATTTGAAGATGTGTTTCCCGATGAACTCTCTCCAGGCCTTCCTCCTCTACGAGGAATTGAGCACCGCATTGACCTCATTCCGGGTGCTCCACTTCCAAACCGTGATCCATACCGTACCAAACCCGAGGAGACTAAGGAGATTGAACGCCAAATTCAAGAACTACTCGATAAAAGTTTTATCCGCGAATCCCTTAGCCCTTGTGCCGTGCCGGTTATCCTTGTTCCTAAGCAAGATGCTACATCACGTATGTGCATGGATTGTCGTCCTATCAATGCTATCACCATTAGATATAGACATCCTATCCCTAGGCTCGATGACATGCTTGATGAATTGAGTGGTGCTACCATCTTCTCTAAAATTGATCTTAAAAGTGGATATCACCAAATACGTATGAACATAGGTGATGAATGGAAAACGGCTTTCAAGAAAAAAACTTGGTGTGTATGAATGGCTTGTCATGCCTTTTTGTCCTTAAAATGCTCCTTCCACTTTTATGTGTCTCATGAATGAAGTCTTGCGTCCTATTATCGGAAAATTTGTTGTGGTTTACTTTGACGACCTCCTCATTTATAGCAAGTCTTTGGAGGATCATCTTGATCATGTTTCACAAGTATTGTTGGCTCTTCGCAAAGAAAAACTTTTCTTTAATCTTTCCAAATGCAATTTTTGCACCAACAAGCTTGCTTTCTTGGGTTTTGTGATCTCTTCCAATGGTATTGAAGTGGATAGCAAGAAAATTGAGGCAATTAGAAATTGGCCCAACCCTACTTCCGTGGGTGAGATAAGGCGCTTTCATGGCCTTGTCGGTTTCTATCGCTGGTTTGTCAAAGATTTTTCAACCATTTCTTCCCTTTGAATAAACTTACCAAAAAGAATGTACCTTTTGTTTGGGGCAACACGCAACAAAAAGCGTTCGACACACTTAAGAAATGCCTAACCGAAGCTCCTTTGCTTGTCTTACCGGATTTTGAGAAAACTTTTGAGATTGAATGTGATGCTAGTGGCATAGGAATTGGTGGCGTTCTCATGCAAAATGGACGTCCCATTGCGTACCATAGTGAAAAACTAGATGGCGTTAGACTAAATTACCCAATCTATGATAAGGAACTATTTTCTTTGGTTCGAATACTAGAAGTTTGGCAACAGTGCCTTTGGCCTAAAGATTTTGTTATTCATTCCGATCACGAATCATTGAAATACTTGAAAGTCCAAGCTAACTTGAACAAGAGGCATGCTAAATGGGTAGAATTCATTTAATCTTTTCCTTATGTCATTAAGTACAAGAAAGGTAAAGAGAATGTTGTAGCGGATGCCTTGTCTAGGGAAGAGTGTCTTCTTACACGCCTTGACATCAATGTGATTGGTTTGGATGAAATCAAAGACTTATATGCTTCCGATGTCTTCTTTTCTCCTATCTTTGAGAAATGTTTGCCTAACCGAGGGTTTGATGATTACTATCTCCACAAAGGTTTCTTGTTTAAGGCTAACAAATTGTGCATTCCCGAGTCCTCTCTTCGCTTGTTGTTATTGAAGGAATCACATGAAGGAGGTCTCATGGGGCACTTTTGACGCGACAAGACCTATGCCATGCTCTCCAACCATTACTATTGGCCCAAGATGAAGCATCAAGTTGAGAGACACGTCAAGAGATGTTCTACATGCCTCCGAGCTAAGTTTACTTCCAACCCCCATGGTCTTTACATGCCATTGCCTATCCCACATGCACCTTGGAGTGATATTAGCATGGACTTTGTGTTAGGACTCCCACGAACTAAAACCAACATGGATTAAATCTTTGTAGTTGTGGATCGTTTCTCTAAGATGGCACATTTCATTACTTTCAACCGAACCGGTGATGCTTCACATGTTGCTACCTTGTTTTTCAGGGAAATTGTGCGTGTCCATGGTGTACCTACTTCCATTGTATCGGACCACGACGTCAAGTTCACATCCTACTTTTGGAAGACGTTGATGGCCAAGCTCGGCGTCAAGCTCCTCTTCTCCACCGCCTACCACCCACAAACGGATGGACAAACCGAGGTCGTCAACCGCACGCTATATTCACTTCTTCGAGCATTGATCAAGCCCAACCTAAAGAATTGGGAAGAATGCATCCCACACGCCGAGTTCGCCTACAACCGTGCTCTACATCAAGCTACCAAGAAGAGTCCCTTCGAGATCGTCTACGGCTTCAACCCCAACACCGATCTCGACATACTACCTTTGCCTCTCCGCGAGCGAGCGAACATGGACATTGACAAGCGCACCGACTACATCAAGAAGCTACATGACTCCACACGAGCTACGCTTGAGAAGCAATCCGAGCACCCAGCCTCCATCATGAACAAGAACAAGAAACCAATGGTGTTCCAAGAAGGTGACCATGTTTGGCTACATTTGCGCAAGGACCATTTTACCGAAGAGCGCAAATTCAAGCTCAAGCCAAGAGGCGACGTCCTCTTCAAGGTCATCAAGCGCATCAACATCAACGCCGACAATCTTGACTTACCGGAATCCAAGTACCTCGTCCACAACTCCTTCAATGTCAAGGACCTCTGTCCCTTCCATGGATACCCAAGTGATGAAGACGACGCCGAGTCGAGGTCGACTCTTTTTAAGGGGGGGGGAGATGATGTAGCCCACACAACTCCACCAAGTGCACCAATGACAAGATCACGAGCAAAGGCCATTCATGATAAGGTGAACTCGCTCCTCTCGCTCCATACTGTCGGTAACTTGGCGGATGGTGCGCTACCTCATGGTTCAACACTTTGTGTACTCAGGTTCAAACCCACCATAGAGTCCCCGGAAAGCACCCAAGACGATGCGCGAGAAGGTATCAAGAAGGGCGGAGAAGACCGCATCGAGTTCGGAGCACCGACAGAGAAGATAGGGGGAAAACCCCCCTCCCGGCCTCCGGGCCCGGCCAGGCCGGCCACCCACCCGAGGGTTCCGGCCCCCACCCCGGTCCCAGGCCGGCCTCCTCCTCGTCTAGGTCGAGCACCCACCCGAGAGGGCCGGCCCCTCCAGGCCGGCTACACCCTCTCCCACCTGGGCCCCGGGCCAGGCGCCCCGCTAGCCCCAGGCCGGCCCTTCCCTGGCCGGCGCGCCCTCGCCCACCTTGGCCTCAGGCCGGCGCGCCCTGGAGCGCCCCTCTGCCCCCACCCCGGCCTCTGCCCTGCAGCGCCCCTCTGCCCCCACCCCTATGCACGGAAATGACCGGATTTTGACCCTGTTTTCACCTACTTCGACCCCCCGCTATATAAGTACGACCCCGAGCTAGATCTAGGGATTTAGAGTTGATTTTAGAACATTGTGAGCTTTGCTCTCTTGTATCCCTCTTTGAGGAACTACTCCTATGGTGTGTACCTAGGAACGTATCAAGGCTACTCCTCCGACTTCGTCGAGGATCGTATCAAGACTTACCCAATTACTTGATCTCTCCCCTTGGGTTTCAATCAAGAATTGTCCAATCTTCCTCTCGTGAATCCTTGAGGTTCTATTGGCGTAGTGGAACGGCTACGGGTGTGAAGTGGTTTCAATCAAGGTGAGTTCAGTTGGATCGATCGTCCCGTAGGCGGCCCTTGGGGTTTAGTTGACGGGAGATTTGGGGTTCTTCGGTTCTTACTAGTTATCTTCCTTGTGTTTTCCCATGATTGCCCCTCGATTACCCCTCTCGTGTTCATCGTGTTCATCGCGTTCTTTTGCGTTCTTCGTTTTCTTCGTCGATTCGTGAAGATCGGGCCAATCTAGGAGTAACCCTCCACATCAATAGTGGTACGCGGTCAGATCTTGAAGAAGAGTTCCCTCCATGACTGGCTGGCCAAGGTGTACGACATCCTTTGCTCTGACCCACGCGACACTTTGATGCGCTCTCGCTCCTTCCGGCTTTACTCAGTTTCCTCGGGTGGATCAGCTGATCCTGCCATGCAGACCTGGGCCAGATATGGCTCGTGAGTCCTAGGCGTGGGTCGACAACTTTTACCAACCCGAGAGGGTTCCTCAGCCGCGATGGTGTGGAAGTTGCGGATACTGGGGTGGATGGATCCACCACTGGGTGCTAGGTCGCGACCAGCGTCGTCGGGCGGAGAGTTGAGGGTTGCCGGGCTTGAGACAGACTTGGAGTCTGATTCGCCGAGATCGATCTGCTCGGGGAAGTGCAAGATTCCCTCCTTTTTGGCGTGGAAGTGGAGGCTCCCGAACATCAAGATGACGCTCTTTTCCAATCCGCCGAACGCGGGGCGCGATTCGGGCGAGTGGGCGCGACGATGATAGACAGGAAGCGGATCGGTTCTGCTGCAGTCGAAGTTCCAGGGCTCCAGCTGAAGTTTCACGATGATGAAGCCGAAGACGCCGTAGATCGAGCGCCCGCCATTCGGCGCCAATTGTCGATTAGTCATCTCAACAGAAGGGTTCGTTGCATAGACAATAAAAAATTTACAAGGCGAGAGACACTCGAAAAGCCAAGATCTAATCTAGGAGATGAGGTGCAACGGGCATAGAGAGGTTCTTTAGTATACATACCCTAAAATACACAAAGCATTACGAGATAAAATCTTGTTGTTTGCCTAGTTGTACTCACACCGATCCCGAGAGCGAGAAGATGTGCACCGCAATCCGGAGGTGCCTCCATGATCGGTCACACGTACGGTTGATGACGACCTCCGTTCCCTCTATCTAGCGGGGAGGCGGAAGTAGAGGATCCCTCCGAACTGCAGCAGCGGGTGGAGAGGAATTGAGGTGTGCAAGTGTGTGTATGAGGAGGAGCCGTCACCCTCCTTTTATAGGGAGAGGGAGGCAGCCAAAGGTTGCGATGCGACCAGCCATGGTGGTGCCCCACCTCTTCCCTCTTCATGTGAGTGGAAGCTCCACTCACACCCACTCATGCTCCCATTATTTCCCACTTGGAAATCCAAAGGTTTTCCTTTAATAAATAAATAACAAAAATTTATTTCTTTATTATTATTTGTTAATTACATTAACAAACATTTGCATATAGCACCTCATATCATTTGTTAATTCTATTAACAAACATTCTACGAAAAACCCATTGAACTATTTCAATTTTCCCCGAAACAATTTCGGTGCTGCCCAAAACATTCTTCGATATTCCGTATCCTCTCAAACGCGTCATCGAACCATAAGTGTGTCACCCTACGGTTCGTGAATAAGATAGACATGCTCGAGACTCCTCTCCGATCAAGAATCAATAGACGGGATTTTTAGAACGGTGATGACTCCTATATATTCCACGATGAATCTCGTGATCGTGTGAACCATCAACGTCGTGAACTATTCCCTTTGTCTCGCGATATATTACTTGTCTGAGATTCGATCATCGGTACCAAACATACCTTGTTCAATCTCGTTACCTGACAAGTACTATTTTCTCGTTTCCGTGATATTACATCCTTGTGATCATATCACGTGCTTGCAAGCGGTGTCGATGTGATATCACCGAGAGGGCCCATAGTACATATCTCCGTCATTTGGATGGAAAAATCCCACTCTTGATCCAGTAATACTTTCCGAATACGTAACGACACCTTTATAGTCACCTTGTTAATGTGTGAAGTTTGATGACATCAAAGCACCCTTCCGGTACCAGTGATTGGCATGATCTCAAGGTCTAAGGAATAAGTTACTTCGTATGCAAGATATAACAATATAAACTGAATTACTTGATCGTATTGTTATCTTGATATTGGGTCTATGTTCATCACACCATTCTACCAATAACATGACCCCGTTATTAACAACATCCAATGTTCATGATCAGAAAACCTTGATCATCTATTAATCAATGAGCTAGTTAAAAGAGAGGCTTTACTAGGAACCACTGTTTGTTTATTAAACACACATGTATCAACATTTATCATAAACAAGGAATAAGATAATAACCACTTTATTATTGCTTCTCGGGCATATTCCCTTCAGTCTCCCACTTGCAGTAGAGTCAATAATCTAGTCTGTAAGCACATAACACATATGGCGTTTCAGTGCTATTACCATGGTTCGTATGTGGTAAACATCATCAAAAAGATCTGAACTGTTCATGTCCGATTGTATTTGCATGCTCTTTGCGTCTACACACATCACTCGTTCTCTAATGAGATGGCTTTGTATATATTTGGTCAATCGGTGAAACCTTAATTCCTCAGCTTAAACCAATGTGACTAACATTGTGCAAATGTAGCTTCATAGTGTCATCATTCTTGGAAATTCAGCAAGTTTAATAAAGAACTCATTGACACAAAATATGCTTATTATCAGTTGTCAAAACAACGATATACTTAGCCTTTGTTGTAGTATCTGTCACAATATTTAATTTTGAAACTCTTTCAAATCCAGCATGGAACTTTCTTCCAGCCTATTGTGCTACCCTTCATCACATATTTTAATTGAGATAAAATTACATGAATAAATGACAAGACTATTAGTGTAACATATTACAACTAATATTTTGTCATTACTACATAGGAAAACATATCCTTAGCATTTCTAAAATGACACAAGGATCTCTCCCACTGTTGTCTAATCATCATATGAATTATCCTGCTATAACATTTTATAGCATAGGACTCGTATGGTTGTGTACATAGCATGGAAACATGACTTACAAATCTCAATTTTAGTGATTCTCATCATGTGTCAAAACACTTGAATCTTGCTCAATTATTTTCCATGTGACAAGAACTCCTTCTTGTCATTTCGATATTGACTAACTTCAATATTTCATCTATGTAATTTGGCTTCAATCATATCAGGCGCTTCAACCCATCTATTATAGATATCGATGCCCAATATCTTCTAAGACTTTCATCAATATGAAAATCTTAACCATGTTAATTTAAAATACATATTTTCCAATCAACCATATGTCATCTACATAAAGCATTGGAAATACGCTCCCAATTAATTTCTTGTAACTTTACAAGAATGTTTACCGTTCATGATGGAATCAAACTCTTTTGATAACTTCATTAAGGTAAAGATTTCAACTTCACTATGATCACTTCAACCATTGAAGTGTTCATACCTTTACAGCAACCTTTTGAATTTTACAAAACTCTCAGAATGTGTCAAGTACACATCCTCTATCAAACTTCCTCGAGAGGAGAGTTGGTTATGTTATTCAACTGCGATATCATAATATGTAACTTTTGCTAGAACAATCCGCAAAGACTAAAGCATCACTACGGAAGATCAAAATCTTGTAGTAGTCAACCTTTTGAACTTTGTCGAAAGCAACTTTTCGATAAGTACAACTTTCAAAGGATGTAAAATCCATGTCTTTGTCGCTATATAGACCCTTTTGCTATCGTTAGGCATCAAACCTATCGAAAGGACTACCAAGTAACATACTTGATATTCATACAAGGATACTATGGAGGATATAAGGACTCATAGTCAATTTTACAAAGTCAGGGCCCATCATTTGCTTCCTTTATAATGTCCAGGTCCTTCTGTTGTCAAAACAACACTTCATTCTCAAACCACAAGTTTTTCTAAGTACAAAGTTTTAGGACTTTTATGGTTCAGTTTGCAAACTCATTTGAAGTATCTACAACATATGTAGAGTCTTCTACTTTGTCAAAATAGGAAACTCCGGAACAACTTCCAATGTTGCGCTACTCTTGACATGGTAACGAAGATTCTCTAATATCATTGAGTTTGTACTTTCCTCCCACTCACTAGTTTCGCAAGAACTACTTTCTCGAGATATCAACCCTTTCTGACAAACAACATTTGTCTTTGGTCGGTGATAGAAGAAATACCCAATGTATTATTTAGGATAACCTTATAAACATATATTTATCCCATTTTGGTTGTAAACATTTTACACATGCTATGCATACCAAAACTTAAGAAAATGACAATTTGGGTCACTACCCAAACCATATCTTATATGTTGTCAATTTCAATGAATAATGGCGCTCTTTTCAGTGAAAAAACGGTTGTCCTTAATGTATAAACTACAAAATTACAATGGAAATTTTATTAAACTTACCATGTCCAACAAGGTTTGATTTTGTTTCTTGAATACTCCAAACTAATGTGGTGTATTCGAGAAGTATAAGTTGTAGAAAAGTTCTGTAACTCCTCAGATGTTTTGCTAAACTTGTAACTCAAACTTTATCCTTTATGATCCACTCATAAATACTTGATTATCTTGTTACATTGATTTTTACTTCATATTAACAACCATTTGAACCAATTCAAAATGTCAAACTCCATTCTCTTTAAATAGATATACTCACATATCGACATAATTTTATGAAGGAAACATTAATCCACCATCCATGAATACACATAATGGACTATATAAATAAATATGTATAATCTCCACTAAATTAGTTGTCCATTCTACTTTGGCCTATGAACAGAATTTTAGTCATCTTTTGGAAGAGGTCTCACAAGCGTCAATTTATTCAAAACAAAATGACTTTGGAAGTCCATCAATATGGAGTTCCTTCATGTTTTCCTTTCGATATGAACTAAAATGGTGGTGTCACAATTTAAGTGAAACTCTTTTACGTCTTGCAACGTTTAGCATTTAGTCTTATAGATGTTTACTTTACCAACATGATTTATATTAACATATCAATTATGGAATATGGTCATAGTTTGAACAATCTCATTTGTTCTCACAAAATACTAGAACAAAATAACAACTTATTAAGTTCTTAAAATAAATCTTGAATGTTTGGTTCGATACGACAATGAACACAATAACACTTTATTTATGTTCTTGTCATAATCGATTCCACATCTATTACTAGTTCCTTTCAGGCCCTTCTATTTCTTGCATTGCGTTGATTTTTACGACAACTCATACCAACCAATGTGGTATCAAAATACCCAAAAAATACTTTGTTAACTAGTAATACATCTATAATTTGTATATCAAGCATATACTCCTGAGATGGACTTTTCCAGTTATCTTCTTTTTCTGCCATTTATCTGTTTGTAGTTCTATTTTCAATATTCCCTTTCCTTTACAGAAGTATCATTCAACATCAAACAATGCTAGTCGTACTAATAAATTTTCCTTGGCGTCTTAGTCATATACTATCACCCATTGAGTCATACTTTGAGTTTGGTTGTTCTACTAATATCACCATATTAATAGCATTCTTCCAGATTCAACTCTTAGCAATCTCCAAGCAAGGTAAAGGAATTATACCTGTACATTTTAATACATCCCATCATAAAAAATTTATAATTAAGCTACTATAGCTTGAAGGAAGGAATTTAGAGGATAATGTTTAGCGCCCAATTTCATAGAATATTCAAACGCCTAGCGTCTTCAATCATTGCATATATTCAAATAATATAAGCATACATTGTCACGCTAAATTACACTCAGTCATGTTGCTACAAATAAGTTTCTAGATATCGATATATCTTTCACTTGATTGTTTCTGAAAACAACTCTTTTTCAGTTACTAAATCACCTTGATCAACAAAATATTCTTTTGAAGATAAAGTAATACGGAAGCAACCATGACTCTGGATTCTAAGTAGGAATTATTTGCTCTCTAGATCACATTATCATGTGGAGCTAGGTAGGAAATACCGAAAATCTACAATATGGTACCAATATTAAATGGTATTTACCAGATCATAACAATTATATCTCAATTAACAATCTAACTGTAAGGTATTTTTGTGGATGTCAATGAATACTACAATATGTAAAAATCACTTTGATTGGTTGTTCATGATAAATAAGTTCAAGTTAATTCAAAATTATGCCATGAGCTCCCACTCAAAAATAACCTCCCTCTTACTGGTCTTTAGTGATTACACGAAACAAATTAACTACACCAAAACCGATCATCACGTGAGATGATGTAGCTTCAAAGGAGAACATCGACATGTTCATCATATCATCCATATGACTCATTCTTTACCTTTCGGTTACCTGTTCCGAGGCCATGTCTGTACATGCTAGGCTCGCCAAGTAAAACCGTAGTATTGCGTGTGTTTCAAGGCCATGTCTGTACATGCTAGGCTTGAAAACACCCGTTGTATGCGAACGTTGAGTCTATCACACCCGATCATCACGTGGTGTCTCAAAACAACGAACTTTATTAACGATGCATACTTAAGGAAGAACACATTATTATCTTGATATTAAGTGAGAGGGATCATCTTATAATTCTATCGTCGCTATCTAAGCAAAATAAGATGCATAAAAAGGATGAACATCACATGTAAGGATAACGTGATATGATATGGTCCTTCTTGCACTTGATCTCCATCATGCGCATCAGGGTATGATCTCCATCATTCCACCGACATTGTACCAAGTTCCTTGGCACCCCAATCTTGATTGTCCATCAATAATAAGACAACCATATGGATACCTTCCGGTATATCAATAATTTACAAAAGAGATCATCTCATAATCAAATTTATAACATTGACCATATCACATCACATGCCCAGCATAAACTAGTTAGATGCCTCTAATTTATTTTTGCATATTTTATGTGGCTTAGGGCTTTCGAGGATAGAACTGTTCATACCTACGAACATCCACCACAACATTGATAAACATATTTTTACCAACCCTTCGTAGATTAGATCTTAACTATAGTTGTTGAAACGGACACCCCCTCAGCCACAAGTGAGACAATTCTCGCGTACATAGTACATGTAAACTTAGTCTAAGGCAGCTTCATCCAACTATGCCACTAAGATCATAAAATACTCAAGCAGGCAATAACATGATCATCAACGCCCACATACAACAATGTGTTCTACCCGTGCAAAACATCTACGCATAGATCCGGCTCTGATACCATTAAAGGGTTCGTTGCATAGAAAACAAAAAATTTCCTATGCGAGAGATACTCGAAAGGCCAAGATCTAATCTAGGAGATGAACTGCAACGGGCATAGAGAAGGTATTTATTGAACATACCATCAATCCAGCAGGGAGGCGGAAATAGAGGATCCCTCGGAACTCCAGTAGCACGACGGCGTGGTGGTGGTGAAGAATCCCACGGTCAGGGCTTTGCCAAGCTGGAGATCATGGGATGGAGCTGCGGGTGGAGAGGAATTGAGGTGGGCAAGTGTGTGTATGAGGAGGAGCCCTCACCCTCCTTTTATAGGGAGAGGGAGGCAGCCCAAGGGTGGGGTGCGACCAGCCATGGTGGTTCCCCCACCTCTTCCATCTTCATGTGAGTGGAAGCTCCACTCACACCCACTCAAGCTCCCATTATTTCCCACTTGGAAAATCCAAAGATTTTCCTTAAATAAATAAATAAAACATTTTTATTTCTTTATTTATATATTTTTAATTCCATTAACAAAAAATTGCATATAGCACCTCGAATCATTTGTTAATTCTATTAACAACCATTCAACGAAAAACCCGTTGAACTATTTCAATTTTGCCCGAAACAATTTCAGTGCTGCCCAAAACATTCTTCGATATTCCGTATCCTCTAAAACGCGTCATCGAACCTTAAGTCTGTCACACTACGGTTCGCGAATAATATAGACATGATCGAGACTCCTCTCTGATCAATAACCAACAGCGAGATCTGGAGATCCGTGATGACTCCTATATATTAAACGATGAATATCGTGATCGTGTGAACCATCAACGTCGTGAACTATTCCCTTTGTATCGCAATATATTACTTGTCCGAGATACGATCATTGGTATCAACCATACCTTGTTCAAACTCGTTACGTGACAAGTACTCTTTTCTCGTTTCCGTGATATGACATCCTTGTGATCATATCACGTGCTTGCAAGCGGTGTCGATGTGATATCACCGAGAGGGCCCAGAGTATATCTCTCCGTCATTTGGATGGACAAATCCCACTCTTGATCCATGATCCTCAACTAATACTTTCCGAATACCTAACGACACCTTTATAATCACCCTGTTACGGTGTGACGTTTGATGAGATCAAAGCACCCTTCCGGTACTAGTGATTGGCATGATCTCATGGTCTAAGGAATAAGTTACTTCGTATGCAAGATATAACAATATAAACTAAATTTCTTGATCGTATTGTTATCTTGATATTGGGTCTATGTTCATCACATCATTCTACAAATGACATGAACGCTTTATTAACAACATCCAATGTTCATGATCAGGAAACCTTGATCTTCTATTAATCGACGATCTAGTTAAAACAGAGGCTTTACTAGGAACCATTGTTAGTTTACACTAGTGGAAACAACACCTTTCGTTTGGAGCTAGAAAGGCATTAGTCCCGGTTGCATTAAAATCCGGGACAAATGCTATGCATTGGTCCCGGTTTGTGCGCCCGGGGCAGCAGAATTCGCCTGAGGGCATTGGTCCCGGTTTGTTAGCCGGCATTTGTCCCGGTTTGTGGCATGAATCGGGACCAGTGCCTCACCACAGGCCACGTGGAATGCGCAAGGGCATTGGTCCCAGTTCATGCCATAAACTGGGACGAATGGCCCTTCCCCTATGTATACTGTCTCCCAGCCCCCTTTCCCTCTGTTTTTTTTTGCTTGGTGGAGTGAGAGAGGTCGGTGCTAGTGTGTGTTCTATTACTATGCACACGAGGTGTTCGACAAATACCCAAGCCACACATAAGCTCATAGAAAATGGTATCTTCAACCGAGGTTAGCAAACTTATCGTTTTCATCTGTAATTGATACATAACAAAGTTATATGTCGATGTATTGTGGTCATTTATCTATTGAAGATGTGATTGTAATGTTTTTTGATAAACTTAATTATACGATGTAGATGGATGCACGGAAGCGATGGATGTACGGTGACCGACGCACTTCCGAGTATATGGCAGGCCTGAATGCATTTCTCGCTGTAGCTTAGGCAAACAAAGATAATTTCTTTATGTGTTGCCCATGTGTTGATTGTTGGAATGTTAGGGAGAACTCTTCCTCGAGAGTCCTTCACGACCACCTACTTCGGAGAGGTTTCATGCCCAGCTATAATTGCTGGACCAAGCATGGAGAAAGAGGGGTTGTGATGGAAGACAATGAAGAAGAAGAAACAGATCCTTTGTTCCCTGAATACGGTGATATTGCAATGGAAGACAATGCAGAAGAAGAAGGTGATCAAGAACAGGCATCAGAAGAGGCCGATGATGATCTTGGCCGAGTTATTGCTGATGCAAGGGAAGACTGTGAAAGTGAATTATAGAGGTTGAAGCTGGACAACATGTTACAGGATCACAAAAAGTTGTTGTACCCAAATAGTGAAGATGGCAGCCCAAAGCTCGGTACCCCACTGTAGTTGCTGAAATGGAAGGCACAAAAGGGTGTGACTGACAAGGCATTTGAGAGTTACTTCAACTAATGAAGCCGAAGCTTCGAAAGGATTACGTATTTCCTAAAAGTACGTAAGAAGCAAAGAAAGCTCTCTGCCCTCTAGGATTAGATGTGCAGAAGATACATGCATGCATTAATGAATGCATCCTCTACCGTGGTGAGAAGTACGAGAATTTGGATGAATGTCCGCTATGAACTGCACTGCAGTATGGTCAGACCAGATGACCCTAGTGATGTTGACGGCGAGCTCCCCCACATAAGAGGGTTCCTGCAAAGGTGATGTGGCATGCTTGTATAATACCACGGTTGAAACGTCTGTTCAGAAACAAAGATCATGCTAGGTTGTTGTGATGGCACAAACAAGACCGTAAGAAAGACATAAAGATGACACAGCCCGCTGATGGATCGCAGTGGAGCAGATCGAGAGGGACTTCCCGGACTTTATAGGAGAGGCAAGAAACTTATGGTTTGTCCCAAGTATAGATGGTTTTAATCCTTTTGGGGAATAGAGCTCCAGTCATAGCACCTGGCCCGTGACTCTATGTATCTACAACCTTCCTCCTTGGTTGTGCATGAAGTGGAAGTTTATTATGATGCCAGTTCTCATCTAAGGCTTGAGGAAACCTGGCAACGAAATTGATGTGTATATAAGGCCATTAGTGGAAGAACTCTTACAGTTGTGGGGCAAACCAGGTGTATGTGTGTGGGATGAGAATGAACAAAAGCCATTTGACCTACGGGCATTGCTTTTCGTAACCATCAATGATTGGCCTGCTCTTAGTAACATTTACGGACATACAAACACGGGATATAATGCATGCACACACTGTTTAGATAAGAATGATAGTGTTTAGTTGGATAAATGTAAGAAGGTTGTATATCTGGGGCATCGTAGATTTCTTCCGATCAAGCATCCCGTAAGAAAAAAGGAGGGAAGCATTTCAGAGGTGAGGTAGATACCCGGAAGAAGCCTGACCTCCGTAGTGATAATGATGTATTCGATATGTTCAAGGACCTAAAATTAATCTTTGGGAAGGGTGATGGCAGCCAACCTGTTCCGAACGGCCATGATAAGCACGCACCCATGTGGAAGAAGAAATCTATATTTTGGGAGCTACCCTATTGGAAAGTTCTTAAAGTCCGCTCTTCAATCGATGTGATGCACACGACAAAGAATCTCTGCGTCAACTGCTATGCTTCCTGAGCGTGTATGGGAAGTCAAAAGATATGCCAGAAGCACGGGAGGACCAGCACCGTGTGAAAGACCCAAGAAACAAGCACATAGATACATGGTGCCATTACTTAAGCAGCTACGCTCTTATCAAAGCAGAGAAGAAAATATTTTTTGAAGTCCTTTATAGTATCAAGGTGTCGTCTGGCTTCTCGTCGAATCTAAAGGGGATAATAAACATGGGAGAGAAAAAATTTCAAACCCTGAAGTCTCATGACTGCCACGTGATTATGACGCAGTTGCTTCGGATTGCATTGAAGGGGCTTCAACCAAAAAATGTTCGAGTACCCATTGTGAAGCTATGTGCATTCCTCAACGCAATATCTCAGAAGGTAATCGATCCAGTAATTCTGGCAAGATTACAGAGGGATGTGGTCCAGTGTCTTGTTAGTATTGAGTTGGTGTTCCCACCATCCTTCTTCAAGATTATGACTCATCTCTTGGTTCACCTATGTGAAGAGATTCATATTCTCGGTCCGGTATTTCTACACAATATGTTCCCCTTTGAGAGGTTCATGGGAGTCTTGAAGAAATATGTTCATAACCGTGCTAGGCCAGAAGGAAGCATCTCGAAGGGCTATGGAACATAGGAGGTCATTGTGTTATGTGTTGACTTTATTCCCGACCTTAAGACGATTGGTGTTCCTGAATCGCGGCATGAGGGGATACTGAGGGGAAAATGAACGCTGGGAATGAAAACAATGATACCCAAGGACGGACATTCTTTCACTAAAGCACTCTACACAGTTCTACAAAATTCCACCTTCGTGGCTCCGTATCTCGAGGAACACAATAATATTGTACGCTACACAAACGCGGGGAAGGATGACTCATGGATTGAACGCAAACACGTGGAGACTTTCGGAAGTTGGTTGCAAACACATCTTATAAATGACACCATTGTTGAAGATCAGTTGTACATGTTGGCGAGGTCACCATCTTCGACTACTGGGAGTTTTCAAGGGTACGAGATAAATAGGAATACATTTTACACGATCGCCCAAGATAAGAAGAGCACCAACCAAACCAGTGGTGTTCGCTTTGATACAACAAACGAGAATGAAAAAAATGACACATACTATGGTTACATAGAGGAGATATGGGAACTTGACGATGGACCTTCTTCTAAGGTCCCTTTGTACAAGTGCAAATGGGTCAACCTGAATGGAGAAGGGGTAAAGGTAGACCCGCTTTATGGAATGACAACAGTGGATCTCAACAATATTGGTTACAATGACGAACCATTCATCCTAGCCAGTGATGTGGCTCAGGTCTTCTATGTGAAGGACATGTCCTCTAGACCGAAAAAAAGAAAAAAATAAGCAAACAAATACATCATAGGATGAGCCGAAGCGTCACATAGTTCTTTCACGGAAAAGAAACATCGTGGGTATCGATGACAAGACAGTCACGTCAGAAGATTATAATAAGTTTGTTGAAATTCCACCCTTCACATTGAAAGCTGACCCAACCATCCCATTAAATCATGAAGATGCTCCATGGTTACGGCCGAAGTGATCATAAGCAAGGGACATAGGGTTCATGGACCATCTTAACACGAAGAAATTTCAGAAGATTATATAGGGATGTTGTTGGTGATGTGTAATAATAAACGTGGAATACATGGCATAATTATGTATCATCACAGATGTCATTACATATGTCCTAGTATCCAAAAAAAGAACTTGGAATACGACGGTTCTGTTGAAAAAGCGTTCACAAAAAGTTTCTATCTCCTCCTAACATCCTAGGGTTTCGGTTGAAACGACGGGTGTTATGGCCAAACACATGGCATAGTTTGTTATAATGAGCCCATTGACGAAGGGATGAACCTTGGACCTGGCGAGTAAGGACACCCGGTCCTAGGACCAAGACCAAATCCCAAGAGGGGAAGCCTTTGGAGTATTCCAGAAGGCCCAGTTGAAGCCCACCCGCAATGCCTTGCGGGTTAAGATAGGAAACTTGTAACCGACATAGGGTTAGAGTTCGAGTCCACCCCGGGTAGGGTTTGAGACCTGGCCATCTATATAAGGCCAGGAGAATCACCGGAAGAGGACCAAGAAATACGGCACCACCAAAGCCTTGAGCTAGAGATCATACTCTCGACTTGAGCAACCACCATTGTAACCGATCTATTCGATAATACACATCGACAGAGGCAGGAGTAAGGGTTTTACCTCTACGATGGCCCCGAACCTGGGTAAATCGTGCCCCCTGTCTAGCCGATGATCGTCACCAGCGCCTACAGGTTCTCCTATTCGAAACCCTATGGGTTCACCTAAGGGATTTGTCAAGATGTAGATTCGACAATTGGCGCCGTCTCTGGGGACGGCGGGCGCTGGATCTCCGGCATCTTCCGCTTCCTCATCCAATTCATGTTGGAAACCTTCGACTTCGACCAGCCCTATTCGGATCGGATCTGTCGTGGTCACCCCGCACTCGCCAGAATCACGCCCGGTATTCAGCAATCTGGAGAAGAGCGTCACTTTGACGTTCGGAATCTTAAAGTTCTACACCAACAAGGACGGGATCCTCCACTTCTCTGAAGAATCAGGATCTGAGTCAGGAGCCGTCGACTCGCGACCCTACCTGGAGAAAAGTGGCGAGTCCATCCGCCTCAACCCCAGCAACTTCCGTACCCTCTCCACCGAGGAACCCTCTCGGGTCCAGAAAGCTTTCCGAGCTACGCCTAGTACTCACGGGCCATGGCTGGCCCAGGTCTGCATGGCAGGATCGGAACAACCACCCCCAGAAACAGAACACAGCGCAGGGGAACGCGCTGAGATCGGCGTCTCGCGAGACGCTTGGGATCGAGCAAAGGAGGCCATCGGAACGAGCAAGCCACCTATGGCCGGAGCCCCACACGAAGACATGGTCGCCTACCAATATCATCTAGTGAGAGCGGCCACCGCGATTAAGGAGGCTCGGATAGATCTAGCCCATCGGAAATAATTGGCGGATGAATCAAGTCAACGCCGAGCCGAGTTGTCCCTAACACCTTCGGTCGGAACCCGACCCGCAAGGAAGGGATACGCGTCGAGAACGGCATCCATGGACGCCGAGTCCCTAGGCGGGGTCAGCAGATCACTCGGACCTTCCCTTGTGCGGGTTGACGAGGAAGGAAACGTCTATCCGCAAACTCCTGCTGCCGCAGTCCTGGCCGCAGCAACCTACATGCAGATGAATCAACCAGGGGAAAACGACCCTCGATCGGAGAAGTACAAGCAAGTTCGGAAAGGATTAGGCATGGCAGCCTCAAGGCTTGCCTCCTATGATCGTAAGAAAGCTGCCGAACAGAAGGAGAAGGAAGCCTCGCGCAAGCATAGGAGAACATCACCCAGAAGAGAGAAATCGCCTCGCCGTGGTCGAGGAAAAGAAGCCCGACGACACGACAACAGCCGAAGCAGCAACGAAGACAGCCCAAGAAACAGAGATCTTGGCTCGTGACATCACAGCAGCCGCTCGCGAAAATGCAGCAAGGAAACAAGGAAGGAGACCAATCGCGATCAACTAGGATATAACGCGTGGTCGTATATCGCGCAAAATAGAGTGGACAAGGCGAGAGCAGCAAGGAACCGTGCGCGCTCCGCATCTGGTTCTTCGGATGACGAGACCTGCGGCGCACGATGCTTCGCCCGCAGCATCCGCGAAGCGCCTCTACCCAAGAGATTCAAGCTCAGCACAGAAGTGACAAAGTACGATGGTTCACTCGAACCTTCGTCGTGGCTAAACGACTACCTCACGGCAGTAAAATGCCAACGTGGGAACAAGAACATGGCTATGCAATACCTCAACCTACACTTGGTAGGAGCGACACGTAGCTGGCTGGAACAAGAACACGGCTATGCAATAACACAACCTACATTTGTCGAGATGCAGATTCGACACCCATATTGCACACAAACATGCATCTTGGATAGACAAAAAAGGCATTACATAATGGCAAAACTGGATCTAAACCTAAACGGAGAGCATATATCTGGATAAGAAAGGCAGTACATAATGGCAAGACTGGATCTGATCTCCTAGTCATAGTCCTGCCTAGGCCTATTGTACTCCGACTCGTAGTCGTGGTCACTATCGTCAGACGGTGCTCTGGACTCCATCGGAGGATCACGACGCCAGGACTGGGCGTGAGGGTAGCGCAGGCGGGGGTTATCGCCGACCCTGATGTAGTTCATGACGCTCTGACGAGTCCGTCCGCGGCCCCACCACAGCTAACGACCGGGCTTGTTGAAGTTCGAAGGAGGCGGGCCGTTTTCCTCGTACCTGGCGAGCGCACTCTCACACCGATTAATGAAGAATGTGTCCCAAGAAGGGCGGTAGTCAGGATTCCAACTGGGATTCCTCCGCTGCTCCGGCGGGAGCTCGTGGTTTTAGTGGTTTGTGATGGCCGCCCGACGCGCCACACCTTCAGGAAGAGGAGGGACCGGGACTCCTTCGGTGCTCAGCATCCAACCGCGGGAACGCTGTAGCCGGGCGGGCAGGGGTTGTTCGAGGCGGAAAGAGCTTCTGCCTGGTGGAAGGTTAGAGTGGGTACGGTAGAATCCATGAGAGAGTGGTTAGTTTATATGTGTTTATGCCAATGGTGGCAATGCATACATATATATAGTCAGAAGAAACAGACCCTTTAGTCCCGGCCTGTTTTACCAACCGGGACGAAATGGTTCGTGTTTCATTCCGAAAGGGATCGTCCCTTTAGTCCCGACCTGTTTTACCAACCGGGACTAAATGGTTAGGGTTTCATTGGGACCAATAAGAAAGAATCACACGGATCGTGTGTTTCTTTCAAGCGCTTGTGAGTCGTTGGATTAGGGGTGTGTTTCTTTCGAGCTGTTGTGAGTCGTTCGATCAGGGGTACAGTGTGTTTCTTTCGAGCGGTTGTGAGCCGTTTGATCAGGGGTGTTTCTTAACCGTTGGATCGAAACCCTAGCAAAACACTTCGTGAGACAGAGGACCCTATATATAGCCCACCTTCATACATCAGTCAGTTCATCGAACAGATACAAATCCTCCGGATTCGCCAGCATACGTCCTACCTGCATTTGGTATGCATATATGCACTCAGTAGCCACGCTGGGGATGTATGCTGGCGATACCGATTGTTTTTTTCTTCATCCCCCCTTTATGGTTTGACAAAAGGTTTGATACATCATTCAGTTCATTGACCGAATACAAATCATCCGGATTTGCCATCATATGTCCGACAGTTCTTTTGATATGCATATATGCACTCAAGAACCACGATCGGGGAGTATGATGGCGATACCGATTGTTTTGTTCTACGTACACCCTTGAAGGTTTGACAAAAGGTTTGATACTACGTATATATCTGTCTACCTTGTGTGCGACGAAACTGTGTATATGCATGGATCAACTGGTCTTATGTGCAATTATTATAAATTTAATGTACCTTGTTCTGTATTTGAAATTTGTGGAGTTATTATTAGAAACATAAAGGATATAATGGAAAACAAAATAAAAATTAGAAAACAAAAATGAAACAATGGAAAACATAAAGGAAAACACTAGAAAACATAAACAAAATGATAGAAAACAAAATGAAACAAGAGAACACAAAAAGGAAACAAGAGAAAACAAAATAAAACAACAGAAAACATAAAGGAAACAATAGAAAATAAAATAAAACTAGAGGACACAAAAAGGAAACAAGAGAAAACAAAATAAAACAATATAAAAAATAAAGGAAGACAATAAAAAACATAAAAGAAACAATACAAAACAAGAGAAAACAAAAAAGGTAACAAGAGAAAATAAAAGGAAATAATGGAAAACAAAATATGTAAGTCGCCCAAATGAGTTTTAAAAAAAATATGGAAACCACCTTATCATTCACCCAATTGAGTTTTAAAACATCATAAGTGAGTTGAACTTATCTTTCTGATAACTTTTAGATATAACTTGCAATTTTCAAAATTTATTGAATTATTTGATATTTCCCCATTTCTTACATTAATTAATTCAAAATGCAAATAATTCAAAATTTCAACTTCACCAAATATGTTGGAAATGAATATATACAGTTACTTTATAATTTTCTGATTGTTATTTAATGTTCTATAGTAGTTTTGGAAAAACAGAATATAGGAAAAAAATCAAACTTAAAAATTATTAAAAATAGGGCATTAGTCCCGGTTTTTGCAAACAACCGGGACGGATGCCCCCCCAACACGCGTGCTCCACGTGCCCCCATCCGCCCGCTGTGGAAAAAAAAGGGTGGAGCATCCATCCCGGTTGTTAGCAACAACCGGGACGGATGAGCCTTTCATCCCGGTTGTTGCTAGCAACCGGGACGGATGCCCTTATCTATATAAGCCAACCCTTCTTCCTCCCAAAATATATCTCCCGCGGAAGGATTTGGATCGACGACGCCGCCAGGCTGCTGCTCTCTGTCGCTCGCGCTGTCGTCGTACTCGCCGTGGAAGAGCGCCGTCGACCCGTGGTGGAGCGCGCCTATGCCAGCGCCCGCGCCCGTGGACGAGAACTGCGCCCGCGCCCGTACGTGGAGGACCTCGCCGCGCGTGGTTTCCATCCTCCGTCCGTGCGCCTCGCCCCTCGCCCATCGCCCCTCGCCGTCCCTCTCCCCTCGCCGTCGATCGATCGCCCTCTGTCTCCTCTCCCCGTAAGACACGTAGAACCATTTTTTTTTACTGTTTTTGTTTTTACTATTTTTTTAGTGTTAGAAAAATTAGAAATTTTAGTGTTAGAGAATTTTTTTACTTAGAATTTAGTGTTAGAAATTTTTACTTAGGAATTTTTACTTAGAAATTTAGTGTTAGATTTTTTTTTACTTAGAAATTTAGTATTAGAAATTTTTACTTAGAAATTTAATGTTAGAAATTTTTACTTAGAAATTTAGTTTTATGATTTTTTACTTAGAAATTTTGTGTTAGAAGTTAGTGTAGAAAAATTCACTAAGTTAGAAAATTTCACTAAGTTAGAAAAATTTCACTAAGTTAGAAAATTTCACTAAGTTATAGAAATTTCACTAAGTTAGAAAATTTCACTAAGTTAGAAAAATTTCACTAAGTTAAAAAATTTCACTAAGTTAGTGTTAGGAAATTTCACTAAGTTCGTGTTAGAAAATTTCACTAGGTTAGCGTAGAAAAATTTCACTAAGTTAGAAAATTTCACTATGTTAGAAAAATTTCACTAAGTTAGAAAATTTCACTAAGTTAGAAAAATTTAGGTATTTTACTTAGTGTTAGAAAATTTAGGTATTTTACTTAGTGTTAGAATTTTTTTTGGAACTGTTATGAGGCACACAGACTGATGACCATCGTGTTCCTGTTAAGAGGTACTCCAAGCGGTGGTGATCCGCGGAAAGGAACGAATGCGAGGGTTTCTAGATTTCTTTGGAACTAAATAACGTCACATATGTAATATGGTTGGTGAGATCCGAACGAAGTTGAACCCTTTGGTGCACATTCGTAATAGTGACATTCCTTAGAAATCCCGTCCGGGGTTATGAAGAATGTCGCCGTTATGGATGTGCACAAAAGGGTCTAACTTTGTTTGGATCTCACTATATTACATATATCATTTTGTTTAATTTCAATGAAGTCCAGAAACCCTTCCTTTCCCCGCATTCCCATCATGTGTACTACCTCTTAGCAAGCACAAAATGTGAAGGTCCAACTTCACATCAATGCCCGATAACCATCTTGTTCCTGTTAAGGTGGACTACAGGCGGTGGTGATCCGGGGAAAGGAATGAATGCGAGGGTTTCTGGATTTTTTTGGAACTAAATAACGTCACATATGTAATATGGTTGGTGAGATCCAAACGAAGTTGAACGCTTTGGTGCATATTCATAATGGTGACATTCCTTAGAAATCCCGTCCGGGATTATGAAGAATGTCGCCGTTATGGATGTGCAGAAAAGGGTCTAACTTTGTTCGGATCTCACTATATTACATATATGATTTTGTTTAATTTCAATGATTTCCAGAAACCCTTCACATCAAGCACTAAATGAGATCCAACTTCACATCAAGGCCCGATGACCATCTTGTGCCGTTTAACAGGTACTGCAGGCGGTGGTGATCCGGGGAAAGGATAAAGATGAGGGTTTCGGTTGGAACGTCGCATATGTAATATTATTGTTAGTGAGATCAGAACTGAGTTGCACCGTTTGGTACATATACGTAATGGGGATATTTTTCATAGCCCCGGACGGGGCTATGCAGAATATCCCCATTATGTATGTGCACGAAATGGTCCAACTTTGTTCGAATCTCACAAACACTTACTTATGTGAATTTTTTTAGCTTCACCGAAGTTCAAAAACCCTTGTCTTCATCCTTCTCTGCATCACCATCACGTATACTACATCGTAACAAGCACAAGATATGAGAAGGGCCAATTTGATCCTTTATGTTTAACTTTCATCTTATTTATGTCATATTTCTCCATTTACTATTTTTTACTAAGTTAGAAACACTAAGTTATTTTACTTAATTAGGAATATTTACTTAGTCCGGGTCTGTTTTTAGTTTATGTCTCTCTTGGACCCGAGGGGCGATGTTCGGGACTGGGCCCCGCCGGGCTGGCACTGGGAGGTCCTTACTACCAGGACACGTGGCTTGGTGATAAATCCGGGTGACGTAGTTGACCCAGATATTCTTTGGTGGCGATCGCGTTGGCCACGGTCGGTGCGGAGAGAGCCGGCCCCTGAGGAGGTGGTACATAGCGTATCAGGGAGGAGGACAAGCACGTCTGTTGCTACATGTACTTACTCGATAGGGAGTATAGTAGCGGTTGGTCGATTATTCGGAGGGTTCCTTACCACATGAGTTATGACCCTGCAAGGGTTACTTACCTATGGATGCGTAGCACCCGCGACTCAGCACCCCGCGGCTTAGGATCCGGTCGGAGTTAATTAGTTTGAGAGATGTTTCATGAATCTTATATATATATATATATATATATATATATATATATATATATATATATATATATATATATATATGGAAAATGGTTTCTACTCCCGGGTGTAGCTACACCCACGTCTCATATACTGCCGTACGGAGGTATGTGTCATACTTTTTTCGGTCTGAGTACGTTCATATACTATATCTAAGATTCTCCATAACAAGTTTCGTGAAAATTATAAAATTGAGCATGTATTTTGCACTATATATTTAAAATACCTGTATATATGTACGTATAAAAGGAGTAAGTAGAAAAATTACACATACTACATAAAAAGTAGTATATACTCTCGAACTAGTAATATATACTGCATACTACATGTACATACTCTCCGGTATGAGAGATACTACATACATCACACTAAACACATGTGGGTGTAGCTACACCCGGGAGTAGAAACCATTTTCCCTATATATATATATATATATATATATATATATATGTGTGTCATACTTTTTCGGTCCAAGTATGTTAATATACTATATCTAAGATAGTTTAAAACAAGTTTCGTGAAAATTATAAAATTGAGCTTGTAGTGTGCACTATATATTCAAAATACGGGTATATATGTACATATAAAAGGAGTATGGAGAAAATTACACATACTACGTAAAAAGTAGTATATATACTACCGAAATAATAATATATATTGCATGCTACATGTACATACCCTCCGGTATGATATATACTACATACATCATACTAAACACATGTGGGTGTAGTATATATATACTAATTGGATACTCACTACGAGACACCATGTTAATCCTCAAGTTTGCAAACTTCGTACATTATATTAATCTATGATTTATTTTTGATCGTCAGATAAAGCCCAAGAGTCCTGGTCTCATCCAACCGCACAACCCCTCTTTTTAAGAGAAAAAACAACTAAGCGTTTGGTACTTGAGAAAAAAATCGAACAACTCCAATCGTTTGCTTCTTACGATCTCGTAGGAGTCTTCGTCTTCCTTGAAGAAAAAAGAATACAATCTGATAGCGTTAAGTAGCCGTGATGCCACCAGGCTTGCTCCTCCGATAGTTTTTTTCCTCTCTTTTTTTTTTGACGTTGATAGTTTTGTTCCTCTTACACAGGCGCAAGACGCTGAGAAGCATCCCCGGCCGTTCGCCTCTATGGTGTGTAGATTTGATCTGACAAAGGAAAGATCGAGAAGAACGTACGGCAACCATCAAGAACTCTATGTTGAGTCCTGCATTCTTAGGAATTGTACAAGGCTTACCGATCGTATCTCTTTTATCGTGGAAACGCATAATGGCATCAGCGTGTAATTCACCCCAAGATACACTGCGGCCATGGATTTCACGAAATTCAGCACTAGCACCGACCAGGGCTCTCTCGAAAACAAATCACCTGCGGCGTGAAGAAACGGAAACATAAATTGTATTAACCCATGCACTGTCGACTACAGATACGGCATGGTAAGCTTGCTATTTTGCCATCACATCTCGATCGAGTGTGTCATATGCATGGTCTTTTCAATCACGTAACATGCATGTATACATGTTTGGATTTTGGTCACTTTTGTACGTTGCTGATTACATTCATCATGATGCATGATATATATGTCTACCGATCTGCTACTACGCCTAAAAAATTATATGTTCAGTATTTATATGCCCTTCATTGTGCTAACTGAGTAGAATCACTACAGGAAACGCGTGATACGCCGACGGCCTGAAGCCGTCGGCACAGCAACGATTCCCGTCGGCACAGTGCCGTCGGCGTATCGCTCGTCGGCTCAGCCCCTCTGGTCGTCGGCACACCAAAACCCCGTCGGCACAATATACTTGTGGGTCCCACCTGGTCTGACAGTGGGCCCGTGCTGTCAGGCCTCGAGCGGCTGGTGGAGGCAACGGTGCCGACGGCAATACCGTCGGCACAAGGATGGACACGTGGCGCCACCTGGTGCGTACCATCGGTATAGCCTCTGCCCAGGTTTTTTTTTTGCCCTTTTTTGTGCTGTTTTCGTTCCAAAATTCACAGCAAAATACAAATCATAATCCAATGCAACAGAAACATCTAGAAGCTCAGTACCATCATTATTAACAATCAAAACATCCATACAAAGATCGTTTAATGTGATACGTCGATCCACATACATCCATACATCGATCCAGAGTATCCCTAGCTAGCTAGCTACAGATGGTCCGGAGGAGAAGGGGTGAAGCCCAAGTCTCCCCTCGTGAAAACGGGCCGATCATGTGTCGCGTCCGTCGAACCAGCTCCGGAGCCACCAGGCGAGGTACCAGGAGTGGCCGAAGCACGGCCGTGAATCGGCGTCGTCTGGCGCGAACCCGGGGAGCCACTAGGAGAAGCCCGGCCAAAAGCCGCGTTCTCCGAAGCTCCAGTACCCTACATGTTCGAGCACGAGTTAGACACTTTAGAGGCAAAGTAAATCGGTAATGGACGTGTGGAAAAGAACACATACCGGGGTCTCTGCGTAGTATGTGAGGGCAAACTCTTCCCTCGATGTGAATATCGGGACCGGCCCTGGCGCATCAGGACGCTCTCCTGGAGGCGCTCCTCCCTCTCCGGTGGTCATCCACCTCACCATCGCCTACAAGATGGTTTAGATGTCATGTGTTGCCAAGATGGTTTAGACTTGTCATATTTTGCAGAAATATGGATTGAAAACTGACAATCTCTAACTCCCTAGTGTACGCAGTGGAGAGTTCACTCCTCTACTGCCACGCCTGTAGGTCCTCCTTGTACTTCGCATAAGCGGCGGCATAGGCCGCATCGAACTCCGGCTACAATTTAGGAAACAAGTTAATATCGACAACTTAGCAATGCAGAGGGGAATGTCAGAAAACATGATGAGAATGAGAGGACAACTTACATTGGCAGAGGCAGAGGCAGCTCCACCACGCCGTCGACGAGGCTGGACAGGGACGGCGTCGACGGGGAGGGTAGCCTTGATACACGTGAGGCTCGCGGTAGGCATGGCCACCTTATCAAGGACTTTCAGACGGCCGTGCTCCCTCCCGTTCCCCCCCAGCATCAACGCCGTCTCGTCGTACTCGTGCTCGATGGGGTCCTCGACCTGCGGGTGCAGAATCTGGAACGCCGAGCAGTAAGACCGCATGTCCTCCTCGGCTGTGCCGTAGTACTCAGGAGCCGAGGACGTGGCGGCGTCCGAAACGGACTTCTTCTGCCTCATCTTCTGCCACGCTGCCAAGTAAGTAACTGGCACCCCACTCTGACCCTCCTGCATCGCAAAAGTAAACGTTATGTGTATCAAGTAGAAACATGCATGATAGAAAATAAACCATCTTTTCCATGTATGTATATACCATCTTATTCTTGAAGCGGTCGGTGGTGAGGCTTCCTCCACTGTGGGTGCCCCCGTGGCCTCGGTTCCTCCTGTTCCGCTGGCTCAAGGCGCCGCCCATGCGTCCTCGTGTCTTTCGGCCCAGTGTGGAATGACCTGAGAATGCAATAGTGAAGTAAATAGGAGGCAATGCAATGGCAACTTAACTGAAATATAGAATTACATAGATAGTTTACTTACCGTCATGAAATCCTCGACTGTCATCTTGGGCGGGTATTCGACATTCTCATGCTTCTTGGCCCTTTTGCCCTTCTCGGCCATGAACGCGCTGATGGCGGTGTGCTTCTGGTTGTACCACACCTGGCGGGTCAACCTCACGCACGCCGCGCGGAGAACCCGAACCGCCGCGGCTCTATCCTCCTCAAGCACCCGGAAAAAGCACTTCAATCATGCATAAAGAAATTGCGAGTTAGAACGGTGGTGTCATCAACTACGAACGAAACTCAAGAAAAAATACAACTTACCCAAAACTTGGTGATCACGGCGTCAGAAGCCTTCCCGAAGGGCAGGCAATCGGCAGCCTCGTAGTCCAGCCAAGAAGTGGCCAACTTCGGCTCGCCATCCACAGCCGTGGTGTAATAGCCCGGCCAATAAAGCCGGATCAGAGCTCCAATCAAGCTCGAAGGCTGGTGGCTCCCTGCAGCATATGTCCAATTGCTGCATAATAATCAAACATTGGTACATATGCCAAAAATGAAACTACATATTTAAAATTACAAAATTAGTAAACTTACTCCTTCTTATTTGGATAAATAAGGGTCTTCTCCTCCTCCGTGGCAGGCTGCTTATCCGCACCGGGGACTCCCGCTTCCCCACGAACTCGCAGCTTCGTCGGTGCCCCTCCTCCTCCCTCCACCTCCCCCTCCATCTCCACCTCCACCTCCTCGTCCTCCTCCTCCTCCGGTCTGTACTCCTCCTCCTCCTCCCGTCTGGACTCCGTCTCCCCCTCTTCCCTATACTCTATCTGCAGCTGGGAAGCCTAATGGAGGGATGATAACCCGGTAGGCTAACGCCAAGGAGTAACTCGGCCCAAAGGACGCTGCGCAAGACCCGGCTAAGGAATAAAGGGGTTCTAGAAGGCCCAGGAGTGTAGGCCTCATAACCCGGATTGTGGGTTCCGATAAGGAAGTTTAGGGTTTTGTAAGTAGTGTTCGGGTAGGATTCCGAGTACGCCTTGGATGGCAAGCCAGGGTGTCCGGGGATTATATAAATCGGCCCCTAGGGTTAGATCAAGGAGTAAACACAAGAAACACAAGTTTACGAGGTAGAGATCGAGAGATATCGAGCGCCCATTGTAATACGAGTATCGAGATAGTATATTCAGATCGGAGACTCGGCGACTTGATTGCCGGCTACCAGATCGCATATCACCATGGTTTCCTTTGAGCTAAACCCTCTCCCAAACACCAGAGTCGATTTGCCCCAAGACAAGTTACCCCCGGTAACGTCTGCCATGATTATCCCACGACAGTTGGCGCCCACCGTGGGGCCTACGTCCAAGGGTGTTTAGATCACGGGAGAAGCTCGGGAGAACATGAAGAACCTCGTCATCGGCGAGATCTACACCAACCCCGAAGGAGAGAGGATGGTGGACAATTTTGGCTGGGGGCCAGAGTTGGATCTGCTCGAATCCGGATCTGTCGTGACAATCGGCCGGATCAACGTCTTCATTGGCATGGTACGTACGTCCGGTTCAATCCCTGACGATTTTGGATTTGATTCTGTGTCAGGGGAGGCCACCTGCGTTCAGTCTGATGGAGAGGAATCGGTCGGGACGATAGATCCGACAGAAGAGCCCACCACGAAGAGGGAACAGCCGGAGGAGCCGGCATGGACCCCGCGTGGCCGGGTCGTGAGAGAAGATGAGACCGAGTCTATCCTGCACCTGCTGGAGGACCGGTACGAGGAAAATAGCAGCGATGAGGAAGAGTACGAATCTACGCCAAGCATTGTGCACCAGGTCGCGGTCTACACGGCGCCCGCAACCAATCTTAATCAGGGGAACGTGACCGCGGCCGCCGTTGGAGCGACGCAAGCATTGGCCCAGCAGCAAAATCCGGTTGACGGAAACCCGGTTCTGACCCGGGTGGACGGAGAATCGGCATCAGTTACCAGCCATGCAGCGGATAGTGAGTTGCAGGCAAACACGTTCGGATATCTGGCAAACCGGACGCCAGGGGCGGGTCCTTCAAACCCGCAACACCCGGCCCTGTTCAACAACAACCTGATCCTGGATCCCACCGTTCTAGCCACAGTCATAACCCCGGAAAACGTGGTGGAACGTGTTAGGGATCTAGATGTAGCCCGTCGTGCATTGGAGCAACAGAGAAGGCAAGTGGAAGCAGAAAAACAAGGGGTGGCCGCGCGCCGGCGTGAGCTGGATGCATTGGAAAACCGGCTCCGAGAAGAGACAACCAGGGTGCATCAAAGGCACCAGACCAGATTACCGGCAACGGGGGGAGTCATAAACCCGGCCACACTATTCATCACACCTCAGGATCAGCCGATTCCAGCGGTGAACCAAGGAACTGTACATCAACCCGCAACTGGAGGAACACAGCCGGTAAACGTGCAAGCCGGGTTACCCATGTTACAGACTAGAGTTACTACCGGCAATACATTACCACCACCACCACCATCGCGATTTCGCACGCCAGCAGGACATTACAACAACCCCATGGATAATGTGTACGCAGCAACACTCGCATTGAATCAAATCCCCGTGAGAGAGTCACCCCACGCAGAGGAGACCCGGCGGGCGATAGATCTATTGCGCACTGTGGTGGCGCAGCAAGTTAATTACCCGGACAACAGAAGTGGAATGCATGGGACACCGTATATCAGCCAGCAACGAGGCAATACCGGCAATATTCAGACAAGTTCAGCGCGACGGAGGGCAGAGCAGCAGCCAATGCCGCCTCCTCCCAGCGTTCAAACAGTACCAGCAGCATCAGCAGCGCAAGCTATTGTGGATAGTTCCAGAGCCAGGAGAGCCGCGGCCGGGTCTGCGGTGCACGGACCAGCGGCAGTGCCGCGTCCAGCCGCACCCCCCGCAGGATCACACGTTTCCCGGGCGAGGCCAGTCCCGACTAATCTCGCTGGGCCTAAGTGTCTGTCGGATAACATCAGGGCTGAGCCTTACCCGGATAAATTCAAAGAACCGGGTAAGGTAGTGAATTATGAGCCGACTATGGATCCAGAAACATGGTTGAGCAGTTATGAGATGGCTATGTCGATTCACAACGCATCCGAAAATCTTCAAGCCAAGTTCATGTACTTAATGATGTCAGAGGGAGCAGCCAAGTTATGGTTCAACAATTTACCGGAAGGATCTATCAAGTCATGGAAGGAGTTGAAAACTGCGTTTATCAAGCATTTCCATGGGACGTGCAGAAAGCTATTTATATTGATGACCTAGAGCGGTGCGTCCAGAAGAAGGGAGAATCGGCGCGCAGCTGGGTGCGCCGAGTCATGGAGATACTTCACTCATCCACAGATATTCAGCCCAAAGATGCGTTACAAGCTATGGCAAAGACGTGCAAGTACATACCTTTAGTGCAAAAGTTAACTCGCATGAAATCCAGTCGGAATGCTTCAGAAGTTACGATGGGAGAGCTAATGGACGCATGCAACAAACATGCTGCAACGGATACTACAGAAGAGGACGTCGATGACAAGAAAGCAAAAGCAAACACAAGTAACAATGGAAGAACCGGCAATGGATCAACGCCGGGTAACAATGGAGGTAACAATGGGAACAACCAGAACAAGCGCCCGTTTGAGGGAAGCTCCGAGTTTGTCGCTAGTACAGAAGCCGGGTCTTCGAGACCTAGGGCAGAAGGAAATTTCAATGGAGGAAACCATAACGGAGGAAATTATCAAGGACCGCCAAGGCCGGGTAACAATTGGGATATCTTCAGAATGGCGTGCCCAAAGCACAGCAGGAACGGTAGGCCGGCTAACCACTCATTAGAGCAATGTGCGGACCTACAAAGATGGAAGAACGAGGAAGTAAACAAGGCTATGCGAGGTGCAGGTCGGGGAGGAGGACCGGGTCCGGGTGGAAACCCGGGCAACGGCCCACCCCCAGCCGGTAACCCGGCAGGCGGACATCCGGGTAATAACCAAGGGGGAGCTGGAGGTTTCCAAGCCAACCCCAAGCAATTGGGACAATACCACGTGCATACTACAGGAATTTCCAACAAGGATAAAAAGATATTAAAGAAGGCAGTAAACTCGGTTTCCTCAGCCGTTCCGAGATACCTGAGATGGTCGGAGCAGGATGTAACGTGGAGCAGAAGGGATCACCCGGAAAGGATAGAACACCCGGGAGTCTTAGCATTAGTGGTTGCGCCGCAGGTTAATGGTTATGAGCTGAAAAAGGTCTTAATGGACGGAGGTAGTAGCATCAACATCTTATATTGGGAAACCTTCCTACGCATGGGTCTCAAGGAGTCCCAGCTACAGAAGAGTTCAACAATTTTTCACGGGATAGTACCGGGTCACTCAGCGTGCCCCGAGGGAAAAATCACATTGGAGGTAGCTTTTGGAGAATCGAAGGACAATTTCCGGGTTGAGTGGCTCACCTTCGAGGTGGTCAAGCTGCGCAGCCCTTATCACGCACTATTCGGAAGGTCGGCTTATGCTAAGTTCATGGCCAGGCCGTGTTATGTGTATCTACAGCTAAAAATCCCGGGTCCCAAGCAGACCATCACCATACATGGGAGCCGGGATATAGCGGCTGAGTGTGACGAAGGAGATGCGGCAATGGCTGAACAAGCTTGCAGAAAAGAGGAACTCAAGTATTACCGGTCTCAAATAGACCCGGATGACAGAACAACGTTAAAAAGGCCGAATACCGAAGATGAGAGAGCGAAGTTCAAGGCAGCGCAGGACACCAAGATGGTAGCTTTTGTCGAGGGTGATCCCTCTAAGCAATTTGCTATAGGATCTAACTTGGACAGCGAGCAGGAAAAAGCACTTGTGGAGTTCATTCGTTCGAATCAGGATGTGTTTGCCTGGACGCCCAGCGATATGCCGGGTATCCCTACAGAGCTAGCAGAGCACAGTTTGCACGTTGATCCTAAGTCCAGGCCTGTGAAACAGGGCCTGAGAAAAATGAATGAAGAAAGAAGGAAGGCTATAGGAGAAGAAATTGCACGGCTGCTTACAGCCGGCTTTATCATGGAAGTATTTCACCCGGACTGGCTAGCAAATCCGGTTCTCGTGATGAAAAAGACCAATGAGTGGAGGATGTGCATTGATTATACGAGTCTCAACAAGCATTTCCCAAAGGATCTGTTTGCACTACCAAGGATAGATCAGATCATAGACGCAGTGGCTAGAAGTGACCTTTTATGTTTCTTGGATGCATATTCCGGGTATCATCAGATCAAGCTCAAGAAGGAAGATTGGGAGAAAACATCGTTCATAACCCCTTTTGGGGCCTTTTGTTACAAAACCATGACGTTTGGATTGAAGAACGCTGGCGCAACCTATCAACGGTGTATTCAGAAGTGCTTTGAGGACCAAATCGGACGCAATGTTCACGCATACGTGGATGATGTGGTGATCAAGACCAGGAAAGCGGAGACATTTATTGATGATCTAAAGGAAACGTTCAAGAACCTGAGAAGATATCAGATGAAACTTAACCCGACAAAGTGTGTCTTTGGAGTCCCAGCCGGGAAATTACTCGGCTTTATCGTTTCCGAGAGAGGAATTGAGGCAAATCCGGAAAAAATCAAAGCTATCCAGAGTCTTAAAAAGCCGGAAAATTTGAAGGATGTTCAGAAACTCACAGGGTGCGTAGCAGCGCTTAGCCGGTTCATATACAGACTCGGAGAGAAGGCAATACCCTTGTACCGGCTCTTGAAGAAGTCCGATAAATTCGTATGGGACCAAGAGGCGGACGAGGCGTTCGAGGAACTAAAGAAGCAGTTATCTGAGGCACCAGTCCTAGCAGCCCCGGGCCCTAAAGAGCCCGTGCTATTGTACGTTGCAGCCGGGCCCCGGGCGGTTAGCACAGTGGTTGTTGTCGAGCGTAAGGAGGATGGGAAAGACCACCCGGTACAGAGGACGGTTTATTACGTCAGCAAGGCATTATCAGAGGCAAAACAGCGCTACCCACATTGGCAAAAGCTGGTTTTCGGGGTCTTCATGGCCAGCCGGAAGCTGAAGCCGTATTTTCAGGAACACCCCATAACAGTGGTTAGTTCTATACCAATGTCGGATATCATCAGAAACTCGGACGCAACAGGTAGAATAGCCAAGTGGATGATCGAGATGGGAGATTATCACATCAACTACGAGCCCAGGTCAGCAATCAAATCTCAAGCTCTAGTTGATTTCATTAATGATTGTACTCACACAGGCATGCCCACCATGGCTCCAAACTCCGAGTCTTGTATAATGCACTTTGATGGTTCCAAGCAATACGAGGGATCAGGAGCTGGAGTGGTGCTAACATCACCCAAAGGAGACAAGTTAAGTTACGTATTGCAGATTCACTTTGATTGTTCCAATAACGTGGCCGAGTATGAGGCCCTATTGCATGGCTTAAAGGTGGCCAAATGTCGCACCCTGGGTTTCTAGAGGATACTCTCCGCACGAACTGGAAGTCAGGTGCTTGGATTATGGGGCAAACATGCTCCCACGTCCCAGCTTCCTGGTAGGCCTGCGCTTATGCGCGACAACACAAGCCCTGCTTCCACCGTCGAAGTAAACTATCCGCTAGGAACCTAAAGGCACTACTGTCGACGTACTTCATAATCAAACACGCACGGTACGTCAACAGTTTGGTACGAATGATAGCACAGAATGTCACTAAGACACAAAAGAATGAAATAAGGGCAACTGGCCTTCACTAAGGCAGAAAATATCGAATACAGTCATCCAGAGGACACATGTCCCAACATATCATCCATTACAACAGCGGAAGCAATCAAAGGGGTCTGAGTACAGACAAATCCATGGCTTAAGAAGCCGGAGAAAATAAGGAAAAGCGTAGCCCATCCACGAAGGTCTGGATCCTGCCCTGGTCCAGCTAACTACTCGTCGGCAGCGTCATCGAACTCCACAAAGTAGCCATCCTGGGAAGCATCGTAGTCGTAGTAGTACTCTGCGTAAACCACAGCCCCAACGGGGTCAGTACATCCAAGTACTGGCAAGCAAGACTCACAGTTCATCAAGGAGTTACCCGTCAACACAAGCATAGATGCTTGGGATCAACGGAAGAAAGGAGTAATAAGTAAGTTGCTGCTGGCTGCTCTAACCAACTACAGAATATAACTACAAGTTCCGGCTAACAGAAAAGATAAGATCGAGGATTGTAACCAACTGAAAGATAACTTCAACCAAACCCATCCTGGATCTCGCCCCTTATCCAAAGAAGCAATCCGAGGATAACTCACACGGTTGTAATAAGGTGAATCAAGTTAATGTGTGAATAACCTATTACTAGTCAGGTTATTAATCATTGGGTGAAACATGATTGATAGTTATGTTGAAGTTGTCCTGAGTACTTGTTAGCCAGTACTTTCACCAAGTAATCCATAACCGCGGAAAACACGGCTTCTCGAGAAGATTATCCCTGCAGGGTTGCACCAATTTGGCCGTACACTCAAGAATAACCCGCCAGATGGAAATGCACTTCCACCAAGCGGGGTACTCTACACAACCAACCATTCCTCGCATCAAGCCCAAAGAACCTTGGGCGCACGGCTAATCAAGCCCAGAAGAAAATGGACCATCATAGCACTCTAAGACCGTGTCCCCCTATATGCCGACTACGAAAGTTCCACCCTGCGCTGGGCTCGCAAAAACATGCATGCGGCAAATGGAAAACACGAACTAAATGAGGCGATTTGGACGAGATGCGAATCAGGTCAAGTTGAGGGGGGCGCCCATACTCGCTTCCCAAATGCGGGTAGTGCGCTCATCATGGATCAGTAGACAAGACCCTTTTCCTATTAGGGTCGACACTAGCAGGCTCCAAAACCACTCATGGGCCTCCTGCCGGTGCCTTATCATCAAATTATTATTACCATTAGCAATTAACAGGATTGATTGATTAATAACGAGCCCCGGTACAAGATAATAAGATAGTAAAAGTAGTAACCGACAACAGACTCGAGTAAAAGCAACCCTAAGCATGCTAGATGGTAACAGGCACAAGCAAAGGCTGTAGGTAGGGAGGTGGTGGCAATATCATGGCTCAAGGTATCATGTGATGGGTTCGGAGAACAAGCAACGATACATAGGGCTAGCAATAGTAGACAAAAAGATAGTATCGACAACAAGTGTGGAAAGGAACTCAATGATTCATGTGAGTGATAACTTGCCTGGCAGCTCAGCCTCGTACTGGGCTAGGTCCTGAGTAGTGGTGTCGTAAGGCTCGTCGGTACCAACGTCGTCGTCTATTCGAGAAGAAGCAAAACAACAACGAAGGAAGACGGGCAATCAATACATGGCATAAGTGCACAAACATTGGATGATGCATGTCATGTTTAATAGATGCACCAAAATAACTTGCTTGACATGATACACAAGTTTAAATGGATTCCATATGCAAAAGGATGCATATGGAAGCCCATGCTTGGAGTTGAATTAATTGTTCTATCACTAAGCATTATGTGTAAGTGACTTAGTATGATGCATGCATGATGAGGAACAATGAGATAACAAGTTAAATGCAATTGGAACAATAGTTAACAATTTAGAAAGGCATTTATCAAATTTGGAATTTTGTTACTTAAATATGGCACACAAGTAAATGTTGTTATCATCAATTTAAAGTGTGCAAAACAAATTACAAATTTTATATTTGAAAAGTTTATCAAATTTTAGTTGGATTACATGTTTCACAATTTGAAATTGGACTTAGGATTAATTATTTATGAATTAAACAAAATTAAACAATTTTTAATTGAATTAAACAAGAATTAAATAGTTTAGGCAATTTAAATTATTCAAACCAGAAAACAAAATTTATATTTGAATAGAGCATTCAAAAAGGTGTGAAAAACATATTTTATTTGAGTTATTTGAAAACAGTATGAATTAGTTATGAATTATTTCAAATTGCATTTGAATTATTTGAATTTGAAATTTAAAAGTATTTTGAAAATTCAAAACAGTACATAAGTGGAATATTTGGAAAGTTTGTAAAATTTGGATCAGAATAGACATCAAGTTTGCATTTGTTGGATTTATATAATAAAAGTTATTGAATTTTGAAGTTTATAGTTTATTCTGCCCATTTAAAAAGATTTTGGAAATTAACAGATTGCGTTTTTACTTTTGCTACCGAGAGGGCCTACACCCGCTGCCACTGACGTGCGGGTCCAGGCCAGCGTGGCAGCCACGCAGGCGCCAGCGTGGACAGGGAAGAAAACCCAGCAAAAAAGGGGGGCTTGCGTCTCCGGGGGTTCGACCCCGGGACCTCCTGGCCCGAGCGCAAGGGACGCGCCAACTGCGCTGCGATCGAATCGTGACAGAGAGGGTTTGCGTGGGAGGATAACATGTGTGTGGTGCGCTAACTGAAACTGTATCTGAATTTTGCGTTGCAGGTACAGCGCGGACAGAACTTCGGCCGGCGATGTCTGCCGCTGCTGCGCTGGGCGCTGCCCTAGCGTGGCTCGTGCGGGCCGTGTGGGTGCGCTGGGCGCCGTGCGCGTGCGGTGCCGTGGAAGCGCACGGTGCAGAGGAAGGCGAGGGAGGGAAGGCGACCAGAGAGCTCACCTGCAGGCAGTTCGTCGTCGAGCCGAACAGGAGGGAACTCCGGCGACGGTGCGGCGTCCACGAGGCTCCTTAGCAGAGGCCGAGGAGACGAGGAGGACCGGGATGGTGCCGCGCTTCCATTCCCGGGGAGAGGAGCCCCTCGAGGTGGAGGTGTGCCCGGCGACGAGATGGGGAACAGGTGGTCTGCGGTGGTGGTTTCAGAGATCGCCGGTGGGTTCAGAGAAGAAAAAGCAGAGCTTGGGGGGAGAGGATGGGAGATTGGCGGCGCAGAGGAGAAGGTCTAGGGTTTGCGGCGGCATGAGGAGCACGCTGTGCTTCTTATGGACTCGAGTGGTTGCGTACGGCGGCCATCGGGAGGCTCTGGAGGGTGATCGACGATGGAGCTGAGATCGTACGCGTGACGTCAGAAAAAGGGAGAGGAAGACAGCGACGTGAGGGGGAGGTAACGGGCCGAAAGGGAAAATCAACGGGCTGGGCCTAGGTTGGACCAGCTGCTGCTGCTCTCCTCCCTGCTGCTTTATTTTTTTTTTGTACACTGTTTTTTTTTTTTTTGTAGTTGAGTAAATTGGAAACAAACAAAGGTTTTGTTTACTGAAATTTTTGAAACAAAATTAGGGTAAATTTATTAGTGGAAAAGAAATGCAACCTTTTGGTAGATTTTGTTTTCCAAAAATTTATGTTTTGTTTGTTGTTTTAAAATTAACCAATTTAATTGGAAAATGCAATATTAATTAATATTGGTAAAACAAAACATTTTCCATAGGGTTTTCCCCTAGGGTTTTTTAAAGGGGTTTAAGAATTATGGATACCAATTAGTTATGAACTTCATGGCTCCAAAAGATTAAAGGTTTGGAGAGTTGGTTTGAAATTGGAAATGATTTGGAATTAATTATTTTAATTGAGTAATTGATTTAAGCAACAATTTAATGGATGAATTACAATGGATTGTTTGGAAACAAAAGAGGTTTTTAAATTGCAATTCTTTGTTTGAAAGAAAGTAACAGACAAGTGTGAAAACAATGTTTGACTAAGCTTGAATTTTATTATGAAAACAATGCAAACAGAAATGAAAATGAGAATGATGCCATGATGCATTGCATAAATTAAACAAATAAATAAAACAACTAAGGGTTTTCATACTTGGATGTTACAAAACGCCCCCCCTTGAAGGAATCGCGCCCCGAGATTCCCTACTGAGAAATGAACAGGTCCGGATACTTCTTGCGAAGATCCTCCTCGGTCTCCCACGTTGCCTCTTTATCAGAATGATGCGACCATTGGACTTTCAAGAACTTGGTGCTCTTGTTGCGAGTCTTACGCTCGGTCTCATCGAGAATACGAATAGGGTGCTCCTCATAAGATAGATCATCTTGCAGCTCAATGGAATCATGATCAACTGCACGATCTGGATCTTTGAAACACTTCTTGAGTTGTGACACGTGGAACACATCGTGCACTTTGGATAGTTTTTCTGGAAGTTCAAGACGATAAGCATTCTCTGCACGTCTTGAGAGGATGTTGAAAGGGCCAATGTATCTTGGTGCAAGCTTTCCTTTCACACCAAAACGATGGGTGCCTCTGAGGGGAGTTACACGGAGATATGCCTTATCACCAGGTGCATAGACCATATCCCTGTGCTTGCTATCATAATAGCTCTTCTGACGAGACTGAGCAATCCCGAGATTGTCACGAATGATACGAACTTTCTCCTCGGCTTCCTTAACAATGTCAGGGCCTAGAAGTGAACGTTCACCAGCTCCAGACCAATTGATTGGACTCCTGCATCTGCGACCATACAGTGCCTCAAATGGTGCCATTCCTAGGCTTGCCTGGTAGCTGTTGTTGTAGGAGAATTCAGCATATGGAAGGCAATCCTCCCATTTCATGCCAAAGGAGAGACCACATGCTCTGAGCATATCCTCGAGAATCTGATTGACTCTTTCGACTTGCCCTTGAGACTGAGGGTGATAAGCTGTGCTGAACAGAAGTTTAGTGCCCAATGCTTCTTGAAAGCTTTTCCAGAAATGAGAAGTGAAGATACTTCCACGGTCTGAGCTTATTTCCAATGGAACACCATGAAGGGGAACAACCTTTGCTGTGTAGAGCTCTGCTAACTGGCTAGCTGAGATAGTTTCCTTTACAGCGAAGAAGTGAGCAACCTTAGTGAGACGATCAATAACAACGAAGATTGCATCGTTGCCCTTTTTGGACTTTGGAAACCCAGTAACGAAGTCCATTTCAATCATGTCCCACTTCCACTCAGGAATTTTCAGAGGTTGGAGTAGACCTGCTGTCTTCTGATGGACTGCCTTAACACGTTGACAAACGTCGCATTCAGAAACGTATTGAGCAATTTCACGTTTCATGCCAGACCACCAATACAGAGTCTTGAGATCCTGGTACATCTTTGTACTTCCAGGGTGAATGGATAGAGGAGTTTCATGAGCCTCCTTGAGAATGATATCCTTGAGACTTTGAATCTGAGGGACTGCAATGCGTCCTTAGAAGAACACAGTTCCCTTGTCATCAATTGAGAAGGACTTGAACTTATCATTGCCCTCCTTGATGTGATCCACAATCTTCTTGATTTCATTATCACGAAGTTGTTCAGAACGAATCTTGTCCTCGAGAGTTGGACTGGCTGTCAAGCTAGCAAGGTATCCTTCAGGAACAAGACCAAGGTTCAGCTTCTGGAATTCTTCATGAAGTGGAGGTTGGCTTTCCATGATCATGAGATTATTGCAATAAGATTTGCGACTGAGAGCATCGGCCATAACATTAGCCTTGCCTGGAGTGTAAGAAATGGTGAGATCAAAGTCTTTAATCTTCTCAATCCATCTCCTTTGCCTGAGGTTCAGATCTGGCTGAGTGAAGATGTATTTCAGACTCTTGTGATCGGAAAAGATTTCAGTTTTGTTACCCAACAAGTATTGTCTCCATTTCTTGAGGGCAAACACAACTGCTGCAAGTTCAAGATCATGTGTGGGATAGTTTTGCTCATGTGGGTTCAACTGACGAGAAGCATAGGCCACAACTTGACGTTCTTGCATAAGAACTGCTCCTAAGCCTTGGAGAGATGCATCACAGAATATCTGGAAAGGTTTGGTGGTGTCGGGGCCAACTAGAACAGGTGTGGAAGTGAGTTTAGTCTTCAGGAGGTTGAAACTCTCATCACATTGTGGAGTCCAAACGAACTTTTTGTCCTTCTTTGTGAGATCAGTGAGAGGTTTAGCAATCTTGGAAAAGTTTTGGACGAAACGACGGCAATAGCTAGCCAAGCCAAGAAAGCTTCTAACTTGTTTCACCGTCTTAGGGGGTTTCCAATCAACAATTGCCTTAACCTTTTCAGGATCAATGGCAATGCCTTTGGCAGAGATGATATGACCAAGATATGCAACTTCTGGAATCCAGAACTCACATTTGGAAAACTTGGCATACAGACGATGCTCGCGAAGTTTCATGAGAGTGAGACGAAGATGTTCTCCATGCTCTTCCTCGGATTTTGAGTAGACTAGAATGTCATCAAGATATACCACAACGAACTTGTCGAGGTATTCATGGAAGACAGAATTCATGAGTCTTGAGAAGGTCGCCGGTGCATTGGTGAGACCAAAGGACATGACGGTGTATTCATATAGACCGTACCTTGTGGTGAAAGCTGTCTTAGGAATATCTTCCTTTCTGATCTTTATCTGATGGTACCCCATCCTCAAGTCCAACTTTGAGAATATTGAGGCTCCAGCAAGTTGATCAAAAAGATCATCGATACGAGGAAGTGGATACTTGTTCTTGATGGTTTTCTCGTTGAGAGGACGATAGTCAACCACGAGTCTTTTTGTTTGATCCTTCTTGGCAACAAACAGAGTTGGGCAACCCCAAGCGGAGGAACTAGGCTGAATGAAACCTTTGTCCATATACATATCGATTTGCTCCTTCAACAATTTCAGTTCAGGAGGAGCTATCTTATATGGATGCTTAGAGATTGGAGCAGTACCTGGCTCAAGCTCGATCACGAACTCAACTGCTCTGTCCGGAGGCATCCCTGGCAACTCTTCTGGAAAGACGTCAGGGAATTCACAAACCACCGGAACATTTTCAATTGCAGGAAGGGGTTTGGCATCGAGGCTGAACAGCTGAACAGAAGTTGATCCATATGGAGAATAGACTATCTGGCCTGAAGTGTGGGAGAGAGTTATTGACTTTTGAGCACAGTCAATTTTTGCTTTGTGGGTCTTCAACCAATCCATACCCAGAATGACATCAATGTCAGAATTTCCCAGCAACATGAGTGAAGCAAGGAATACACGACCTCCAATGAGGATCTCATTGTCCATGCTTATCTTGGAAGTAATCATTTTAGTTCCCGGAGAGTGCACATAGATTTGATTGCTTAGCGGAACCAGAGCTAAATTGTACGTTGTAGCAAAGATCTTTGACACAAACGAATGCGATGCTCCAGTATCAAACAACACTTTAGCTGGAATAGAGTTTACGGGTAATATACCGAGAACGACGTCAGCAGCTTCCTCTGCTTTGTCGGCCTTGATATGGTTCACCCTCGCGTTCCTCCCGACAGGCCTATTGTTGGAGTTGAAGGCTTTAGCCGGAGGAGCACGAACCATAGCCTGGTTGGTGTTGGGGCGAGGAGGTAGGGGTAGCTGCTTCTGAGTGCACTTATCAGCATAATGTCCAGTCTCCTTGCACTTGTAGCAAGTGACGACACGAGAAGGACCTGGCCTTGGCTGCCCCATCGGGAACCTCTGACCCTGCATCTGAGATGGGTTGGGTGGGCGGGGACCAAAGCCTGGAGAAGCTTGGGCATTTGGAGCCCGAGTGACAGCACCATTTGGCACCCAGATGCGGCGCTTCTGCGGAGGGGTGGTCATGTTGGAGGAGGAACCACCCTCACGCGAGTGCTTGCGCGACTCCTCGAACGCCTTGCGCCCATTCTCCTCATTGAGCGCGGTGTTCACAAGCTCCACGAAGTCCTTGCACTTGATGTTGGTGAGAGCGTACTTCAGTTCCGGGTTAAAACCTCGGCGGAACCTTGCCATCTTCTTGGCTTCGGTGGACACTTCGTCACCAGCGTACCGAGCGAGACGATTGAACTCGTTCTGGTAGCCGAGAACGTCCAGCTTGCCCTGTCTGAGAGAGCAGAATTCCTCACGCATCTTTTCCATGAGACCATCCGGGATGTGGTGCTTCAGGAAGGCATCTCTGAAACATCCCCAGTTGATAGGAAAACCAGCCCTCATGGCCTGGTAGTTCTCCCACCAAGTAGCTGCCTGACCCTTCAGTAGGTAGGTGGCGTACTTGACCTTATCCTCTTCAGCAACATGAGCTATCTCCAGAGCTCTTGCTACGTCACGGATCCAGTCATCAGCATCCAGGGGCTCACGTGTTGCCACGAAAGCTTTTGGGCCCAAGCTGAGGAAGTCCTTGATGGTGACCCTTGGAGCATTCTGGTTATGTTGCTGGTTAGCCTGGATCTGGGCCATCTGTGTCACCACTTGGGTCATCTGAGCCAACAGCTCCCCCATTGGTGGTGGCGGAGGCGGGTTGTTCCTGGTTGGAGGCATCCTGAACAGAAATTCATTTTAGCACAACAGCAGAAAAGGATAGACTTGGTAACCGAAAGATAGATTATTCCGACGCATGAATAGATAACCAACAGGTACATCATCACATGTTCAAATACATCAGAATATCCAACAGACCAATACATGGTTCGAAAACGAAAGGATAAACTAGACACAGCTAGTAATGGATACAACGGTACTCCCATGCTCATCACGCAGGACGGCGGTGAGTAGTACGACGAGAGATACGGTGAGGAGGAATCCCACGGAAGTAGGTATCACGACGATCCCTGTAGATAGGAACTGCTCTGAGAGAAACTCTCGGTGTGGTGAAGTGGAAAGCGTCGTATCCCTGTGCTCCATAGCGGGGAATCCCTGTGTAACCAGCTCCGAGATCGAGAAGTGGGCCTCTGATCGGCTCGTAACCTCCAGCATCTGGCAACGGGAGACCAGCTGGCTGAACGACACGTGCGAAGCGCTCGTCTCCAACAAAGTCTGTGGTGTACGTCGCCAGACGAGTGAGAGCAAGGTGGAGCTGCTCCCTGACTGAGGCTAACTCCTGAGAAAGTGCGGAAGCAACGGCATCACTGTGACTAGCGAACTGGGCAGTGACCTGGAGCCTGGAGCTGTCAGTCTCGTAGGTATCCATGTCGCGGTGGATAGTGAAGTGAGCTCCCGCTGCCGTGAGGTAACCACGGGGGATGTGACGAAAACTGGACTTATCAAACCCCCAGTAGTCAGCACGGAGAACGGTGACACTCACGTACGCTGCCTGCTGCACTGCCTTATCCACTGTGGACCCTACTGCCTCGTACTGGTGTGCAATGCTCCTGCCATCATCCGACAGAATGTAGACGATAGCCCGGTAGCAAGTCTGGTCACACTCTCGCTGGTGCTCGTAGACCTGGTACTCTGGTGCCCAATGGAACCCCAGAAAGGTAACCATGTCTCTCAGCAACTCCGGAAAACCGGCGGTGCTCTCACAGCGAGTCATGCGAACCACCTGCGGATAGTAGTTGAGACCCATCTGCAGATGATTTGGAATGTTTTGATTAGACTCCGGTAGATGAAAAAGGATGTGGAAAACAACAACAAGGTTCAATGGACGAAAAGGATGTTGAAAAGAACATGATATCGAAGCAACATCGGGAAAACGAGACCAAAAGTCCTGAGGTACTACAGAGAACCCAAAACACGTGAAATCCTAACTTGAAAGTTTAGGTGAGAACAGAAAACAACGTTTCACTTCCTTACCAGAAAAGGGTGGGTGGGTGGGGAAAGAAGAAAAATGGCAGAATTCCTACTCTCACGTTTCATTTTTCCTATATAGCTACAAAATAGTTTTCTAGACTCAACTGCGACCAGTAAAAGGGATCCTACAGGCAGACAGGCTCTGATACCATTTGTCGCACCCTGGGTTTCTAGAGGATACTCTCCGCACGAACTGGAAGTCAGGTGCTTGGATTATGGGGCAAACATGCTCCCACGTCCCAGCTTCCTGGTAGGCCTGCGCTTATGCGCGACAACACAAGCCCTGCTTCCACCGTCGAAGTAAACTATCCGCTAGGAACCTAAAGGCACTACTGTCGACGTACTTCATAATCAAACACGCACGGTACGTCAACAGTTTGGTACGAATGATAGCACAGAATGTCACTAAGACACAAAAGAATGAAATAAGGGCAACTGGCCTTCACTAAGGCAGAAAATATCGAATACAGTCATCAAGAGGACACATGTCCCAACATATCATCCATTACAACAGCGGAAGCAATCAAAGGGGTCTGAGTACAGACAAATCCATGGCTTAAGAAGCCGGAGAAAATAAGGAAAAGCGTAGCCCATCCACGAAGGTCTGGATCCTGCCCTGGTCCAGCTAACTACTCGTCGGCAGCGTCATCGAACTCCACAAAGTAGCCATCCTGGGAAGCATCGTAGTCGTAGTAGTACTCTGCGTAAACCACAGCCCCAACGGGGTCAGTACATCCAAGTACTGGCAAGCAAGACTCACAGTTCATCAAGGAGTTACCCGTCAACACAAGCATAGATGCTTGGGATCAACGGAAGAAAGGAGTAATAAGTAAGTTGCTGCTGGCTGCTCTAACCAACTACAGAATATAACTACAAGTTCCGGCTAACAGAAAAGATAAGATCGAGGATTGTAACCAACTGAAAGATAACTTCAACCAAACCCATCCTGGATCTCGCCCCTTATCCAAAGAAGCAATCCGAGGATAACTCACACGGTTGTAATAAGGTGAATCAAGTTAATGTGTGAATAACCTATTACTAGTCAGGTTATTAATCATTGGGTGAAACATGATTGATAGTTATGTTGAAGTTGTCCTGAGTACTTGTTAGCCAGTACTTTCACCAAGTAATCCATAACCGCGGAAAACACGGCTTCTCGAGAAGATTATCCCTGCAGGGTTGCACCAATTTGGCCGTACACTCAAGAATAACCCGCCAGATGGAAATGCACTTCCACCAAGCGGGGTACTCTACACAACCAACCATTCCTCGCATCAAGCCCAAAGAACCTTGGGCGCACGGCTAATCAAGCCCAGAAGAAAATGGACCATCATAGCACTCTAAGACCGTGTCCCCCTATATGCCGACTACGAAAGTTCCACCCTGCGTTGGGCTCGCAAAAACATGCATGCGGCAAATGGAAAACACGAACTAAATGAGGCGATTTGGACGAGATGCGAATCAGGTCAAGTTGAGGGGGGCGCCCATACTCGCTTCCCAAATGCGGGTAGTGCGCTCATCATGGATCAGTAGACAAGACCCTTTTCCTATTAGGGTCGACACTAGCAGGCTCCAAAACCACTCATGGGCCTCCTGCCGGTGCCTTATCATCAAATTATTATTACCATTAGCAATTAACAGGATTGATTGATTAATAACGAGCCCCGGTACAAGATAATAAGATAGTAAAAGTAGTAACCGACAACAGACTCGAGTAAAAGCAACCCTAAGCATGCTAGATGGTAACAGGCACAAGCAAAGGCTGTAGGTAGGGAGGTGGTGGCAATATCATGGCTCAAGGTATCATGTGATGGGTTCGGAGAACAAGCAACGATACATAGGGCTAGCAATAGTAGACAAAAAGATAGTATCGACAACAAGTGTGGAAAGGAACTCAATGATTCATGTGAGTGATAACTTGCCTGGCAGCTCAGCCTCGTACTGGGCTAGGTCCTGAGTAGTGGTGTCGTAAGGCTCGTCGGTACCAACGTCGTCGTCTATTCGAGAAGAAGCAAAACAACAACGAAGGAAGACGGGCAATCAATACATGGCATAAGTGCACAAACATTGGATGATGCATGTCATGTTTAATAGATGCACCAAAATAACTTGCTTGACATGATACACAAGTTTAAATGGATTCCATATGCAAAAGGATGCATATGGAAGCCCATGCTTGGAGTTGAATTAATTGTTCTATCACTAAGCATTATGTGTAAGTGACTTAGTATGATGCATGCATGATGAGGAACAATGAGATAACAAGTTAAATGCAATTGGAACAATAGTTAACAATTTAGAAAGGCATTTATCAAATTTGGAATTTTGTTACTTAAATATGGCACACAAGTAAATGTTGTTATCATCAATTTAAAGTGTGCAAAACAAATTACAAATTTTATATTTGAAAAGTTTATCAAATTTTAGTTGGATTACATGTTTCACAATTTGAAATTGGACTTAGGATTAATTATTTATGAATTAAACAAAATTAAACAATTTTTAATTGAATTAAACAAGAATTAAATAGTTTAGGCAATTTAAATTATTCAAACCAGAAAACAAAATTTATATTTGAATAGAGCATTCAAAAAGGTGTGAAAAACATATTTTATTTGAGTTATTTGAAAACAGTATGAATTAGTTATGAATTATTTCAAATTGCATTTGAATTATTTGAATTTGAAATTTAAAAGTATTTTGAAAATTCAAAACAGTACATAAGTGGAATATTTGGAAAGTTTGTAAAATTTGGATCAGAATAGACATCAAGTTTGCATTTGTTGGATTTATATAATAAAAGTTATTGAATTTTGAAGTTTATAGTTTATTCTGCCCATTTAAAAAGATTTTGGAAATTAACAGATTGCGTTTTTACTTTTGCTACCGAGAGGGCCTACACCCGCTGCCACTGACGTGCGGGTCCAGGCCAGCGTGGCAGCCACGCAGGCGCCAGCGTGGACAGGGAAGAAAACCCAGCAAAAAAGGGGGGCTTGCGTCTCCGGGGGTTCGACCCCGGGACCTCCTGGCCCGAGCGCAAGGGACGCGCCAACTGCGCTGCGATCGAATCGTGACAGAGAGGGTTTGCGTGGGAGGATAACATGTGTGTGGTGCGCTAACTGAAACTGTATCTGAATTTTGCGTTGCAGGTACAGCGCGGACAGAACTTCGGCCGGCGATGTCTGCCGCTGCTGCGCTGGGCGCTGCCCTAGCGTGGCTCGTGCGGGCCGTGTGGGTGCGCTGGGCGCCGTGCGCGTGCGGTGCCGTGGAAGCGCACGGTGCAGAGGAAGGCGAGGGAGGGAAGGCGACCAGAGAGCTCACCTGCAGGCAGTTCGTCGTCGAGCCGAACAGGAGGGAACTCCGGCGACGGTGCGGCGTCCACGAGGCTCCTTAGCAGAGGCCGAGGAGACGAGGAGGACCGGGATGGTGCCGCGCTTCCATTCCCGGGGAGAGGAGCCCCTCGAGGTGGAGGTGTGCCCGGCGACGAGATGGGGAACAGGTGGTCTGCGGTGGTGGTTTCAGAGATCGCCGGTGGGTTCAGAGAAGAAAAAGCAGAGCTTGGGGGGAGAGGATGGGAGATTGGCGGCGCAGAGGAGAAGGTCTAGGGTTTGCGGCGGCATGAGGAGCACGCTGTGCTTCTTATGGACTCGAGTGGTTGCGTACGGCGGCCATCGGGAGGCTCTGGAGGGTGATCGACGATGGAGCTGAGATCGTACGCGTGACGTCAGAAAAAGGGAGAGGAAGACAGCGACGTGAGGGGGAGGTAACGGGCCGAAAGGGAAAATCAACGGGCTGGGCCTAGGTTGGACCAGCTGCTGCTGCTCTCCTCCCTGCTGCTTTATTTTTTTTTTGTACACTGTTTTTTTTTTTTTTTTGTAGTTGAGTAAATTGGAAACAAACAAAGGTTTTGTTTACTGAAATTTTTGAAACAAAATTAGGGTAAATTTATTAGTGGAAAAGAAATGCAACCTTTTGGTAGATTTTGTTTTCCAAAAATTTATGTTTTGTTTGTTGTTTTAAAATTAACCAATTTAATTGGAAAATGCAATATTAATTAATATTGGTAAAACAAAACATTTTCCATAGGGTTTTCCCCTAGGGTTTTTTAAAGGGGTTTAAGAATTATGGATACCAATTAGTTATGAACTTCATGGCTCCAAAAGATTAAAGGTTTGGAGAGTTGGTTTGAAATTGGAAATGATTTGGAATTAATTATTTTAATTGAGTAATTGATTTAAGCAACAATTTAATGGATGAATTACAATGGATTGTTTGGAAACAAAAGAGGTTTTTAAATTGCAATTCTTTGTTTGAAAGAAAGTAACAGACAAGTGTGAAAACAATGTTTGACTAAGCTTGAATTTTATTATGAAAACAATGCAAACAGAAATGAAAATGAGAATGATGCCATGATGCATTGCATAAATTAAACAAATAAATAAAACAACTAAGGGTTTTCATACTTGGATGTTACACCAAAGAGATGAACATTAAGAGGATACGGTGCTTTGGAGATTCGGACCTTGTGGTACAAAAAGTCTCAGGAACTTGGGATAGAAAAGATGCAACTATGGCAGCATACCGCAGAGAGGTGGACAGGGTTGCCGGATGTTTTTCCGGGTATGAGGTGGATCACATAGACAGAAGAAAAAACGAGGCAGCAGACGCACTCGCCAGACTCGGCTCGCGCAGAGAGCCGGTTCCACCCAATGTTTTCCTGGATGAGCTATGGCGACCATCAGTTAAAACCGAGTCTGAGGAAGAACTGGCAAATCAAGACCCGGATTTGGAGCTCGTGGCCACAGTACGTGCTGTTCCCGAGTGGACAGAGCTGTTCTTGGCCTACCTATCACGGGACGAGTTACCACAGCAGGAGGTATTAGCAAGACAAATTCTGAGGCAAGCAAAAGGATATTCTATCATCAATGGGGAGTTATACAAAAGAAGTGCAGCAGGAGTCTTTTTGCGCTGTGTAGCACCAGAAGAAGGCAGGCAGATCCTCAAGGAGATCCACGAAGGTGATTGTGGGCATCATGCATCCACAAGATCCCTTGTGGCCAAAGCTTATCGACATGGTTTCTTCTGGCTCACGGCCCTAGCAGACGCGGAGCGCTTGGTGGCAAGATGTGACGGGTGTCAAAGGTACGCTCGCGAAACCCATGTGCCGGCTATGGAATTGCGGACTATCCCGTTAACCTGGCCGTTCGCTGTTTGGGGTATGGACATGGTTGGCCCCTTCCACATGTCACCTTGCAAAAAGACACATCTCTTAGTGGCCGTTGATAAGTTTACCAAGTGGGTTGAGGTCATGCCAGTTACCAATTGTGAAGCAATTACAGCAGTCAAGTTCCTGAAAAGGATTATCTATCGGTTCGGGTATCCCCACAGCATAATTACCGACAATGGAACCAACATGTCCCTTGGCGAGATGGAAAAGTTCTGTGGAAACAATGGCATCCGTTTGGACATAGCCTCAGTGGCCCACCCACAGGCTAATGGACAAGTGGAGAGAGCAAATCAGGAGTTGCTTCGTGGATTAAAGCCACGGTTGCGAGTCCCGTGTATCAGAGCTGCGGGTGCATGGGTTGAGGAGTTATCTTCAGTGGTTTGGGGTATCAACACCACACCTAACAGATCTACTCAGATGACACCGTTTTTCATGGTTTATGGTGCAGAGGCGGTGTTGCCGAGTGACATTATTCATGACTCGCCTCGAGTGTCGGCTTATGTCGAGGTGGAGAACGAGAAGACCCGGCAAGAAGCCGTGGATATGCTAGAAGAAGAAAGGGAACAAGCTTTGGATAGATCAGCCATATATCAGCAGGATCTGCGAAGATATCATAGCCGGCGCGTGAAAACCCGGGTCTTCCAGGAGGGAGACCTGGTTCTGCGCCTGGTGCAATCAAAGGAAGGAAAACACAAGTTATCACCGCCATGGGAAGGACCGTTCATCATAAGCCGGAATCTGCACAATGGATCATATTACTTGGTAGATTCAAGGGAAGAGTCGGCTACGGTTAACGACACCACTCATACGACTTCATCTATGCAAGAGAAACAAAGACCATGGAACGTGGCTCAGCTACGTCCCTACTATACTTAGTATAGGCTAGATTCACAAAGAGGAATTAGACGATGTAACAGGCAGCAGGTTTCAGACGCATTCTTTTCCTATCCAGGGTACCTAAGGGGACTGGAGGGTTTTTAATGAGGCAGCTTGCTGACCTAACTTTTTTCATATCAATAAAGAGATGGTTAAACAATATATTATTTCCTTTTCATGTGTTTTCATCGACTTTTTATTTCTGTTATATTTTATATCCTTCTTCCAGGTAAGTATTATCTACTGTTTTTAGTACATTAGTTTCTTTAGCAGTTTGCATATATTTAGGTCTTGGGGGCTGATTGCTTGAATAGCACAGTTACAAACTCAAAGACCCGGCCACGATGCCTATGAGTTATAAGGGCCGATTACTCGCAAACGAGTACGGCTGCAAGCTTATAACCGGACAAAGGAGCCAAACTTTCTTGACTTTTCTTACTTAAGCTCGATGTGACTCGCACTAAAGTGGCATGATTTGCTCGCATATGATCACAATCAGTCATGATGCCCAATGGGACTTGCCTGACCATGTCTTCGTACATATGTAGCAACATGATTATCCACGCGAAAGCCGGCTTACAGTACAAGAGAGTCAAAAGGGTCATCTAAACCAGAAGTTATGCAGAGTACAAGGTTAATAGCCGGAAACTCAAGGTTTATTAAGCATAACTTCAAACCTATGTGAAACGGCTCTAGGTTTCGGGCTTAGTAGAAATGGTTTGTTCTCTTTGAAAGACCCAATACCCTAGACTCGGAATTTCGGGCCTTGGGGACTTGGGAATTTGAAAAAAGAAACAAATTATTTAGCTATTAAGCTCAAAAACCCAAAAATCCGAGTCTTGGGGACTTGGGGACTTAGAGAAAAGTCCACCTGTCAAAACCCACGAAACCCGGAAACCGAGTCTCACAAAAGGAACCATAAAGAAAGTCGGAATATCAAGAATATATAAGCTCAAAAGAAGATAGATATCAAATTCATCCAAAGGCCAGAAGGGCCACGAAAGCTATTAAGGTATCAAAGTGCATTACAAGCCACGATAGCAGTATCATAAAGCGCACAAGCGCGCTATCAAAAGAATAATTATTTTACAAGATCATTGGCCGAATGAGGTATTGAGACGGCATCAGTCAAGAGTTTATTCGACTTCCTGGGTTGAGTCTACAGCCTTACCCTTACCTTCCGGGTCTTGGTCTTGTGTTTGCTCCTCGGAGGCCTTCCTGGTATTGTCACCCGGATTGGCAGTATCAGGGCGAACAGGTGGGCGGCCGGCCGGCGTAGAGGAGGAGGGCGCTGACTTCAACTCGGCTTCCCTCTTCGCGGCTTCCTCCCTCTTCCTGGCCGAGTCAGCGTCCCACTTTTCCAAGATATCAAAGGGTAAAGGCATATCCTCCTTCAGAGGTTTACCTTTGGCATCGTATGAAGTTACGAAGTTGCTTAAATCCAGAGAATCGGCAAGTGTAGTCGCCTAGTGACGCACCTCGGACTGCACAGCCTTGAAATCCTTGACGCCGAATCTAGAACCATCAGCCTTGAATTCTGGAAACCCGGCCACCAACTTTGTCGGGTCAAGCTTTGGAAAGTAAGCTTTAGCCAGCATAAGCCCCCGGGTCATCCCAACCCGGCATGCCGAGCGTTTCCAGAGCTCAATCCATGCGGTAACAGTGGAACACGCATGGATCAAGGTCTCCATACCCGGATATCCATCAGTTGGCCACTGGATGGTGTCTAGGATCCATTTACTGCCGGCGCAGAATCTCCGGAGCACATTCTTCAAGTTCTTTACCTTCTGGACATCATCCTCTTCTGGGGGCGCAAGGTTAGCAACTGCAATGCAAACAATAAAGGTGACGTCAACAACATCCCGGGTATCATGGATCAAGAAAACAAAAAACCAAGACACGAACTAGTAAGTAACAAAATCTCACCAAGGAGGACACGATAAGTGTCGGCAACTTGAGCTGATAGCTTCTTCAGCGCAGCTTGAGCAGTGGTGTATTTCTTCTTGTACTTTGTGACATCTTTCTCCAAGGCTTTCACCTCAGCTTCAAGTGCTTCCCTTAGCTTTACCTCGGTGTCCAGGAGTTGATTGGTCTTGGCCAAAATTTCCTCGGACCGGGCCGTTTGCGCCTGAAAGGAAAGGAAAGTTAAACGTTAGTCGGATATCATAATCAGCCGAGTAGTAAAAGGAGTACCGAGTGTAACTTCGACAAGTAAGACTCGGAACTTGGGGACTAGATGGATAACATGAGGTATCAATTAGTATTACCTGGTGTTCAGCCGCCATGCGCTCTAACATAGTGTTCTCTGTGGCCTTCATGGCAAGGAGGGCGCTCATCATTTGGTCGAAGGAGTGACCGCCCGAGTGGGAAGACCCAGGATCTTGGTAACCCGGAAATGGAGTTTCCTCCTTGGCAGGGGAAGGCATCCGAGTCGAACGAGTATCGGAGTTTGGTTCGCCTTCCCCTGTGCCCAGGATTGTGGCCTCTTCCTCCTCGCGCGCGTGCGAGGCTATCGGATACTCGGCTTCTTGATCAGTCGGGTTATTCGGTGGCGCTCGTCGTTCTTCCTCGCCGCCAGCTGCGTCCGCCATATTATCAACCGGGTTCTCCTTACCCGGGTCATCGGTTTCTATGTTTTCTTGGTCACTGATTGTGACCGTGGCTCTCTGGATGGTATAAATGAGCAGTTAGCGTGTAACTGGAGAAAATTATGGAAAAGTGTTAGAACATCAGGGGAAGAACCTAACCCGGGGTTCACCATGAAGTCCGAGGGGAACTCGCTGCTAGACCCGGACGAAGCTGATAAACATTGAGAAAGTAAGGCTTGGAACTGCCCCGCTAAGGGGAGATTCAGAAAAGGAAAACCTCGATATTCAGGAAGAGGTTGAAAAATACCAGCGCGTCGAGCCGGGGATGACGGAATGCCCGGGTTAAGTGTGGATTCACCCGGAAAGTTCCGAGTCATTCTGCGCTTTGGTCGTGAGTGGGTCCTTCAAGTACGGCCAGTCGGATAATTGACGGTTAAGCTCGCGCATATTATCAAAAGAGTAGGGTTTGGAGGACATGGAAGAGTAGGGAACCTTGAAGACGACCCCGCGGGTTTTCCTCTTGGTACCGACCTCGACTTTCGGCTCAATTTCGCTTTGGTCGCTCTCGGTTTCTTCCGAGTCTCTCTGGTCGTCCTTATCACCCTTGTCATCCATCCCTGAAAGGCGCAAGCATATAGTTGGAAAAATAGAAAAATAGGAAAGCAAAGTGATAAAGGTTGGGGTGATTGGAATCCGGGTGATACCTTCGTCGGTGTCGTCCGGTTCTTCCTCCGGGTTACCGGAGTTGGGAGGAGTCTCAATACTCCAGAAGACATTGTCGGACTGAAATAAAAGCATGAAAATGGGAGTTAGTAATTGTATCAAGTAAAAGTATGCGAATAAGTATAAGTATCGGATTTTACCGCTGGAGCCGGGTTATCCCGGGTGAACGGCGCTAACCCGGTTATATTCTTGATCACCTCCAGCTTCTCAGTCAGGAAGCTCTTGATGGTCTTGTTGGTGTCGCCAGCTGGGTAATTCTTTGAGGAATATCGGAGCGCGTCCGTGACGTGCCCCGAGTAGTCACACATCAGCTTAGCGCGAATGGAGTTGGGCTGAATCCGGAAATCTACCCAAGTCTTAACTAGGTTGAGCCCAGCGAGACCGTGGGTGAAAAGAACGGCGATTTTGGCTAGAAGGGGCTGGAAGGCTTCCCTGTACGACTCAGGGGCAAAGGCATTGAAAGTATCGGAGATATCTAAGAGACCCTCCGAGTAACCCGGCAATTTCCTCTCGCCGGGTGGGGAGGTGTCTCGGCAATAGAAGAAGGACAATTGCCAGTGCTTAACATGCGAGTTTAAATTAAGAGTCGGCATGGGAGAATTCTTGCGGCGCTGGATGAAAACCCCGCCGCAAGCTAAGAGCGCCCCGTCACCGCTTTCGCGGCACGGTTTGCATTGGAAGAGCTCGATAAACAAAGCCAAATTTGGCGGGATACACAAATAAGACTCGCACAGGACTATGAAGTGGGTTATGTTCAACATAGAGTTAGGCCCTATGTCGAACACCCGGAGGCCATAGTGGCTAAGGACCTCGCGGAAGAAAGAGTGACCCGGGGGGCGAAACCCCCGATCACATGTTCAACGAAGCATATTACCTCGTCTGTATTAGGGGTAGGCCGGGTCTCGTCACCCGGTACCCTCCAGTGGATCTCCTCCTGAGGGGGGAGGACGCCTAACTCGGCCAGCTCCTCCAACTTGGCCTTGGTTACAGAGGATTGCGCCCAGTTGGCGGATATGGATTGGGTCGCCCTTGGTTTAGCCGGCTGCTTCCCTTTGTGCTTGGGAGCCATTGGTTCAGTCTGCAAAGCATGAGATAAAGCATGAGACTCGGAGGTTACGGATTTTCCGAGTATCGGTAAAGCAGTATAAGGACTACGAACTATCCGGGTATCGATGAGTAGTACAGAAATTGTGGGGTATCTAAATGTCAACGAGCAATTATAAGAAGAAGTTAATTGCGTGGCTACCTAGTGTGAGTAAAACAACCGGAAGAGGAGGATTTTCCGGGTATCTATGAACATCCGCGGAAATCTGGACGAACTACATCTAGATTGGTGTAACATCCCAAGTATGAAATATCCCTTAGAATGTTTTGTTCCTTGTTTTAATTCAAGTATTGCATCATGTCATCATGTTTAATTATTTGTTTGCATTTGTTACTATTTGTTTTGCATCTGTTTTATCTTGTTTTCATAATGAGACTCAAACAATTTCAAATGGTTATTTCATACTTGCTCTGTTACAACTTTTGGAATAAAATCACAAATAAAAACCATCTATTTGTTGTCATAATTTTCAATATGGATCAATTAATAAAATGATGTTATAAATTCCACTAAGTCATACCAAATTGGTTTTCAAATTCAAAGCAAATCATCAACAACACCTCATCTGGAAATTATATAAATACCAAACCATTCCAATAATTCTAATCCAACTAACAATAGGGTTCACCCTATTAAGTTGTTGTTTCTACATTAATTAACAAAATATTCCAATTCAAATCAAATATTTTCAAGCAGAACCAATTGGAAACTATAAAAATAGTAACCAAAACATTCTTTTATTCTTTGTTTCCAATTAATTCTTTTGGGTCACCTTATGAAAGTGTTGGTTTTAATAATCCTTTTAATATTCAAAAATCACTCACATTTGGTTTATTCAACAAACAGCACAAAAATCTAAACATTTTGAACTCCAAACTTGTTAACTGTTTGAAAATTAACATAACAAGCTGTCAGACCCCGGACCCAGAGATATACACACTGTTATGTGCTCCTAGCCATGGACTCACAAGGGCTTCAGGGTTACCAGCCCCGGCCGCAACAAACAACGGCAGACAGACCGGATTCATCGGCACGTAGTCCGGATCCCCGGCCTACTACTCCTTGTATCCATGCTAGTCATAACCAATTATGCATACCCAAGAGTCCACGAGTCGGATGAAACTGAAGGAACGGGACCAAAGTTATACAGAGCTGCTATGTGTCCAGAAAGTGCAACAACAATCGAGGGTTACTGGGGTTACCTCGCCCCAGGCCGATCACATCGACAGGCGGGCTCGGACATGGATCATCGGCTCCACAACCCCTCGACTGCGACAACTATGCAGGCATAGCCAAAACTGTATAACAATGAGCTCGAAACCAACAACCGATCAAAGCAGTACTCTAAACATGAAGCTTTATTAAGCAAGTAATACTAGAGTATAGCTTACAAACAGAGGTCACATGACCCAACATTACATCAGACAACAGAAAGCAAATTATGTTGCTAATCAACAAGAACCAAAAAGGCCTAAGAGGCCGCAACATAAGGCGACGTCCCAGCCCATAGATTCCAGGCTGCTACCTGGGAACCCCAAACTACTCGTCGATGTCCACGTCGAAACACCACCGAACTGAGGAACTCCACCTGAACCAAGTTGAAGCAAACATGAGTACGGGAGGTACTCAACAAGACTTAGTTAACCTATTATATATCTGCTTCTTTTAGAAAGAGTTATGAAGGTTATTTTGCGTAAAGCCATCTTTGTTTTCCAAGTTGAGGGAGGAATAGCACGTCTCATGGAGTATTTTGAAAACAGATGAGAAAGCTACTCAACTACTGATATCATCATCTTTTTAATCCACCGAACAATTTCAGCACCTCGTGCTTCAAAGATCACCACCTCAAGTTGTTCCGGTAACTCAAACTACAAGGTAACCCCTCTCGGCATCTCCGAGGAGGCATCCTTCATTCGTTATCAGCAAGTTTTAATCATTCCGTTTAAGTTGTCTATGATCACAGAATCCGTCACCAAGTCGTCCTTAACCGCGGACACGGCTTTTCGAAAAGATTAAACCCTGCAGGGGTGTACAACTTTAACCACACGTATCAACCAACTCTTAATGCCAGAACGTTGGCACTATTCCGGGAAGTGCCGGCAGATGGAGGTCGACCACGACCTTTCCCTTGCTTCGCCTATTCCATGAGTCGCTCCGAGTAGAGATGGTCCGCCAATAGGGAGTGGCCATCTCCTGCCGGGTCTCTATCGTTGTGCGCAATGCTCGACGGTTACCTACCCGCAGAGCGCCGATACATCCCCACATCCTAGTTTTGAAAGTGTTTTGATATCCCCGCAAATCGAAATGGAAAGCCCGAACTAGGCAACTCATGGAACAAACTAGGCAAGTTGAGACCGAGGGGAATCCAATCCCTCGTGTGGATGCACGCTCAGTCTTGGCTCGAAGACGAGAACTCGCTCCTAGGGGCATGAACGAGACAACCACCACAGACCCTCTGTGGTCTCGTCATCCACACCTTTAAGTCATGTTAATCAAACATCTCTTTAACTTACCACTACTTCCTGCCATACTAGATTATTTCGTAACTCTGATTCATCAACCGGATGGAGCAGAGATAACAGGCATGTATGATTAAGCAAGGCATATTTGAGGCTCTGGCGATACACACAAACAAATCCTATGTCTGCTAGGAGCATTGAATCATGATATCTGGGTTATGCAAATAAATAGGATAACTCTATCTACTGACTCAAGATACATTGGAATCGAATGCATTTGTACGAGAATGAAAAAGTCTTTCGAAATCATATATGGGCAGATAAGAGGTTATGCTTGCCTTGCTTCAAGAAAACCAGAGAAAGTCTTCAGGAATAAGTGCTTGACTTGTCGGTTAGGATCAAGTATTCGCCATGGCGTTGTCGATCTTCTCTTCGGGGTCGCGTTTTACCGATCAAAAGCAAAATACCGGAAGAGAAACAACAATCAAACATGGCATCGATGCAATGCGCAATATGTATGCATGAGCAAGTTAATGCATTGAAATGAAGCCCTAGACATGTTCGTTGGGTTGCTAGGGTTCGTATGGCAATTGTGCAATTTTACTGGAATTTATCCCGAAATAGGCCCCGGAGGGGGGTTTCGGTCGATTCTGAAAGTGAGTCCAATTTTAGTTGCTCAAATGGGGTTGAAAACATCATAAATAGGTTGTATTTGTCATTTTGAGCAAAATGGTATATAACTTTTAATTTTCTAATTTTTGTGAATAAAAACTTATTTTCTCCATTTTAAATGGTTAAACAATATTAAATAATACTCATTTTTCAACTTGGTCAAACATGTATGAAAATGGCATATTTGGGTAGATAATAATTTTCTAAACATTTCTATGTTTTATTTTTATTTTTCTGAGTAACAGAAATAAAGATATTAAATTATCAATTTTGTTTCCTTTTCTGGGATTTTCCTGAAATAGTTAAAAAGGAAATATGACGTCACCATGACGTCATCCTTGCATCATCCTGAGAAGAACACCTCTGTTTCTCTGAAATTCGAACGCCTCGATGTATAATTCGTGGAATTGATTGAGGGCCTAGGTAGAGGGAGTTGAGGCAAACCATATGGTGGCTGCGGTTGGCCGGATGGCCACCGGAGTTGGCCGGCGGCGACCGTATCGCGGCGGCGGGGCAAGCCGCACGGCGGCAGCACACTGCAAGGCATGGGGAAACAAAACGAGACTACTGGGAGGCTCACCGGAATGTCAGGAACACAGGGAGGTGGTCGAGGAGGTCTGGGAGGCGGCGGTGGCGGCGAATCGCCGCGACGGCGCTTGGCCGGACACGGGGAAGACGGCGGCGGAATCGGCTCCTCCCGAGCATCCCTTCAAGCGTGAGCAGGTGTGGAGGGGATAGAGGGCATGGCTGAGCTTGAGGGGTCTTCAATTCGTCGAGCCGCGGCCGGGAATGACGGCGGCTAGCGGCGGCCAGAGACCTAGGGTTTCGGTAGGGATCGGTTTCTTCCGGGCGCGATACAGAGAGATAGGGGGTGCAGCAACCAAGTGAGGGAGGGAAGAGGTGGCACGAAATCTTCCTGGCATCCTCATCCGCGGGCAACACACAAGCAGGAGGTGGCATCGCGGGGTGGACACGCAGCTGCCTGCTGCCTTCTGTCTGGAGGTAGAAGAAAGACAAAAAGAAAAGGGAAAATACAATAACCCCCTGGAAAACAATGAAATTTCTTTGAGGTCCTTTTCTATTCAAAACAGGACAGAAAGCATTGTTTTGGGGCCTTTTTGTAAACAGAAAATTTGGCAAAAATAGGTTTTGGAAACCTTATCAAATTTCCAACCAAACCATGTTTTGTTTTGGTGTGAAAGAAATATTTTCTAACACAAAATTTTGGGAACCAAAATAAGTACCTTTTGGGAGATTTTCTGAAACCATTTAATTCCATAGTTTAAATTGGTTCAAACATGATTTAAATTGTTCTTTCATGCATGTATGATATGAACTCAACACCACAACACTTTGGTAGAAAAATTGGGATGTTACAAATCTACCCCCCTTACAAGAATCTCGTCCCGAGATTCCCGAAGGAGAAGAAAGAAGGAACACCGGTTTTGAACGATCTTCTCGAACCTTACGGTTCTCTTCTCGAAGAGGTTGATCCGTAGCACCTTGAAGTATTGAACGGACACACCTTAGGTAAGAGGGAAACTCTTAGGAAATGATCTTCACGAAGATCGAGTATCCCATGGGTAACTCATGACAGGATGTTCATAAAGAACTGTTGAGTTATCGTGCATGAAACCCATCAAGATAACGGAGGGAACAAGAGATGGTTTCAAGTTTACGGACGATGGTTCTTGAAAGGATTTAGAATATGAGCTTTGCACAAGACTTTAAATCCTTTTGGAAAAGAAAGGTTGAACAACTTGTGAAACCGAGGTTTTCTTCAAACAGATAACCAAGATCGTGAGGATGGTCTTGGATACCACAACATAATATCCTTAGACGAGGGAGAACACGAGAAAACACTGTAATCGTGCGTCGGAGAGAATTTGAATACAGAATCATGTTCACCCTTCGGAGTGGACACGAAAGATAACAGAACTTTCATTCCGTCGGAGTTTCTCGGAAACTTTGTCAAGGATCGGGATGTTACTTCACGACAGAATATGATAAACACAGGATGTTGGAACACCGTAATTAAGGAGAAACTCTTGGTCACACCATAAGGATGAATAACCAACGAGGATTGAAACACCGGAAGAAAACAGGGAATCTTTTTCCTATTGTGGTTCTTCCGTAATAATACGTTTACCACATGGTTAAGATCCCATGGCTGAAGTGACTGACAGATTTACACAATGTGTAAGATGAACAGAACTTCAAGTACAAACAACTTGAAAAGGGAACTGATCAAAGATGGTTACAGAACACCAAGAGATGATTCTCATGATGAACTTGTTTCCACTAGGACAAAGGTTTTGGAGGTTCAGCGGGGAGATATTGGAAAGATCAACTTTCAGGTCATCCTGGATGTTCTAGATATAGACAGCAGGCTTACGACAAGCCTTCTCTAGATCATCAAGTGAAATTTGAACTTTGGTTCGGAAGAACGGTGCGAAAAACTTGTTAGAATAAGCTACACAAGAATTCTCACGGAGAGTGGTTGTTCTTACGGATTCAAGGGGATATGACCTTAGTCCTTCCAGCTAATTGTGTCAACCACAACATCAACCATGCCGGATTTTTGAATGGACCTAATTCAATACCCTTGAGAAGACACCAACCATCGTTGCTGCCTGAGATTCAGCTCTGGTTAGTGGATTGTCAAACAAGACTCACTATGTTAGATTAGCGGAATTGCACCGGTTACAACTGAGATACATTTACTAGATTCTCAAGGCATGGGCTACGATGTCAAGCTCAAGAAGATGGGCAGGATTACGGAACTCATGTATTAGCAACTTGTGAAAGACGGTTGCACCTACATGGATTCCTTACGGAGAAACACATCGGAGTCCTTGATGGGAGAACGATTACAAAGATAACGAAGTTCTTAAACTTCTTATCTTTTGCAAACAATCAGTCAGGGGCTTAGTGTGGATTCAAACTTCTTTAAGTGAATGGAGGTAAAAACCTACCATATCAAGAACAGTCCACACATGCATGACCAACTTGGGGTTATTCCCGAAGGAACAAGAAAACTCTACTCGGATCCACGGCGACAACTTTCACCATAAGCACATGAACCGGAGTAGGTTACTTCGAACACCCAGAACACAAACTTCGTGATGACACAAAGATGTTTTCTCGGAAGTTTCCAACATTGTTGCCATTTGTTCAGCATGAACCTCTTGTAACTTGGAGATATAAGAATGTTATTGATGGGCTCAACAACACACTTATCAAGATACTCCAGGAAGAGGGACTCATATGATACATGAACGTGGCAAAATGTCGGTTAGGCTAAAGGACATGAAGGTGTACCTAGGAAAAACACCATCAAAATAATCCTTGAATCGGAACTTGATCTAACGATAGCCCAAATCAAATCAAGGTTAGGATGATAGCATGTCTATAGAGAAGATACTATCTTGCTTCAACACAAAAGAAACTAGACATCCCTTAACGAAGGATCAAATTAGGATGAGATTTTGTCTTTCAACTCTCCAAGTTGTTGTTTAAGCTCAACCAACTAGTCCAGGACATCCAGCAGGGTTCCTTGGATAAAGGAGTGGTTCAAACTACCCTTTGTTTAGACATCACGGTCAGGTAAAACCTGGTGATACTTCTAGAAAGACAACCAGAATATCACAACCTACCGATATGTCTTGGAGTTCGAAAGAAATCTTGCTTTTCAAGGCAACTGATATGAACATGAGAGCTTTTGTATGAATCCAACTCTTTGACCAATAATGTGCACCGGAATGAACGGATTTGATAACACGGTCAACATCCAGTAGAGACCGGGTGACCAATAGTGCTAAGAAGGATACAGATGTTTCTTAGGTTTTTCGAAGCAATAAGAGTTGCTAGGAGTACCTGGTACACACATCAATGCACACACACCGACCACTCTCAAGCGTTCAAGCTTGAAGGAAGGGGGAGTGATGACGTGTAGGAGCATCACTTCATCGATGAGGCCACGAAACTCAACACAACCTCTTGATATAAAGGAGAGTGCGATACTCAAAGGTGGAACAGAACAGAAGTTAATGAAACTTCTTTAATCTGCGGATTACAAAACTTTGACCTGGTCCTGGAGATGAACGGGGTACTGGAGTTTGTTTCTCCTGACATTCCAAGGTAAAATGTCCTGACGGAACACAAGAGCAAATGCATTGGAAGAATCCAACACTCGTAGGCAACTTGGTGTCCAAAACAACGGATGGGGATTTGAGAGCAACTAAAGGGGGAATCATGCTCGGAGGAGATCCTAAGATCAAGATGATGCATAGGGTCATACTCATTTGTAAAACCCATGCAAAAGAATTGCTATAGCAGAGTCAAGAACAAGGATAGGAGAATCACCAAGAACACTCTTGTTGTGATCATTTTGATTCCTAGAGAGAGCCTATGGCTAGGAGGGTTGAAATCACCTAGCCATCCCGAGGTAAAACAGATTCCTCAGGATCCAAAGAAACGGAACTTGGGTTAAAGGTCAGCATCCTGTACTGATAGAGTGAGCATCACATGGTTATGAAACCACATGGTTCAACCCACCACAATTCAGCACATTCCGGGACCTTCGGTTCAAGTCCAACGGTAAGAACCAGAAGAAAGGAGTAACTCCTATTCGGGTGCCACTAAGGACACTACAATTAGCAATCACGAGGTATCTTTCAAAAGACAACGATAGCTCCGGAAGAATTTTGAGCAGAGGATAACGGACACATTCGAGATGGAAAGCAGATCTCGAGGTTCAAGATTTTGAGACTTTAGAACAGGAGTATGTGAAATCCACACAACTCTGAGAGATTAGAATGGAAAGGAAATCTCCCAGTTTGAATTGAGGGATAACGGAACATGGAACTCACACGACTCTAGAAACTAAACACTAAGTCAACTTGGGTAAAAGACGTCCTTGCCAGAGAAGGCACCTAGGTTTTGAATGACTAGAAGAGATAGAAAAACCTTTTCAAATCAAAACAGGTAATATGACCCAGAGTTTAGAGCGATACCAGATACGGAGTAAAAAGAATCCTAAGAAGGTTTTCACAATCCATTTAAAGTTTCAAATAGTTTTCACAAACACTAAACTCGACATCGACCAAGCAATAAGGTTTTCCTACAGGCAGTCCTGCTCTGATACCAACTTTTGTCAGACCCCGGACCCAGAGATATACACACTGTTATGTGCTCCTAGCCATGGACTCACAAGGGCTTCAGGGTTACCAGCCCCGCCCGCAACAAACAACGGCAGACAGACCGGATTCATCGGCACGTAGTCCGGATCCCCGGCCTACTACTCCTTGTATCCATGCTAGTCATAACCAATTATGCATACCCAAGCGTCCACGAGTCGGATGAAACTGAAGGAACGGGACCAAAGTTATACAGAGCTGCTATGTGTCCAGAAAGTGCAACAACAATCGAGGGTTACTGGGGTTACCTCGCCCCAGGCCGATCACATCGACAGGCGGGCTCGGACATGGATCATCGGCTCCACAACCCCTCGACTGCGACAACTATGCAGGCATAGCCAAAACTGTATAACAATGAGCTCGAAACCAACAACCGATCAAAGCAGTACTCTAAACATGAAGCTTTATTAAGCAAGTAATACTAGAGTATAGCTTACAAACAGAGGTCACATGACCCAACATTACATCAGACAACGGAAAGCAAATTATGTTGCTAATCAACAAGAACCAAAAAGGCCTAAGAGGCCGCAACATAAGGCGACGTCCCAGCCCATAGATTCCAGGCTGCTACCTGGGAACCCCAAACTACTCGTCGATGTCCACGTCGAAACACCACCGAACTGAGGAACTCCACCTGAACCAAGTTGAAGCAAACATGAGTACGGGAGGTACTCAACAAGACTTAGTTAACCTATTATATATCTGCTTCTTTTAGAAAGAGTTATGAAGGTTATTTTGCGTAAAGCCATCTTTGTTTTCCAAGTTGAGGGAGGAATAGCACGTCTCATGGAGTATTTTGAAAACAGATGAGAAAGCTACTCAACTACTGATATCATCATCTTTTTAATCCACCGAACAATTTCAGCACCTCGTGCTTCAAAGATCACCACCTCAAGTTGTTCCGGTAACTCAAACTACAAGGTAACCCCTCTCGGCATCTCCGAGGAGGCATCCTTCATTCGTTATCAGCAAGTTTTAATCATTCCGTTTAAGTTGTCTATGATCACAGAATCCGTCACCAAGTCGTCCTTAACCGCGGACACGGCTTTTCGAAAAGATTAAACCCTGCAGGGGTGTACAACTTTAACCACACGTATCAACCAACTCTTAATGCCAGAACGTTGGCACTATTCCGGGAAGTGCCGGCAGATGGAGGTTGATGAGGGGATAGTAACCCGGTATGCCAACTCCCAGGTGTAATCCGGCCCAAACGGCGGATGGACCAAATCCGGCTAAGAACAAAGAAGCTTCAGAAAGGCCCAGGGCTTGTAAGGATCGTAACCCGGATTGTGGGTTATGGTAAGGAAAGTTAGGTTTGTATATAGAGTTCGAGTAGGACTCAAGGAGCGCTTGGTATGGCAAGCCAAAGGGGGTATGAGTACTATATAAACCAACCCCTAGGCTTCGCCTGAGAGAGATTCAAGTCACAACTGTAACACCTATTATCGAGTATCCAGCATAATCATATCGAGATCCGGCGAGTTGTTTTCCGGCTCTTAGATTGCTTTTCGCCATGTTCTCTTTCGAGCTAAACCCTCTCCCAAATACCTGTGTCGACTTGCCCCTAGATCAGTTACCCCAGGTAACATCTGCCGTGATTATCCCACGACAGTTGGCGCCCACCGTGGGGCCTGCGTCCAAAGGTGTTTACATCACGGGAGAAGCTCGGAAGAGTATGGAGAACTTTGTCGTCGGCGAGATCTACTCCAATGACGAAGGAGAGCAGATAGTGGACAATTCCGGGTGGGAGTTGGAGCCGGGTCACTTCGAATCCGGATCCGTGGTGTCAATCGGCCAAATCAATATCTTCATCGGCATGGTACGTACGCTCAATTTGAAAGGACAATATCATGTGCATGTTACAGGGACTTCCAGCAGGGACAAAGGGGCGTTGAAGCAAACAGTGGATCCAACCTCCTCGGCCACTTCGGGATCCTTGAGATGGGCGGAGCAAGAGGTAACATGGAGCAGAAGGGATCACCCGGAAGGAATAAAGCACCCCGGAACCTTGGCATTAGTGGTGGCACCCCAGGTCAATGGTTACGAGCTGAAGAAAGTCTTGATGGATGGAGGGAGTAGTATCAACATCCTATATTGGGAAACCTTCTTGCGCATGAACCTCAAGGAGTCCCAGCTACAAAAAAGTTCGACGGTGTTCCATGGAATCGTGCCGGGTCATTCGGCACGCCCCGAAGGAAAAATTGCGTTGGAAGTAGCCTTTGGAGAATCGGTAGATAACTATCGGGTGGAGTGGCTCACGTTCGAGGTAGTCAAGCTGCACAGCCCCTACCACGCTCTGTTCGGAAGGCCGGCTTATGCTAAGTTCATGGCTAGGCCGTGCTACGTGTATCTGCAATTAAAGATTCCGGGCCCCAAGCAGACCATCACTATCCATGGAAACCGGGATATAGCAGCCGAGTGCGATGAGGGAGATTCAGTAATGGCCGAACAAGCCTGCAGGAAGGAAGAGCTTCAGTATTACCGGTCGCAGGTGGATCCGGATGATGGTACGGCGTTGAGAAGGCCAGATGCTGAAGACGAAAGAGTGAAGTTCAAGGCAGCTCAAGATACCAAGAAAGTAGATTTTGTGGAGGGAGATCCCACCAAGCAATTCACTATAGGGTCCAATCTAGATGATGCGCGAGAAAAGGCTCTGGTGGAATTCATCCGTTCAAATGCGGATGTGTTTGCTTGGACACCCAGCGACATGCCGGGTATTCCCACTGAGTTGGCAGAGCACAGTTTGCACGTGGATCCCAAGGCCAGGCCTGTGAAGCAAGGTATGAGAAAGATGAATGAGGAAAGGAGAAGAGCTATAGGTGAGGAAATCGCGCGACTATTAACCGCAGGCTTTATCATGGAAGTATTTCACCCCGACTGGTTAGCAAACCCGGTTCTGGTGATGAAAAAGACAAATGAATGGAGGATGTGTATCGATTTCACGAGCCTCAACAAGCATTGCCCAAAGGATCCGTTCGCACTACCAAGGATAGACCAAATCATAGACGCGGTAGCCGGAAGCGACTTGCTGTGTTTCCTGGACGCATATTCGGGGTACCACCAGATTAAACTCAAAAGGGAGGATTGGGAGAAAACGTCATTCATAACCCCTTTTGGGGCCTTCTGCTACAAAACCATGACGTTTGGATTGAAAAATGCGGGCGCAACTTACCAACGATGTATTCAGAAGTGCTTCGAGGACCAAATTGGGCGCAACGTGCACGCGTATGTGGATGACGTGGTTATTAAGACCCGGAAGGCAGAAACGTTCATTGATGATTTGAAGGAGACATTTAAAAACTTGAGAAGGTACCAGATGAAGCTTAACCCAACGAAGTGCGTATTTGGAGTCCCGGCTGGGAAGTTACTTGGCTTTATAGTCTCCGAGAGAGGAATCGAGGCAAACCCGGACAAAATCAAGGCCATCCAAAGTTTGAAGAAACCGGAAAATTTGAAGCATGTTCAAAAGCTCACGGGCTGCGTAGCAGCCTTGAGCCGGTTCATATCCAGGCTTGGAGAAAAGGCAATACCCTTGTATCGGCTTTTGCGGAAGTCAGATAAGTTCGTGTGGGATCAGGAGGCAGATGAGGCGTTTGAAGCGCTAAAAAAGCAGTTGTCGGAAGCACCAGTACTAGCAGCCCCGGGTCCTAAAGAACCTATGTTATTATACGTGGCCGCCGGTCCCCGGGCCGTCAGCGCGGTGGTTGTCGTAGAACGCAAGGAGGATGGGAAGGGATACCCGGTCCAAAGGCCGGTTTATTATGTCAGCGAGGTGTTATCGGAAGCAAAGCAGCGTTATCCACATTGGCAAAAGTTGGTGTTTGGGGTCTTTATGGCCAGCCGGAAGTTGAAGCCATATTTCCAAGAACATCCCATAACAGTGGTTAGTTCAATACCAATGTCGGATATCATCAGAAACTCGGATGCAACGGGAAGAATAGCCAAATGGGCAATAGAGATGGGAGATTATCATATCAGCTACGAGCCCAGATCAGCAATCAAGTCACAGGCTTTGGTCGATTTTGTTAACGACTGGACACACACTGGAATGGCTACTATAGTCCCAAATTCCGAGTCATGGACCATGCACTTCGATGGATCAAAGCAGTACGAAGGGTCAGGAGCTGGAGTGGTGCTGACGTCGCCAAAGGGGGACAAACTAAGTTACGTGCTACAGATTCACTTCGATTGTTCAAATAACGTGGCCGAGTATGAGGCCCTACTGCACGGCTTGAAGATAGCCAAGGAGATGAACATCAGAAGGATACGATGCTTTGGGGATTCGGATCTTGTGGTGCAGCAGGTATCAGGAACCTGGGATAGGAAGGACGCCACTATGGCAGCGTATCGCAGAGAGGTTGATAGGGTTGCCGGGTGTTTCTCCGGGTATGAAGTAGAGCACATAGACAGAAGAAAAAATGAGGCAGCGGATGCACTCGCCAGACTCGGCTCGCGTAGAGAGCCGGTTCCACCTAATGTTTTCCTGGATGAGCTATGGCGACCGTCAGTTAAATCCGAGTCTGAGGAAGAACTAGCAAATCGAGACCCGGATGAGGAGTTTGTGGCTACAATACGTACTGTTCCCGAGTGGACAGAGCCATATCTGGCCTATCTATCACGGGGCGAATTGCCAGAGCAGGAAGTATTAGCAAGACAAATCTTGAGGCGGGCAAAAGGATATACTATTATCAATGGGGAGCTGTACAAGAGAAGCGCGACAGGAGTCTTTCTGCGCTGCGTGACACCGGAAGAAGGCCGACAAATCCTTAAGGAGATCCACGAAGGTGATTGTGGGCATCATGCGTCCACAAGATCCCTTGTGGCTAAGGCCTATCGGCATGGGTTCTTCTGGCTCACGGCCTTAACAGACGCGGAGCGGATAGTGGCAAGATGCGATGGATGTCAAAGGTACGCTCGCCAAACTCATGTGCCGGCTATGGAGTTACGGACAATACCACTAACCTGGCCATTCGCTGTTTGGGGTATGGACATGGTTGGCCCTTTCCATATGTCACCATGCAAGAAGACACATCTTTTAGTGGCTGTCGATAAGTTTACCAAGTGGGTGGAGGTTATGCCGGTTACCAATTGTGAAGCGGCCACAGCAGTCAAATTCCTGAAAAGAATCATATACCGGTTTGGATATCCCCACAGTATAATCACTGACAACGGAACCAACATGTCCCTTGGAGAGATGGAAAAATTTTGTGGCAACAATGGAATCAGGCTTGATGTGGCATCAGTGGCACATCCGCAAGCCAACGGGCAAGTGGAGAGGGCGAACCAAGAGCTACTTCGAGGATTGAAACCGCGGCTAAGGGTCCCTTGTATCAGGGCCGCTGGAGCGTGGGTTGAAGAACTCCCTTCCGTGGTCTGGGGTATCAATACTACACCTAACCGGTCCACCCAGATGACGCCTTTCTTCATGGTTTACGGCGCAGAAGCAGTATTACCAAGCGACATCATTCATGATTCACCAAGAGTGACAGCCTACGTCGAAGTGGAGAACGAGAAGAACCGGCAAGACGCCGTGGACATGTTAGAAGAACAAAGGGAGCAAGCCTTAGAAAGGTCAGCCATATATCAGCAGGATTTACGAAGATATCATAGCCGGCGGGTAAAAAGCCGGGTCTTCCAGGAGGGAGACTTGGTCCTGCGCTTGGTTCAAACAAACGAGGGAAAACACAAGCTATCGCCGCCATGGGAAGGACCTTTCATCATAAGCCGGAGTCTACATAATGGGTCATATTACTTGATAGATGCAAGAGAAGAATCGGCCACAGTCAACGACACTGCTCATACTACTGCACCTATGCAAGAAAGAGATAGACCATGGAACGTGGCTCAGCTACGTCCATACTATACTTAGCAGAAAATGATGTAACAGGCAGCAGGTTTCAGACGCACTCTTTTCCTATCCAGGGCACCCTTGGGGACTGGATGGGTTTTTAATGAGGCGGCTTGCTGGCCTAATTTTCTCATATCAAATAAAAAGGGGATTATCGAGAAAAGAGACAATTGTCATTTATACGGCGTAAAATATTTAGGTCTTGAGGGCTAGTTGCTCCTACAAGCACAGCTGCAAACTCAAAAAAGACCCGGCCTTGATGCCAATGAGTTATAGGGGCCGGCAACTCGAAAAAACGAGTGCGGCTACAATCTTATAACCGGACAAAGAAGTCCAAAATTCTCGTCTATTCTTACTTAAGCTCGATGTGACTCGCAACAAAGTGGCATGATCTGTTCGCCTACGATTACTATCAGTCATGAGACCCAAAAGGGACTTGTTTGACCCAGTTTTCGTATTGATGTAACAACATGGTATCCACGCGAAAGCCGGCTTATAGTACAAGATAGTCGAAAGGGTCATCTAAACCACAGGTTATGCAGAGTATAAGGCTTACAGCCGGAAACTCAACGATTATCAAGCATAACTTCAAACCTCATAAAAGCTGTCCTGAAGTTTTGGGCATCCAGCGATGGGCGATTCGTTTCCTTGAAAAGAAACAATCATGTGTCCTAGACGCGGAAACCCGGGCTGGGGACTTATGAGCTCTAATGAGGAAACAACATCATCCAGCCGATTAAATTACAACGAGCCACGCATCCGGGTCTCAGACGAAACCCGGAGGACGGGCTTTGCTAAGAAAAAAGAAGCATAAGTTATCGAGAATAAAGCAAGTGGATATCAAGAATAAGAAAACGCAAAGATACATTCATCAAAAGCCCAAAGGGGCGCAAAGTGCATCGGGAGTTTAACTCAAAGTATTACAATATCATAAAAAGTATCAAAAGAGCACAGGTGCTCTGCTTAAACGAATAGTAAAGCTGTTGTAAACGACGCTTCGCCGATTGACGCATGTGGAATGATAAGCGTTACTTCAAGCTGCAGGATCCACCTTGGCCTTGCCCTTGGTGCCACTTGGATCAGTAGTAGTCTCGGGCTGCGCAGCAGAAGTTGCAGGAGCAGAGTCGACCTCGGCCTTCTTGGCGGCTTCTTCCTTTAACTTGATCGCTTCCTCCCTCCAACGGACAAGCATATCGAACGGCTGGGGGCGGTCAGCCTTGACAACCTTGTCATTAGCATCATAAGCCGGAAGAATCACATCAATTTCTAAGGCATCAGCGATAACACTAGCCGGATGACGGACTTCTTTCTGAATAGCCTTGAAGTCCTTTGGCAAAAACTTGGACCCATCCAAGTTGAACTCTGGGAATCCGCTCATAAGCTTGGACAGCTCTAGCTTGGGAGCGTAGGCCTTAGCTAACGCGAGTCCCCGGGTTACCCCAAAGCGGCAGGAGGACCGTTTCCAATGCCAAATCCATTCGGGGATGGTAGAGCAGCTTTCTAGTAACTTCTTCATGTTATCTGGCTTGATACCCGGCAGACGTAACTCGTCAAGTATCCAACTGACTCCGCTGCAAAGTTGGCGAAGAGTATTCTTGATGGTTTTAAGCTTGGCAGCGTCATCTCCTTCGGGGGCAGCGTCATGTGGCCCTGCTAAAGAAGGCAAAAGAAGCAAAGATAGTAGGCAAACAAGTGCAGTTGTTCAAATCAAAGTAATCCGAGTCACAAAAGGTGAAATTCAAAAATCTTACCAGTTGCGGTACGATAGACACCATCAATTTGAGCAGAAAGAGTTGTCAGTTTGCCTTTTGCCTTACGAGCTCTCTTCTTGTACTTTTTCGTCATCTTCTGGCACCTGTGAGCCTCAGTCTCAGCAGCTTCACGAAGGGCCGCTTCTTTTTCAGCAAGCTTGGTGGATTTGGCCAGTTTCTTCTCCAACTGTGAAACATAGTCCTGTAGGGAAGCATGAAGAAGGGTCAGCCAGATGCATTATGCAAAGTTCCAAGCAAGCTACCTAGTAATTTACTCGGAACTTGGGGACTATATATGGAATCAATTGGTGTTAGTCGGGATTACCTCGTGCTTGAGTATTAAGGCATCTAGTAAGTTTTCTTCGTCACCCTTCAAGGTATGAAGGGCATCTAGCATCTGAGCAAAGGTCATGTCTTCAGGACGAAGTTGAGAAGGGCCGGAGGATTGGCCCTCTTGTGGAGGAGCTGTTCCGGGTCTGGGGGTCGAAACCCGGGTCGTTTGAACGTCCGGGTTAGGAGAGCCCGGCTTGGTCTCCAAGATGATGTCTTCGTCCACTTCTTCAGAGGGCTGGGGTGATGCAGTTTTCGGTGGAATTGGGTCCTTGAAAGGGTCTTCTTCTTTTCCGTCCTCGGCCTCGTCTTCAATCTCAACGTCCATGTCATCACTCGGCTTCTCCTCTTCCTGTCCTTCCGGTTCAGGAATATCCTGGTCGCTCAGCGTAACTGTGGCGCTGAAGACAAGAAGGAGGACATGGATCGGTGGAAGGTACCGAAAAAGGAAAGGTAACAAGTACGAGAAAATGCAAATAAAGGTAGTTACCCGGTATTTACGGCGTAGTCCGGAGGAAGTTCGCCACTGGAAGCGGATGACGTTGGCAAGAGCACTGGCTGCGGGACGCGAAATTGCCCGGCAAGTGGATGAGTAGGAGACGGGTGGCGCTGAGGAGATTGGGAAGGTTGAGCTGGAGGGGTACTGGCTCGATGAGTAGGTGAAGTGGGAATACCCGGGTTAAGAGGATCATCCCCCGGAGAATTCCGGGTCACCCTACGTTTAGCCGGAAGAGGATCCTTCAAGAGGGGTGAATGTGATAATCGCTCGTTAAGTTCATGCATAGCAGCAAAGGAGTAAGGCGCACGAGACACAGAAGAGAAGGGAACCTTTTCAACTACCCCTCTAGCCTTCCTTTTGTTTCCAACTGGAGGCTCCCGGTCAGACTCGGTGGCTTCCGGGTCATTTTCTTCTTCCTCCTCGTCATCCCCCGACCCTGAAAGCCGAGTAAGTATCAGATAAGGGAAACAGCACAGATAAAAGGCAGGTATAAAGGTTATGGAGGAATACCCTCATCATCATCCACAGACTCGACCTCTTCTTCGGGGTCTTGAGAAGGAGGAGAGTTTTCGACTTTCCAGAAGGGATCGTCAGCCTGTGAACAGGTAAATACAAATGATGGTTAAAGGCTGTAGCGGACGAAAGTACTGAAATAAGAAAAAGGGGGCAGGACTCACCGCTGGGGCGGGATTCTCCCGAGTAAACGGGGGTAACCCGGCGGTGTTCTTTATGACGTCCAATCTCTCCACCAAGAAGCCCTTGATGGTCTTGATGGTGTTACCGGCAGGGAAGTTTTTGGTGGAGTAGCGGAGGGAGTCTGTGATATGGCCCGAGTATTCGTGCAGCAGTTTTGAACGAATGGAGTTGGGTTGAACCCGGAACTCCACCCAGGTCTTTACTAAGTTGAGCCCGAGAAGGCCATGGGCTGAGAAAGCTGCTAATTTGGCCAGAAGGGGCTGAATCGCTTCCCTATCAGGATCAGGCGCAAAAGCATTGAAAGACGCGGAGGGTTCGAGGGGGGTCTCCGAGTAACCCGGCAATTTCCTCTCGCCATCCGGAGAAGTATCATGGCAATAGAAGAAGGATAGCTGCCAATTTTTGGCGTGGGAGTTCAGATTAAGGGCTGGCATCAGCGAGTGCTTGCGGCGTTGGATAGATACCCCGCCGCAAGTAAGGATTGCTCCGTCATCGCTCTCGCGGCACGGTTCACAGTAAAATAACTCGGTAAAAAGAGCTAGGCTTGGTTGAATGCACAGGTAAGACTCGGACAAGACTATGAAGTGGGTGATGTTCAGCATAGAGTTAGGCCCTATGTCGAACACCCGGAGGCCGTAGTGGCTTAGGATTTCTCGGAAGAAGGGGTGACCCGGAGGACGGAACCCCCGGATCACGTGCTCGGTAAAGCAGATTACCTCATTCCCGGTAGGAGTGGGACGGGTCTCATCGCCAGGAGCCCTCCAGTGTATTTCCTTTTGGGAAGGAAGGATTCCTAGCTCGGCCATCCCATCCAGTTTGGCCTTCGTTGTTGAAGACCGGCCCCAGTCGGCAGAAGCGGTTTGGGAGGTCTTTGCAGGAGCCGGGTGTTTTCCCTGTCTTTTAGGAGCCATGGAGCTGACCTGCAAGGGACAAGAAATGTGTGGGGTAAGATTCGGAACATCAACTCATTTGAATCTGGAGACATTAAGACGCTGAAGGCTAAAACAAGACCCGGGTAATGCGCTACGAAGCTAAGTGCTGAAGATTCTCCGGGTGTCGGATGAAGTTGAGTAAATTGTTAATTACTTACGTATTGAGGTGGGTTGGGTGAACATGGATGGTTGCCCATACCTTACTGAGGAGGGATTAACTGGAAAAGAAGGATTATCCGGGTGTTAATGCGGCAGGCGGAGAAAACAAGGCGGAACGGATCTAGAATCGAAGGACTTGCAAGTAATCTTATATGAAGTTTAATGGTTAATAAGGGCGCGGAAATGAGTGGTGATTGCGTATCAGGTGCTTGAAGAAGCTAAGGACTATCGAAGCGGACTAATTTGATGGTTCCCTAAAATTGATTTGCGGGTTGACTCAGATCCAATCTTGGTCAAATTGATGAAATTGCCGGTTTCAGTTGGATGGTTGAGAGGGGCTTACCGAAGGAGTTGAGGTCCGAACTGAGGCCGGTGCGCGGCGCGGCTTGAGTGTCTCACCACAGTCCTAGATGAAAGAAACAAGAGCGTGGCGGCGGGGCTCGATGGCGGCGCTGGAGAGCTCGAGGTCGGGTGCGGCCGGAGGTGGCCTTATCTCTGGAAGCGCGCGTGAGCCCGGCGGCCGGAACTGTGAGGGAGCGAGGAGAAAGAAATGACGAAACGAGGTGAATGGTTTAGGGTTACCCTTTGCTGATATTTATAAGGGAGGTGGTGAGCTCACCCGCGGCCAGAAAGCCGGAAATTGCGGAACAGTAATTATCCGCGCGGATTTGGCGTTGTGGGCGTTCGGAGCAAGGGTTCAAATATGGAAAGGCCCATTAGGCGTTCGAGGAAGGATCGAGCTATCGGGATAGCGAGCGCCTCAAGAATGAATCCATGAAGCCCGCGCTATCCTGGGGACTACTGATGAGGGGATAGTAACCCGGTATGCCAACTCCCAGGTGTAATCCGGCCCAAACGGCGGATGGACCAAATCCGGCTAAGAACAAAGAAGCTTCAGAAAGGCCCAGGGCTTGTAAGGATCGTAACCCGGATTGTGGGTTATGGTAAGGAAAGTTAGGTTTGTATATAGAGTTCGAGTAGGACTCAAGGAGCGCTTGGTATGGCAAGCCAAAGGGGGTATGAGTACTATATAAACCAACCCCTAGGCTTCGCCTGAGAGAGATTCAAGTCACAACTGTAACACCTATTATCGAGTATCCAGCATAATCATATCGAGATCCGGCGAGTTGTTTTCCGGCTCTTAGATTGCTTTTCGCCATGTTCTCTTTCGAGCTAAACCCTCTCCCAAATACCTGTGTCGACTTGCCCCTAGATCAGTTACCCCAGGTAACATCTGCCGTGATTATCCCACGACAGAGGTCGACCACGACCTTTCCCTTGCTTCGCCTATTCCATGAGTCGCTCCGAGTAGAGATGGTCCGCCAATAGGGAGTGGCCATCTCCTGCCGGGTCTCTATCGTTGTGCGCAATGCTCGACGGTTACCTACCCGCAGAGCGCCGATACATCCCCACATCCTAGTTTTGAAAGTGTTTTGATATCCCCGCAAATCGAAATGGAAAGCCCGAACTAGGCAACTCATGGAACAAACTAGGCAAGTTGAGACCGAGGGGAATCCAATCCCTCGTGTGGATGCACGCTCAGTCTTGGCTCGAAGACGAGAACTCGCTCCTAGGGGCATGAACGAGACAACCACCACAGACCCTCCGTGGTCTCGTCATCCACACCTTTAAGTCATGTTAATCAAACATCTCTTTAACTTACCACTACTTCCTGCCATACTAGATTATTTCGTAACTCTGATTCATCAACCGGATGGAGCAGAGATAACAGGCATGTATGATTAAGCAAGGCATATTTGAGGCTCTGGCGATACACACAAACAAATCCTATGTCTGCTAGGAGCATTGAATCATGATATCTGGGTTATGCAAATAAATAGGATAACTCTATCTACTGACTCAAGATACATTGGAATCGAATGCATTTGTACGAGAATGAAAAAGTCTTTCGAAATCATATATGGGCAGATAAGAGGTTATGCTTGCCTTGCTTCAAGAAAACCAGAGAAAGTCTTCAGGAATAAGTGCTTGACTTGTCGGTTAGGATCAAGTATTCGCCATGGCGTTGTCGATCTTTGTCGCACCCTGATTTCTAGGGGATACTCACCGTACGAACTGGATAGCAGATGCTTGGATTATGGGGCATACCTGCTCCCACGTCCCAGCTTCCTGGTAGGCCTGCGCTTATGCGCGACAACACAAGCCCTGCTATTCCATCGTCGATGTAAACTATCCACTAGAGATCAAAGGCACTTCCGTCGACGTACTTCAAACCATACACACATGGTACGTCAACGGCGTTTAACAAGTGATATCACAACAGATCTCTACGACACAAAAGATTGAAATAACTTGCAAATGGCTCTCATTAGAGCAGAGATAGCAAATACAATCATTCAGAGGGCACATGCCCCAACAATACATCATTACAATACAGCGGAAGCATTCAACATGTCTGAGTACAGACAAGAACCAAATAGGCCTAAGAGGCCGGAAACAAACAGACGGAGCCCATCCACGAAGTCTCGGATCCTGCCCGGGTCCGCTATCTACTCGTCAGCAGTCTCGTCGTCATACTCCACGTAGTAGCCACCATGTAGATCCTCGGAAACGTCGTCTGCGTAAACCACAGCCCCAAAGGGGTCAGTACATAAACGTACTGGCAAGCAAGACTCACAGTTCACCAAAGTGTAACCCGTCAACACCAAGCACAGATGCCTTGGGTTCAACGGAAGAGAGGGGATATAAAAGATGTTGCAACTGGCTGCGCTAACCAACTACAGAGATTCTATCACTTCCGGCTAACAGAAAGGAGATAAGATCGAGGATTGTAACCAACTGAAAGATAACTTCAAACAAACCCATCCTGGATCTCGCCCCTTATCCAAAGAAGCAATCCGAGGATAACTCACACAGTTGTAATAAAGGTGAATCAAGTTATTGTGCCATCAACATATTACTAGTCAAGTTATTAATCATTGGGTGTAACATGTTTGATCATTATGTTTAAGTTGTCCTGAGTACTTGTTAGCCAGTACTTTCACCAAGTAATCCATAACCGCGGAAAACACGGCTTCTCGAGAAGATTATCCCTGCAGGGTTGCACCAATTTGGCCGTACACTCATGAATATCCCGCCAGATGGGATGCCTCCCACCAAGCGGGGCACTCAACACAACCAACCATTCTTCGCATCAAGCCCAAAGAACCTTGGGCGCACGGCTAATCGAGCCCAGAAGAAAATGGACCCTCATAGCACTCTAAGAACGTGTCCCCCTATATGCCGACTACGAAAGTTCCACCCTGGCCTGGGCTCGCAAAAACATGCATGCTGCAAATGGAAAACACGAACTAAATGAGGCGATTTGGACGAGATGCGAATCAGGTCAAGTTGAGGGGGGCGCCCATACTCGCTTCCCAAATGCGGGTAGTGCGCTCATCATGGATCAGTAGACAAGACCCTTTTCCTATTAGGGTCGACACTAGCAGGCTTCAAAACCTCTCATGGGCCTCCTGCCGGTGCCTTATCATCAAATTTATTATTAATAGCAACATTAGCATGATTGATTGATTAAGCATCGAGCCCCCAGAACATAATAGAGTAGTAACAGAAAAGTAACGGGTAACAGACTCGAGCAAAACAACCTAAGCATGCTAGTAAGACACTGGCTCAAACAATGGGTTGTAGGAAGGGAGATGAGTCAATATCAGGTTTAAGGGATTCATGTGATGGGTTCGTAACAGAATCAACTACTACTAAGGCTAGCAGAAAAGAACAACGGAAAGTATCGGTAACCAATGTTGAAAGGAACACAGTGGTTCATGTGAGTGATAACTTGCCTGCAAAACCCAGTAGCCTGGTACTGAGCTAAAATCCTTAGAAGGGATGTCGAAAGTATAGTCGGTCTCAACGTCGTCGTTTATCCGGGAAGAAGCAAACAGACAATGCAGAAAAGGTAGACAATCAATATCATGGCATAGGTGCACAAACATGGGATGATGCATGTCATGTTAATAGATGCATCAAAATAAACTACTTGACAAGATAACACAATTTAATTGGACCCATATGCAATGTGAATTGCATATGGATGCAAATGGTTAAGGTGGAAGCAATGATCTACATTGATTAACAAGTGTAAGTGGTTAAACATGATGCATGCATGATGATAACAACAAAATAACAACAAATAACAATGATAGATGCAAGTGGAAAAGGAATTTAACAAGGTTTGGAAATCATTTATTAAGTTTGGAAAATTTGGTTACTTAAAGATGTCACACAAGCATTTGTTGTTTTCAGCAAGTTAAAGTGTTCAAAACAAATAACAAAGTTTATATTTGAATAGATCATCAAATTTTGGTTGGATTACATGTTTCACATTTTGAAATTGGACTTAGGATTATTTAATTATGAATTAAACAAGTTTTAGCAAGAATTAAATGAATTTAATTCAAACATGAACTTATTTGAATTTTTATTTGTTCAAAGCATTAAACCAAATTCATATTTGAAAAGTTTATACTTTTAGGGTTGGAAAACATATTTTATATGTCCCAAAAGAATTTGTTTTGATCAAGTTATAAATTTACCAATATTAAATGAATTAAATAAGATTTAAATTATTTAACCACTTTTAATTATTCAAAACATGAAACAAAATTTATATTTGGAAAGTACATGAAAAATTGATTGGAAAACATATTTGGTTTGTGAAATTTGGAATTTTTATGAGCAAGTTATGAATTTTGCAAATTTAAGTGAATTTGACAAGTTTTCAAATATTGCACCAATTTAAAATATTCAAAACAGTAAACAAATTTTATATTTGGGTAGAACATTTAATTTGGTATTGAAAACATATAAAAAATGTTGGAATTGGAGTTAAAATGATTTATTTATGCAATTTCCAAAATATAGTGCAAATCTGCCATTTTGATGAATCTAGGGACTTGGAAATTATTTTTACAGGGACTAGAATTAATTAGCAGGGATCTATGTGTGATTTGCAGAAATTCCAGTACCAAAACCTTACAAAAATAAAAGATTGTTTTATTTGTGGGAGGTGGGATTTGATCCCTGGACCTGTGGTTGGGCGCAGGGGAACCAACCAGTTGGGCTACTGCTTGTGTTTGTGTTAGACTAGGACTCGGGGGGGGGGGGGTATGAGGTGTTGGTCTCGGGTGTTTTCCTGTAACTAACTGAACCGATCGGTCCCTGCCTCTGTACCACGACGGAGAAAAGCAGCGATGGCCGGAGAGAACTAGGGGGCGCCGGCCGGGGGAGGGCTCGCGGTTGCGGACCTAGGGAGAGGAGGGAGGAGGCGAGATGGAGGAGGAGGGCGCTCACCTTGCGATCGAAGGGGAGGAGGCGGACAGGTCGGGGCGGAGCAGGGCGCTGCAGCAGGAGGTGGCCGGCGAAGGAGGAGATGGCGGCGGAGCTCCAGGGCTCCTCGGCGGCCGCCGAGAGGTCGAGGAGGGAGAGGGCGGTGCGGGGGTTCCATTCCCGCACCCGCCCTGGCCGGAGGGAGAAGCTACCGGCGGCGATCGCCGGGGAAAGGAGGTCCTTTTTTTCTCTCTTTCGGTTGGGTTCAGAAAGATACAGAAGAGGGTTTTGGGAGAGGGAGATCGAGGGGGAAGGAAGAACAGAAACATGAGGCTTTGGCGGCGTGTGGGAGGAGGCAGGGCTAGGGCAGAGGTTTGGTGGTTTTATGGGGAGGGCCTAGCATGTACGGCTGCACATCGGGAGGGGGAAGGAGGATCTCACGGTTGTTCTCTGTTCGTACAGTGGTGACCTCAGCCACGAGGAAGAAGACACAGGGAATGGGTACTGGGCTAGGTTTGTTGGGCTGGTTAGGTGGGCTGCTGTACTCTCTCCTTCTGTTATTTTTTTGTTTGTTTTTTTTTTTTTGTAGCAATTGCTTTTGGAAGAAAAGAGAGGCTTTAGTTTTAGGAACAAAATTGGAAAAATTTGGGGAAGTTTAACAGACCATATGCAACCATTTGGTAGTTTTATTTTCAAAAGTTCAAAGGTGTGCTTGCTGTTTGAAAATTAAACACAATTTAATGAAATTTTTTAATATTAACTAATTTTAGAAAACAAAGCATTTTCAATAGGGTTACCCCTAAGTTTTTAAAATGATTTAAGGAGTACAATTGTGTGGTGAACTTTATGGTTCAAAAGAGGTACTGATTTTGAGAATTGGTTTGAATTGCAAGCAGTTTGGGAAGTAATTGATTGATATTGAAAACAAAGATATTAATAGGGTGAACCCTATGTTAAATTTGATTAAAGTAGTTGATTTGATTAGATGATGTTCACAAGTTCAAAGTTGTTCTGTTTGATGCATTTGATTTGAAATTGAAAGTGATTTGGGATTTAATTGATTGAATAAAACCAACAATTTCATAGATGAACATTATGAAGAAAAGAAACCAATTTGGTTGTTTTTATTTGAAATAACATTTTGGAAATTGTAACATCACAAGGATGAAACAAAGGGTTTGAAATTCAAATAGAAAACAAAGGAAAACAGTTGGAAAACAACTGAAAAACAGAGGAAAACAAATGGAAAATAAACAAAACAAATGCAACCAACATGATGCCATGATGCAAAACATAAAATAACAGAGAGCAAAACATTCTAAAGGCTATTTTTCAGACTTGGGATGTTACAAAACGCCCCCCCTTGAAGGAATCGCGCCCCGAGATTCCTACTGAGAAAAGAAAAGGTCCGGAAACTTCTTGGGAAGATCCACTTGAGCTGTGACACGTGAAACACATCGTGCACATTGGATAGACGTCAGGGAATTTGCAAACCACCGGAACACTTTCAAGTAAAGGGGAGAGATTTTGCACCAAGGGTGTATAGCTGAATGGAACTTGATTCATTTGGAGAATAGATTATGTGGCTAGAATGGTGGAACAGAATTATTGACATCAATGCAACACCAAGAATAACATCACTGTCAGAATCATCAACATGGGAGTAACGAGGAATATGTGGCCTCCCATTAGAATTGGATTGTTCTTACTTATCTTGGAAGTCAACATTTGAGATCCCGGGGAGTGAACAGAGTTTTGATTGCTTAGTGGAACCAGAATTGGGTTGTATGTTGTGGAAAAGATTGTTGACACAAAGGAATGTGATTCTCCGGTATGAAATAACACTTTAGCTGGACAAGAGTTTATGAGGAAGTTTTGATTAGACGCCGGTAGAAGATTTGAAGTGGAAAACAACAACAAGATTTCAACGGACGAAAAGAAAATGTTTAGAAGAACATGATATCAACATCGGGGAAAACGAGAACAAAACTCCTGAGGTACTACGGAAAACCCATCCGGGCTTCCAAAGGATCAATATCTACTGCTTAAGGAATAGAGGATCTGCTTCCGGGGCCTATTTGCCACCGTTCTCAATCGTGAGTAGGCAACATGAAAAATCATGTCCCAACCACCTCCATTCCTATGGTCTAGTAGATATAACCATCCTAGAGAAACCAGAATTCGTGAAATCCTAACTTGAAAGTTTAGATGAGAAGGGAAAAATCAACGTTACACTTCCTTACCAGAAAAAGGGAGGGTGGGTGGGGAAAGAAGAAAAAGAACAGAATTCCTACTCTCACGTTTCATTTTTCCTATATAGCTACAAAATAGTTTCTAGACTCAACTGCGACCAGTAAAAAGGGATCCTACAGGCAGACAGGCTCTGATACCATTTGTCGCACCCTGATTTCTAGGGGATACTCACCGTACGAACTAGATAGCAGATGCTTGGATTATGGGGCATACCTGCTCCCACGTCCCAGCTTCCTGGTAGGCCTGCGCTTATGCGCGACAACACAAGCCCTGCTATTCCATCGTCGATGTAAACTATCCACTAGAGATCAAAGGCACTTCCGTCGACGTACTTCAAACCATACACACATGGTACGTCAACGGCGTTTAACAAGTGATATCACAACAGATCTCTACGACACAAAAGATTGAAATAACTTGCAAATGGCTCTCATTAGAGCAGAGATAGCAAATACAATCATTCAGAGGGCACATGCCCCAACAATACATCATTACAATACAGCGGAAGCATTCAACATGTCTGAGTACAGACAAGAACCAAATAGGCCTAAGAGGCCGGAAACAAACAGACGGAGCCCATCCACGAAGTCTCGGATCCTGCCCGGGTCCGCTATCTACTCGTCAGCAGTCTCGTCGTCATACTCCACGTAGTAGCCACCATGTAGATCCTCGGAAACGTCGTCTGCGTAAACCACAGCCCCAAAGGGGTCAGTACATAAACGTACTGGCAAGCAAGACTCACAGTTCACCAAAGTGTAACCCGTCAACACCAAGCACAGATGCCTTGGGTTCAACGGAAGAGAGGGGATATAAAAGATGTTGCAACTGGCTGCGCTAACCAACTACAGAGATTCTATCACTTCCGGCTAACAGAAAGGAGATAAGATCGAGGATTGTAACCAACTGAAAGATAACTTCAAACAAACCCATCCTGGATCTCGCCCCTTATCCAAAGAAGCAATCCGAGGATAACTCACACAGTTGTAATAAAGGTGAATCAAGTTATTGTGCCATCAACATATTACTAGTCAAGTTATTAATCATTGGGTGTAACATGTTTGATCATTATGTTTAAGTTGTCCTGAGTACTTGTTAGCCAGTACTTTCACCAAGTAATCCATAACCGCGGAAAACACGGCTTCTCGAGAAGATTATCCCTGCAGGGTTGCACCAATTTGGCCGTACACTCATGAATATCCCGCCAGATGGGATGCCTCCCACCAAGCGGGGCACTCAACACAACCAACCATTCTTCGCATCAAGCCCAAAGAACCTTGGGCGCACGGCTAATCGAGCCCAGAAGAAAATGGACCCTCATAGCACTCTAAGAACGTGTCCCCCTATATGCCGACTACGAAAGTTCCACCCTGGCCTGGGCTCGCAAAAACATGCATGCGGCAAATGGAAAACACGAACTAAATGAGGCGATTTGGACGAGATGCGAATCAGGTCAAGTTGAGGGGGGCGCCCATACTCGCTTCCCAAATGCGGGTAGTGCGCTCATCATGGATCAGTAGACAAGACCCTTTTCCTATTAGGGTCGACACTAGCAGGCTTCAAAACCTCTCATGGGCCTCCTGCCGGTGCCTTATCATCAAATTTATTATTAATAGCAACATTAGCATGATTGATTGATTAAGCATCGAGCCCCCAGAACATAATAGAGTAGTAACAGAAAAGTAACGGGTAACAGACTCGAGCAAAATAACCTAAGCATGCTAGTAAGACACTGGCTCAAACAATGGGTTGTAGGAAGGGAGATGAGGCAATATCAGGTTTAAGGGATTCATGTGATGGGTTCGTAACAGAATCAACTACTACTAAGGCTAGCAGAAAAGAACAACGGAAAGTATCGGTAACCAATGTTGAAAGGAACACAGTGGTTCATGTGAGTGATAACTTGCCTGCAAAACCCAGTAGCCTGGTACTGAGCTAAAATCCTTAGAAGGGATGTCGAAAGTATAGTCGGTCTCAACGTCGTCGTTTATCCGGGAAGAAGCAAACAGACAATGCAGAAAAGGTAGACAATCAATATCATGGCATAGGTGCACAAACATGGGATGATGCATGTCATGTTAATAGATGCATCAAAATAAACTACTTGACAAGATAACACAATTTAATTGGACCCATATGCAATGTGAATTGCATATGGATGCAAATGGTTAAGGTGGAAGCAATGATCTACATTGATTAACAAGTGTAAGTGGTTAAACATGATGCATGCATGATGATAACAACAAAATAACAACAAATAACAATGATAGATGCAAGTGGAAAAGGAATTTAACAAGGTTTGGAAATCATTTATTAAGTTTGGAAAATTTGGTTACTTAAAGATGTCACACAAGCATTTGTTGTTTTCAGCAAGTTAAAGTGTTCAAAACAAATAACAAAGTTTATATTTGAATAGATCATCAAATTTTGGTTGGATTACATGTTTCACATTTTGAAATTGGACTTAGGATTATTTAATTATGAATTAAACAAGTTTTAGCAAGAATTAAATGAATTTAATTCAAACATGAACTTATTTGAATTTTTATTTGTTCAAAGCATTAAACCAAATTCATATTTGAAAAGTTTATACTTTTAGGGTTGGAAAACATATTTTATATGTCCCAAAAGAATTTGTTTTGATCAAGTTATAAATTTACCAATATTAAATGAATTAAATAAGATTTAAATTATTTAACCACTTTTAATTATTCAAAACATGAAACAAAATTTATATTTGGAAAGTACATGAAAAATTGATTGGAAAACATATTTGTTTTGTGAAATTTGGAATTTTTATGAGCAAGTTATGAATTTTGCAAATTTAAGTGAATTTGACAAGTTTTCAAATATTGCACCAATTTAAAATATTCAAAACAGTAAACAAATTTTATATTTGGGTAGAACATTTAATTTGGTATTGAAAACATATAAAAAATGTTGGAATTGGAGTTAAAATGATTTATTTATGCAATTTCCAAAATATAGTGCAAATCTGCCATTTTGATGAATCTAGGGACTTGGAAATTATTTTTACAGGGACTAGAATTAATTAGCAGGGATCTATGTGTGATTTGCAGAAATTCCAGTACCAAAACCTTACAAAAATAAAAGATTGTTTTATTTGTGGGAGGTGGGATTTGATCCCTGGACCTGTGGTTGGGCGCAGGGGAACCAACCAGTTGGGCTACTGCTTGTGTTTGTGTTAGACTAGGACTCGGGGGGGTATGAGGTGTTGGTCTCGGGTGTTTTCCTGTAACTAACTGAACCGATCGGTCCCTGCCTCTGTACCACGACGGAGAAAAGCAGCGATGGCCGGAGAGAACTAGGGGGCGCCGGCCGGGGGAGGGCTCGCGGTTGCGGACCTAGGGAGAGGAGGGAGGAGGCGAGATGGAGGAGGAGGGCGCTCACCTTGCGATCGAAGGGGAGGAGGCGGACAGGTCGGGGCGGAGCAGGGCGCTGCAGCAGGAGGTGGCCGGCGAAGGAGGAGATGGCGGCGGAGCTCCAGGGCTCCTCGGCGGCCGCCGAGAGGTCGAGGAGGGAGAGGGCGGTGCGGGGGTTCCATTCCCGCACCCGCCCTGGCCGGAGGGAGAAGCTACCGGCGGCGATCGCCGGGGAAAGGAGGTCCTTTTTTTCTCTCTTTCGGTTGGGTTCAGAAAGATACAGAAGAGGGTTTTGGGAGAGGGAGATCGAGGGGGAAGGAAGAACAGAAACATGAGGCTTTGGCGGCGTGTGGGAGGAGGCAGGGCTAGGGCAGAGGTTTGGTGGTTTTATGGGGAGGGCCTAGCATGTACGGCTGCACATCGGGAGGGGGAAGGAGGATCTCACGGTTGTTCTCTGTTCGTACAGTGGTGACCTCAGCCACGAGGAAGAAGACACAGGGAATGGGTACTGGGCTAGGTTTGTTGGGCTGGTTAGGTGGGCTGCTGTACTCTCTCCTTCTGTTATTTTTTTGTTTGTTTTTTTTTTTGTAGCAATTGCTTTTGGAAGAAAAGAGAGGCTTTAGTTTTAGGAACAAAATTGAAAAAATTTGGGGAAGTTTAACAGACCATATGCAACCATTTGGTAGTTTTATTTTCAAAAGTTCAAAGGTGTGCTTGCTGTTTGAAAATTAAACACAATTTAATGAAATTTTTCAATATTAACTAATTTTAGAAAACAAAGCATTTTCAATAGGGTTACCCCTAAGTTTTTAAAATGATTTAAGGAGTACAATTGTGTGGTGAACTTTATGGTTCAAAAGAGGTACTGATTTTGAGAATTGGTTTGAATTGCAAGCAGTTTGGGAAGTAATTGATTGATATTGAAAACAAAGATATTAATAGGGTGAACCCTATGTTAAATTTGATTAAAGTAGTTGATTTGATTAGATGATGTTCACAAGTTCAAAGTTGTTCTGTTTGATGCATTTGATTTGAAATTGAAAGTGATTTGGGATTTAATTGATTGAATAAAACCAACAATTTCATAGATGAACATTATGAAGAAAAGAAACCAATTTGGTTGTTTTTATTTGAAATAACATTTTGGAAATTGTAACATCACAAGGATGAAACAAAGGGTTTGAAATTAAAATAGAAAACAAAGGAAAACAAATGAAAACAGTTGGAAAACAACTGAAAAACAGAGGAAAACAAATGGAAAACAAACAAAACAAATGCAACCAACATGATGCCATGATGCAAAACATAAACTAACAGAGAGCAAAACATTCTAAAGGCTATTTTTCAGACTTGGGATGTTACAATCTTCTCTTCGGGGTCGCGTTTTACCGATCAAAAGCAAAATACCGGAAGAGAAACAACAATCAAACATGGCATCGATGCAATGCGCAATATGTATGCATGAGCAAGTTAATGCATTGAAATGAAGCCCTAGACATGTTCGTTGGGTTGCTAGGGTTCGTATGGCAATTGTGCAATTTTACTGGAATTTATCCCGAAATAGGCCCCGGAGGGGGTTTCGGTCGATTCTGAAAGTGAGTCCAATTTTAGTTGCTCAAATGGGGTTGAAAACATCATAAATAGGTTGTATTTGTCATTTTGAGCAAAATGGTATATAACTTTTAATTTTCTAATTTTTGTGAATAAAAACTTATTTTCTCCATTTTAAATGGTTAAACAATATTAAATAATACTCATTTTTCAACTTGGTCAAACATGTATGAAAATGGCATATTTGGGTAGATAATAATTTTCTAAACATTTCTATGTTTTTATTTTATTTTTCTGAGTAACAGAAATAAAGATATTAAATTATCAATTTTGTTTCCTTTTCTGGGATTTTCCTGAAATAGTTAAAAAGGAAATATGACGTCACCATGACGTCATCCTTGCATCATCCTGAGAAGAACACCTCTGTTTCTCTGAAATTCGAACGCCTCGATGTATAATTCGTGGAATTGATTGAGGGCCTAGGTAGAGGGAGTTGAGGCAAACCATATGGTGGCTGCGGTTGGCCGGATGGCCACCGGAGTTGGCCGGCGGCGACCGTATCGCGGCGGCGGGGCAAGCCGCACGGCGGCAGCACACTGCAAGGCATGGGGAAACAAAACGAGACTACTGGGAGGCTCACCGGAATGTCAGGAACACAGGGAGGTGGTCGAGGAGGTCTGGGAGGCGGCGGTGGCGGCGAATCGCCGCGACGGCGCTTGGCCGGACACGGGGAAGACGGCGGCGGAATCAGCTCCTCCCGAGCATCCCTTCAAGCGTGAGCAGGTGTGGAGGGGATAGAGGGCATGGCTGAGCTTGAGGGGTCTTCAATTCGTCGAGCCGCGGCCGGGAATGACGGCGGCTAGCGGCGGCCAGAGACCTAGGGTTTCGGTAGGGATCGGTTTCTTCCGGGCGCGATACAGAGAGATAGGGGGTGCAGCAACCAAGTGAGGGAGGGAAGAGGTGGCACGAAATCTTCCTGGCATCCTCATCCGCGGGCAACACACAAGCAGGAGGTGGCATCGCGGGGTGGACACGCAGCTGCCTGCTGCCTTCTGTCTGGAGGTAGAAGAAAGACAAAAAGAAAAGGGAAAATACAATAACCCCCTGGAAAACAATGAAATTTCTTTGAGGTCCTTTTCTATTCAAAACAGGACAGAAAGCATTGTTTTGGGGCCCTTTTTGTAAACAGAAAATTTGGCAAAAATAGGTTTTGGAAACCTTATCAAATTTCCAACCAAACCATGTTTTGTTTTGGTGTGAAAGAAATATTTTCTAACACAAAATTTTGGGAACCAAAATAAGTACCTTTTGGGAGATTTTCTGAAACCATTTAATTCCATAGTTTAAATTGGTTCAAACATGATTTAAATTGTTCTTTCATGCATGTATGATATGAACTCAACACCACAACACTTTGGTAGAAAAATTGGGATGTTACACAAGCACACCCAATTTTTCCTAGAATTTTTACTAACCAAAACCTCATGTTTTTCTTCCTTTTCTAATTGCTACAAAAAAAACAGAAAACAAAGAAATAATAAAAAGAAAAGCAAAGCGCGCAGCAGCTAAGCCTAACCCAGGCCTAGCCCAGCTAAACCTACGCGTAGCGGCCCGGTACCCCTTCGCGGATGCCGCCACCGTCGTCTCCCCGTACGGCGCAGCATCCAGGGCTGCCACGGCGGCAGCAGAGCGGCAGCAACGGCCGATCCGAGGCCATTGCCCCTATAAGAACCCTAGGGCCCAGCGCGCAGCCCCTAGACCAACCCTAGGCCCCTAGCTACCCTCTCGCGCCGCCGTTTCCCTCGCTCTCTCACCGGCGATCCACCTCTTCCACTCACCACCGTAGCGCCGTGTCTGAACTCTGTCGATCACCGGCGCCACCGTTCTCCTCCACCCTAACCAACTGCTGGAACCGCACCACCTCGTCGTCGTCTTCCGTTTGAACACCCGAGGGAGCACGGACAGCAGCCAGGACGACGCCGCCGTCCTCGTCTCCGCCGCGGTCACCGTCTCGCCGTCGCCCACCTTCTGCAGCACCGCGGTGAGCTCCACCGTTCTCCTCCCTCCTTCCCTCTTTGTGCCTCTGCTGCACACGCGCACACGTTCGCCTCCGCAACCATCCACGGCACAGCACGGCCACGAGATCGCCGGCGGCCACCGTCAAGTGCTGTCAGGTCGCGGAACCTTTTGTTCGTCAGTTAAAATTCAGAGCACGCGCTAGCTACACCTAATCCTTCTCGCGTTGCCTAGACTGACAAGAAACGAAACGCAGCTGCACTGGTTCAGTCTTGCGCGCAGCGGGGGTGAGATCGCGAGTTCGATTCCCACCCAGGGGATTAATCCCCACCTTTTTTCGCTGTTGCGCGCGCAGGGGCAGGCCCACTGGTCAGTCACCCCCTGTGCCAACTCACCTCCTAGCCGTGCCACGCAGTGCCACGCTGGCCAGTGGCCCACGGGCAGTGGCCGTGGTTAAGTAACAGTGCGGTAACAAGACTGTCCACACATTTCTGTTTTCAATTCAAATTCTTTTAAATAACGGATTTAAACACTAAACTTTAAACATTAATAACTTTTAATCTATAAGTCCAATTACTAAAAGTTGTATATGTTTATTGCTCCAAATTTAATTGTCTATCCAATTATTCCAAATGTGTACTGTTTTGAATTTTCCAAATACATTTAAAATTCAAATTTGAATAATTCAAATGCAAATTGCTAAATTCAATAAATAATTCATACTAATTCCAAATGGGGCAAATAAAATATGTTTTTCATACCATTTTGAATATCCTATTAAAATATAAAATTTGTTTCATTGTTTGAATAATTTCAATTGCCTAAATAATTTAATACTTGTTTAATTCATTTAAATTTGATAAAAATCATAACTTGCTCAAAATAAAATATTTTTGAACATGCAAAATATGTTTTCAAACCATCAAAGTGTGAACTTTTCAAATGTGCATTTGAATTTATGATTTGAACAAATAAAATTCAAATAATATTCAAACTTGTTTTAAATTCAATTAAAACTTGTTTAATATTGTTTAATTCATAATAAATTCATCCTAATTCAAATTTCAATATTTGAAACATGTAATCCAACTAAAATTTGATGTTCTTTTCAAATATAAATTTTGTTAATTGTTTTGGACACTTTCAATTGATGAAAACAATAATTGTTGGTGTGACATGTTTAAGTAACCAAACTTTCCAAACTTAATAAATAATTTCCAAAACTTGTTAAATCCTTTTATCACTTGCATCTATTATTGTTATTTATTGTTATTTTGTTGTTACCATCATGCATGCATCATGATAACAACTTTCACATAATAATTAATTGTAAATCATTTGTTCCACTTAATCATGGACCCTTTTCCATATGCCACTCAATTTAGCATAGGGGTCCATTTAAATTGTGTTATCATGTTAGCTAGTTTATTTTGATGCAACCATTAACTTGTCATGCATCATCTTGATTGTGCACAATGCCATGATAATGATTGTTTACATTCCTGTTTTGTTTGTTTGCTTCTTCTCGAATAGACGACGACGTTGAGACAGACGATCTTTACAGCACCCCTTCTGAGGATCTAGCTCAGTACCAGGCTGCTGAGTTTGCAGGCAAGTTATCACTCACATGAACCATTGTGTTCCTTTCAACCCTGGTTACCGATACTTTCCGTTGTCTATTTCTGCTAGCCTTAGTGGTAGTTGTTTCTGTTACGAACCTATCACATGAATCCCTTAACACTGACATTGCCTCACCACCCCTCCTGCAACCCTATTGATTGAGCCAGTGTCTTACTAGTATGCTTAGGTTGTTTTGCTCGAGTCTGTTACCCGTTACTTTCTGTTACTATTTCATTATGTTCTGGGGGCTCGATGTTTAATCAATCAATCAATCATGCTAATGTTATTACTTAATAATAATTTGATGATAAGGCACCGGCAGGAGGCCCTGTGTGGTTTTGAGGCCTGCTAGTGTCGACCCTAATAGGAAAAGTGTCTTGTCTACTGATCCATGATGAGCGCACTACCCGCATGTGGGAAGCGAGTATGGGCGCCCCCCTCAATTTGATTCAATTCGCATCTCGTCCAAATCATCTCATTTAGTTCGTGCTTTCTATTTGCCGCATGCATGTTTTTGCGAGCCCAGCGCAGGGTGGAACTTTCGTAGTCGGCATATAGGGGGCCACGGTCTTAGAGTGCTATGAGGGTCCCTTTTCTTCGGGGCTTGATTAGCCGTGCGCCCAAGGTGCTTTGGGCTTGATGCGAAGAAGAGTTGAGTTGTGTTGAGTGCCCCGCTTGGTGGGAGGCATCCCATCTGGCGGGTTATTCATACGTGTACGGCCAAATTGGTGCAACCCTGCAGGGATAATCTTCTCGAGAAGCCGTGTTTTCCGCGGTTATGGTTAACTTGGTGAAAGTACTGGCTAACAAGTACTCAGGACAACTTAAACCTAATGTTTCACCATCTCACACCCCATGATTAACACCTTGACTAGTAATAGTATTATTGTCACAATAACTTGTTTCATCTTAATCCAACTGTGTGAGTTATCCTCGGATTGCTTCTTTGGATAAGGGGCGAGATCCAGGATGGGTTTGTTTGAAGTTATCTTTCAGTTGGTTACAACACTCGATCTTATCCCCGTTCTGATAGTTGGAAGTGATAGAATCTCTGTAGTTGGTTAGCGCCGCCAGTTGCAGCATCTTATATATCCCCTTCTTTCCGTTGAACCCAAGTCATCTGTGCTTGTGTTGACAGGCTATACTTTGGTGAACTGTGAGTCTTGCTTGCCAGTACGTCTATGTACTGACCCCTTTGGGGCTGTGGTTTCCGCAGACTACGATTACGAGGATCCAGGTGACGGCTACTACGTGGAGTTTGACGAGGCTGCTGACGAGTAGTTAGCGGACCCGGGCAGGATCCGAGACATCGTGGATGGGCTCCGTCTTTATTTCAGTTTCCGGCTTCTTAAGCCTATTTGGATTTTGTCTGTACTCAGACCCCTTTGAATGCTTTCGCTGAGATGTAATGATGCTATGTTGGGACATGTGTCCTCTGGATGATTGTATTTGCTATCTCTGCCCTAGTGAGGGCCATTTGCAACTTATTTCTATCTTTTGTGTCGTAGAGGCATGTTGTGTTATCCTTTTGTTCAAAGCCGTTGACGTACCATGTGTGTATGGTATGAAGTACGTCAATGGTAGTGTCCTGATTTCTACAGGATAGTTTACATCGACGGTGAACAGTAGCGATGGGTTGTCACACATAAGTGTTGGCCTACTCGTAAGAGGACGCGGGTGCCGGAAAGCCCCGTAATCCCATCAGATTACTGTTCAATTCGTACGGTGAGTATCCTATAGAAGTCCGGGTGCGACAATTGGAAATTTTGCTATCGATTTCGCGAAGAAATTAACGACTATGAGCGATAGGAGAGTGCAGTGGGATCAATAATCAAGCGATTGGATGAACTAGCACGGAGTTACGCGCCCTAATCCGGCGCGGGGCAAGAAATGGCCCGCGGCGGACCTAGATCTAATCTAGGTCAAATGGAGATATTGCAAGATTGAATCAAGGGGAATAGGGATCCTACCGGCGTGGATTGGAGAAGGACCCGACGGCGGCAGATGGCGCAGTCCTGATGCCCCTTTGCGATTCCCGGCGAGCAGGTCAAGGGTGCGGCGGCGGAGACCGGCGGCGGCGCGGGGCGAACCGTGGAGGAATGCAGTTGGCGGCGGCTCTGCTCCGGCGGCGTGCGCGAGGTCTCCGTGGTGGCGCTCTGTGGGCTCGGATGGGGAAGTGCTAGTGAGGAGGAAGAAGAAGGGAGTGGACCATTGGGGTTAGGTCACCCCCTAGGTACCTATTTATAGGTACGGGTGGGGGAACCTAGGCCAACGAGCGGGAGCCGGAATTTTTGGGATAAAAGATACCCGTCCGAGATTTTCGGGATATACGCTAAGTGCCCGAGCACGATATCCGGGATGGGTAGGAAGTGAATCCTTTCCGCGATATTCGGATCAATTAACAAGCAAAGTGAGCCGGGTCTTCTGCATTTTCCTTGGAACATTGACCCGGAAAATTAAAGATGGACTTAGAGAAATCCGGGTTATTATATGGACCACCAATGGAGTTAGGCCTAGCTGTTTATTAAAGCAACCTAACCCGGCCTCTATGAGTTTCTATGTTTGTTATTCTTGCAGGGAATAGCGTGCGCTTCAAGGAGGATCCCGTGAAGCCCAAGCTATTCTGGGGACTACTGATGGAGGGATGATAACCCGGTAGGCTAACGCCAAGGAGTAACTCGGCCCAAAGGACGTTGCGCAAGACCCGGCTAAGGAATAAAGGGGTTCTAGAAGGCCCAGGAGTGTAGGCCTCGTAACCCGGATTGTGGGTTCCGATAAGGAAGTTTAGGGTTTTGTAAGTAGTGTTCGGGTAGGATTCCGAGTACGCCTTGGATGGCAAGCCAGGGTGTCCGGGGATTATATAAACCGGCCCCTAGGGTTAGATCGAGGAGTACACACAAGAAACACAAGTTTACGAGGTAGAGATCGAGAGATATCGAGCGCCCATTGTAATACGAGTATCAAGATAGTATATTCAGATCGGAGACTCGGCGACTTGATTGCCGGCTACCAGATCGCATATCACCATGGTTTCCTTTGAGCTAAACCCTCTCCCAAACACCAGAGTCGATTTGCCCCAAGACAAGTTACCCCCGGTAACGTCTGCCGTGATTATCCCACGACAAAGCCACGTCACCAGACGCGGAGGGTGGAGGCTCCAAGTCTACACCTCCCCCGCCACCTCCACCTCGTCCTTGTCCTCGTCCTCCACCTCCACCTCCACCTCGTGCCCGGCGCCCTCGTCCTCCAACCGTATTGTCGTCCATGGGTAGCGCCGATTGCGAATCAAGGATCTACCACTCCGTGTAATCTTCTTGAGCAAGGACGACGACGATTCCTTGCCTTGGCTCATATTGTCCAATCACCTGCATCGAGAAATAGAAAACAATTAAATCACATATACATAGTAAAAATATAGGCACTTAGCATAAAATGGTGAAATGTAGGTACTTAGCATAAAATGGTGAAATTTGGCATAAAATGTAGAGCATCACTAGGCATGTTCAAAAGAAAAAATACTAAGTATAAAATGGTGAAACTTGCATAAAAATACTAAGATAAAATACTAAGTATAAAGACATCACCTATAATCATCACTCTCATAATTAGGTGGGTTCTCGTTCTCACTATCCGTATCACTATCACGTGAGTAGTAAATTAGAGGATCTTCGAACGGTGGTGGCTCATCATCGTCGTCATTGTCTGTATGTAGCTTGGTGAGCATGTCTATGTCCTTTAGATCCACCACTGACTCACCACGAGTTTCTGCATTGTTCTCAAGGTCCTCAAAACCACCCATTTGTAAGTCAAAGTCCCCGAAGTCCTCTTGCTCTTGATAGAAAATTCTCTGGTACGTTTTCGGGTCAATGTTGTTATAATCGTCGTCGGACGGCATGGGTAGTTTACCATGTGGCGATACCCTGAACGCGACCTCCCAACCCTTGAGTGCCTCTTTCTGGCATGGGTAAGGCAAATAATAAACTTGCTTAGCTTGGTGAGCCACAATAAAGACATCGGCTCCGCTATAGGTGGTTGAAGGCCTAACTTCAACTAACCCAATGGAAGGGGTACTTTTGTATCCATGGACGGGGTCGAACCAGTGGCATTTGAACACAACGAGCTTGAGTTCTACGTTGGTGCGATTGAACGTCAGCTCGTATACCTTCTCTAACCTTCCGTAGTAGTCTACGGAATCGGCGCCTCGGGTAAGAACCCCGGTATTTACCGTTTTTGCATTCGGCCGACTCTTCCGGTGATCCTCCGTATGGAAGCGATACCCATTCACATCATACTTCTCATATTTCATGACGCTACGGGTAAAACCTTGGGAAACACATCTCAACTCATCCGTCATCTGAACGTTGGGATTAGCTCCCTACAAATACGATACAAATTGTTTTGTTCATTAGATAGGTGTAACAAAAGGGACAAGTCACAGATTGCAAGGTAATAGGGAGAGGTTAGAAATTACTTTTTCCATGAACCAAGACACAAATTTTTTCTGTCCGGGAGCACCCTCTTTCAGAAGAGTGTCCAGCTCTTCGATAGATGGTTCCTCTGCTCCAGACCACATTTCATCCGTGAATTCTCTAAAAGCAGAGAATACGTATTAGATCGAAACAGGGTTACTAGTTGGAAAGTAATTTGTACCACCATTTTACCTGATATAATCGACCACTTCCTTCATGTTCGTAAGCACATAGAGCATTATGCAATCTTGCTCTTCCTTGGTCAAGGTATATTTTTCTCGGCCACCTGACTTGCCACCGGGACATTGGAAGAGGAGGAGCTGGGGTCCATGCTTGGGCTCGTCGATATTGTACCGAGATGCCTGGTTATGCATAGTGGGAACTTCAGCAGGATAGTACGTTGTCGCGGCGTCTGCCATCTCCTCAAGACATACTCCCTCAGCTATGCATGCTTCAATCTTAGCTTTATTTCCAGTTTTGTTTCTAATGTACTTGAACTCTCTCTCAATACAAAACTGCCAACGAAACTGCACCGGTCCACCCAAAAGTGCCTCGTTCGCGAGATGCACAACGAGATGTGCCATCGGAGTAAAGAAGCCTGGCGGAAATATCATCTCTAAGTTGCATAGCAACTCCGGCACTAGATCATGCAGCTTCTGAATAATCACAGGACATATCTGCTTAGCACAAAGCGTGCGGAAGAAATGGCTCAACTCCGCGAGCACTCGCCAGACACGCTCGGGTAGATACCCTCGAACCATCACCGGCATCAGCCGCTCAAGCCATATATGATAGTCGTGACTCTTGAGCCCGTTGACTTTTCCCGTTAAAAGATTGACCCCCTTGCTTATATTCGAACAATAACCATCGGGAAACATGACAATGAATTTAAGCCACCTGAATACCTCCTTCTTTTGAATACTGTCAAGGCAGTAGTCGGCGAGCGGTTTAAACCAATTTTTTCGCCGGCGGTCAGGAGCCTGCATATGTAATATCTCTCTATCACAGAGTTTCTGGACATCGACTCTAGCCTTCACATTATCCTTCAACTTCTCAGGAATGTTCAGGATTGTGTGAAAGAGTGACTCTCCTACATTCTTTTCGGTGTGCATCACATCGATGTTATGGGGAAGTTCGAGATCCTTGTAATAATCAAGCTGCGTCAAGCCTGCCACGTGAGTCCAGTTGTGTGTTTTACCATATCCGACGTATCGTGGGCCATTTCCCCCAGCGGGAACAAGAGCACGTAGCTCGGCATCAACAGCTGCACCATCGAATGTTGGTATCTTTTTTTCTACACGCTCAACTCTGGCCTTCTTGAAGTTCTTTCTGTCTTCTCTAAATCGATGCCTTCTTTTGAGAAACTTTCGATGCATGTCAAACGAGGAATACTTCTTACCCGCGCTTAACCAGAGGAACTCCAATCGGTTCCTGCACACTGGGCATGGCCACTTACCAGCGGTACACCATCCACAGAATAGAGTGTACCCTGGAAGGTCGTGCATGGAATATTGGAACCAAATTTTCATTAAGAAGTTTTTCTTTGATGCCCGGTCGTATGTGAACGTCCCGTGGTGCCATGAGTGGTGCAAATCATCCACAAGCGGCTGCATGTAGACACTCAGATTCTTTCCCGGGTATTCTGGCCCTGGAATGATCAGCGACAGAAATATGGTATTCCTTTGCATTAAGACTCCAGGAGGGAGATTGAGCGGAATAAAAAACACGGGCCAGCAGCTGTATGAGGCAGTCGACATACCATATGGACTGAATCCATCTGTTGCTATCGCAATCCTGACATTTCGAGCCTGTTTTGCCTCATCGGGGTATTTTGCATCGAAATTCTTCCATGCCTGACCATCAGATGGATGTCCCATCTTTTCCCGTCCGTGCTCGTCTGTGTATCTCTTCCCCATCTTGTGCCAAGTCATCTGTTTGGCAGTCTCCTCGGACCAATACAGCCGCTGGATTCTTTTAATGAATGGGAGATACCGAAGAATCTTCGTAGCGACTTTCGTCTGCTTCAACTGACCATCGGCTCCCTTTACCTCATGATACCTAGACGCCTTACAAATGATACAGTACTTGTCATCCGCAAACTGTTTCCAAAACAGAATGCAGCCTTTTGGACAAGAATCTATCTTTGTATAATCCATGTTGAGCCCTTTCAAGACTTTCTTCGCTTCGTGCATGCTTTTAGGCAGACAATGCCCCTCGGGCAACATGTTACCATAGGTTTTCAGATTAGCTTCAAATCCAGCACGGGTGGTGGAGTACCGGGCCTTGTCGGCTAGTGCTTGAGAGATGGCATCGAGTTGAGAAATCTTTGCACCCTCGTATAGCGGCCTCTTAGCCGAGCTCATCATTTCAAAGAAGGCCTTCGCTGTTGGCTCGGGTTCATCCGGGTCCTCCGGTTCGGGCTGTTCCTCCACTTGAGGTGGCGAATCAGGCATGTCAGCATCACGGAAATCATCTAACAAGTTCCTAATCCCATCGTACTCAATGCCATTGATCCGCTGGCGCATCACCTCTCCTCTATCACGCTCGTACTGAGCAAAGTCGACAGTCGTCACGTAGTTCTGCATATATCCATGCAACCACAGGTGTTTAGTCATTTCAACCTTTCCATGACGATGCCGCCTCCGACAATTCGAGCAAGGGCATAATGGGCGAACCGCTGACTTTGATCCACGCGCTAATTCTTTCACTAACATGTTGGTCTTCAATTCCCACTCATCTGTTCTTTCAGTCACAGAAATACGGCCACTGTACATCCACTCATTACCAGACATCCTCTGCTTTATTGGGAGACAAACAACAACGCATTTCATAAAATGATAGGACCGTATTTGCATAATATTTATGAGGAAATAACTATTACTTTCATGTTGATGTTTCAAATGCAAGACCTAAACTTTTTCTACGCATACTTTCCATATTCCCAAGAACACTGGGATCATTAATAGTTGTAGGTCAACACCTGTTAATGAGCGCAGTGCTCCTTGAAATATGGAAAGTATCCGTTGAAAAAGTTTATCTCGTGCATTGGAAAACATCAACATGCAAATAACAGTTATTTCCTCGGTAAAATATTATGCAAATACGTTCATATCATTTCTTAAAATGCAACAAGTTATAATACTTTTTTACAATGTCATCGGATTAATTACGACAAAATTTTATATTTTACAGCATGCAACGGTTCACCTACATGTCTAATAGGTAGGGGCCTAATCCCACCCGGGTATGTGTAGATCGGTTCGTGTCCCATGTTCTACCCCGACCCGAGACAGAATTTCGGCAGCACCTCCCCGCTGTTCTTCAGAATACACGTCTCGAACTTTTCAAGCCGAGAGGGTGTGCATCCGAAGAACAACGGGGGGTGCTACCAAAATCCGTCTCAGGAAGGAGCAGAACAAGGGACACGAACCGAGCTACACATACCTGAGCTGTCCAAAATGTGGACAATCCGGAAGAGCTACGGTTATAAATATGCAGAGACGGACAGTCCTGCATATTTATAAATTTGCAACTCTCCCGGACGGGAGACTCCTACGGTTACGCGACTAAACATGAATGTAAATGTGGCATCGGCTCGAAGGCCGGGGCAGAGCAAGGGGTGGAAAGCTTGAGGTGATGGAAATGGAGCTCACCTAGAGCGTAGGTGCGAAGCCGTGTGTGGTTGAAGCAGCGAGGCGGACCACGGGCACCGACACGGTCCCTCCCCATGTCCAGAAGAAGTCCCGCAACGCCGCGCGGGATCGAGTGTGGTGGGATCCTAATTCATCTGAAAAGCAAACAAACAACAAACAAAATCATTCAAAATTCATCGAGGGTATATTTTTGATTAACATCGCCATATTAAAATTGTCACCGGCACCATCGGCGCTTAACATCACCACCGGAACCACTATTCTCTAACACCTAAGGCCCCGCTTGGAATATCTTTTTAATATACCGGTGCGGAATATTCACACTGGTGTTTCGTTGTGCCCTAAAACTAATTTTCTAACCCCTAACCCTAACACTATTTTCTAACCCTAACACTATTTTCTAATTAACCTAAATTCTCTAACAGCAACAATAACATCTAATTAACATATCCACTAACCTAATTAACAACTAATAGCTAATAAAAAAAATTAAAAACAGGAAAAAAACTCACCTCGATGGCCAGTGGGGGAGGACGCCGGGAGGGGAAGGAGGAGGAGTGGAGTAAAATCACGAGAGAGAAGCGGATGCCGGTGAAGCGGCCCACACCCCGGAGTGAAATCTTTGCCATACAAAGCACACAACACACCTATAATAACATGCTATGGCACAACCTTGCTTGTGTTGGGGTCCAGAAGATCCGGAGCCCCCCCTCCGGTGAAACCCTACACCCGCTGGAGAAATACCGGACTTATACGGAAACACGCGGTAACGACATCGAAAGGGGGTATCAATGTGGAAATAGTTGCTTGGTTGTGTTAGGGTAGGCCATACAAACGTAAAACAACAAGGTAGAACCCATCTCTTCGGAAGATTCACGACGTTTCGTCCGATACGGGAGTTTCAGCCTATAAGCGCGTGTAAACTCACGAGAGAGAAGTGGATGCCGGTGAAGCGGCCCACACCCCGGAGTGAAATCTTTGCCATAAAAAGCACACAACACACCTATAATAACATGCTATGGCACAACCTTTCTTGTGTTGTGGTCCAGAAGATCCGGAGCCCCCCCTCCGGTGAAACCTTAGAACCGCTGGAGAAATACCGGACTTACACGGAAACACGCGGTAACGGCGTAGAAAGGGGGTAGAAATGTGGAACTAGTTGCTTGGTTGTGTTAGGGTATTCCATAGAAACATAAAACAACAAGGTAGAACCCACCTCTTCGGAAGATTCATGACATTTCGTCCGATACGGGAGTTTCAGCCTATAAGCGCGTGTAAACTCACGAGAGAGAAGTGGATGCCGGTGAAGCGGCCCACACCCCGGAGTGAAATATTTGACATCAAAAGCACACAACACACCTATAATAACATGCTATGGAACAACCTTGCTTGTGTTGTGGTCCAGAAGATCCGGAGCCCCCCTCCGGTGAAACCCTAGACCCGCTGGAGAAATACCGGACTTATACGGAAACACGCGGTAACGGCGTCGAAAGGGGGTAGAAATGTGGAACTAGTTGCTTGGTTGTGTTAGGGTATGCCATAGAAACATAAAACAACACGGTAGAACCCACCTCTTCGGAAGATTCACGACGTTTCGTCTGATACGGGAGTTTCAGCCTATAAGCGCGTGTAAACTCACGAGAGAGAAGTGGATGCCGGTGAAGCGTCCCACACCCCGGAGTGAAATCTTTGACATACAAAGCACACAACACAACTATAATAACATGCTATGGCACAAACTTGCTTGTTTTGTGGTCCAGAAGAACCGTAGCCCCCCCTCCGGTGAAACCCTACACCCGCTTGAGAAATACCGGACTTATACGGAAACACGCGGTAACGGCGTCGAAAGGGGGTAGAAATGTGGAACTAGTTGCTTGGTTGTGTTAGGGTATGCCATACAAACATAGAACAACAAGGTAGAACCCACCTCTTCGGAAGATTCACGACGTTTCGTCCGATACGGGAGTTTCAGCCTATAAGCGCGTGTAAACTCACGAGGGAGAAGTGGATGCCGGTTAAGCGGCCCACACCCCGGAGTGAAATCTTTGCCATACAAAGCACACAACACACCTATAATAACATGCTATGGCACAACCTTGCTTGTGTTGGGGTCCAGAAAATCCGGAGCCCCCCCCCCTCCGGTCAAACCCTACACCCGCTGGAGAAATACCGGACTTATACGGAAACACGCGGTAACGGCGTCAAAAGGGGGTAGCAATGTGGAACTAGTTGCTTGGTTGTGTTAGGGTAGGCCATACAAACATAAAACAACAAGGTAGAACCCACCTATTCGGAAGATTCACGACGTTTCGTCCGATACGGGAGTTTCAGCCTATAAGCGCGTGTAAACTCACGAGAGAGTAGTGGATGCCGGTGAAGCGGCCCACACCCCGGAGTGAAATATTTGCCATACAAAGCACACAACACACCTATAATAACATGCTATGGCACAACCTTGCTTGTGTTGGGGTCCAGAAGATCCGGAGCCCCCCTCCGGTGAAACCCTACACCCGCTGGAGAAATACCGGACTTATACGGAAACACGCGGTAACGGCATCGAAAGGGGGTAGCAATGTGGAACTAGTTGCTTGGTTGTGTTAGTGTAGGCCATACAAACGTAAAACAACAAGGTAGAACCCATCTCTTCGGAAGATTCACGACGTTTCGTCCGATACGGGAGTTTCAGCATATAAGCGCGTGTAAACTCACGAGAGAGAAGTGGATGCCGGTGAAGCGGCCCACACCCCGGAGTGAAATCTTTGCCATCAAAAGCACATAACACACCTATAATAACATGCTATGGCACAACCTTTCTTGTGTTGTGGTCCAGAAGATCCGGAGCCTCCCCTCCGGTGAAACCTTAGAACCGCTGGAGAAATACCGGACTTATACGGAAACACGCGGTAACGGCGTCGAAAGGGGGTAGAAATGTGGAACTAGTTGCTTGGTTGTGTTAGGGTATGCCATAGAAACATAAAACAACAAGGTAGAACCCACCTCTTCGGAAGATTCACGACGTTTCGTCCGATACGGGAGTTTCAGCCTATAAACGCGTGTAAACTCACGAGAGAGAAGTGGATGCCGGTGAAGCGGCCCACACCCCGGAGTGAAATATTTGCCATACAAAGCACACAACACACCTATAATAACATGCTATGGCACAACCTTGCTTGTGTTGGGGTCCAGAAAATCCGGAGCCCCCCCCCCTCCGGTCAAACCCTACACCCGCTGGAGAAATACCGGACTTATACGGAAACACGCGGTAACGGCGTCAAAAGGGGGTAGAAATGTGGAACTAGTTGCTTGGTTGTGTTAGGGTAGGCCATACAAACATAAAACAACAAGGTAGAACCCACCTATTCGGAAGATTCACGACGTTTCGTCCGATACGGGAGTTTCAGCCTATAAGCGCGTGTAAACTCACGATAGAGTAGTGGATGCCGGTGAAGCGGCCCACACCCCGGAGTGAAATATTTGCCATACAAAGCACACAACACACCTATAATAACATGCTATGGCACAACCTTGCTTGTGTTGGGGTCCAGAAGATCCGGAGCCCCCCCTCCGGTGAAACCCTACACCCGCTGGAGAAATACCGGACTTATACGGAAACACGCGGTAACGGCATCGAAAGGGGGTAGCAATGTGGAACTAGTTGCTTGGTTGTGTTAGTGTAGGCCATACAAACGTAAAACAACAAGGTAGAACCCATCTCTTCGGAAGATTCACGACGTTTCGTCCGATACGGGAGTTTCAGCATATAAGCGCGTGTAAACTCACGAGAGAGAAGTGGATGCCGGTGAAGCGGCCCACACCCCGGAGTGAAATCTTTGCCATCAAAAGCACATAACACACCTATAATAACATGCTATGGCACAACCTTTCTTGTGTTGTGGTCCAGAAGATCCGGAGCCTCCCCTCCGGTGAAACCTTAGAACCGCTGGAGAAATACCGGACTTATACGGAAACACGCGGTAACGGCGTCGAAAGGGGGTAGAAATGTGGAACTAGTTGCTTGGTTGTGTTAGGGTATGCCATAGAAACATAAAACAACAAGGTAGAACCCACCTCTTCGGAAGATTCACGACGTTTCGTCCGATACGGGAGTTTCAGCCTATAAACGCGTGTAAACTCACGAGAGAGAAGTGGATGCCGGTGAAGCGGCCCACACCCCGGAGTGAAATATTTGCCATACAAAGCACACAACACACCTATAATAACATGGTATGGCACAACCTTGCTTGTGTTGTGGTCCAGAAGATCCGTAGACCCCCTCCGGTGAAACCCTACACCCGCTAGAGAAATACCGGACTTATACGGAAACACGCGGTAACGGCGTCGAAAGGGGGTAGAAATGTGGAACTAGTTTCTTGGTTGTGTTAGGTTATGCCATACAAACATATAACAACAAGGTAGAACCCACCTCTTCGGAAGATTCACGACGTTTCGTCCGATACGGGAGTTTCAGCCTATAAGCGCGTGTAAACTCACGAGAGAGAAGTGGATGCCGGTGAAGCGGCCCACACCCCGGAGTGAAATCTTTGCCATACAAAGCACACAACACACCTATAATAACATGATATGGAACAACCTTGCTTGTGCTGGGGTCCAGAAGATCCGGAGCCCCCCCTCCGGTGAAACCCTACACCCGTTGGAGAAATACCGGCTTATACGGAAACACGCGGTAACGGCGTCGAAAGGGGGTAGCAATGTGGAACTAGTTGCTTGGTTGTGTTAGGGTAGGCCATAAAAACATAAAACAACAAGGTAGAACCCACCTCTTCGGAAGATTCACGACGTTTCGTCCGATACGGGAGTTTCAGCCTATAAGCGCGTGTAAACTCACGAGAGAGAAGTGGATGCCGGTGAAGCGGCCCACACCCCGGAGTGAAATCTTTGCCATCAAAAGAACACAACACAACTATAATAACATTCTATGGCACAAACTTTCTTGTGTTGTGGTCCAGAAGATCCGGAGCCCCCCCTCTGGTGAAACCCTAGACCTGGTGGAGAAATACCGGACTTATACGGAAACACGCGGTAACGGCGTCGAAAGGGGTTAGCAATGTGGAACTAGTTGCTTGGTTGTGTTAGGGTATGCCTTAGAAACATAAAAAACAAGGTAGAACCCACCTCTTCGGAAGATTCACGACGTTTCGTCCGATAAGGGAGTTTCAGCCTATAAGCGCGTGTAAACTCACGAGAGAGAAGTGGATGCCAGTGAAGCGGCCCACACCCCGGAGTGAAATCTTTGCGATACAAAGCACACAACACACCTATAATAACATGCTATGGCACAAACTTGCTTGTGTTGTGGTCCAGAAGATCCGTAGCCCCCCTCCGGTGAAACCCTACACCCGCTAGAGAAATACCGGACTTATACGGAAACACGCGGTAACGGCGTCGAAAGGGGGAAGCATTGTGGAACTAGTTGCTTGGTTGTGTTAGGGTATTCCATACAAACATAGAACAACAAGGTAGAACCCAACTCTTCGGAAGATTCACGACGTTTCGTCCGATACGGGAGTTTTAGCCTATAAGCGCGTGTAAACTCACGAGAGAGAAGTGGATGCCGGTGAAGCGGCCCACACCCCGGAGTGAAATCTTTGCCATACAAAGCACACAACACACCTATAATAACATGCTATGGCACAACCTTGCTTGTGTTGGGGTCCAGAAGATCCAGAGCCCCCCCTCCGGTGAAACCCTACACCCGTTGGAGAAATACCGGACTTATACGGAAACACGCGGTAACGGCATCGAAAGGGGGTAGCAATGTGGAACAAGTTGCTTGGTTGTGTTAGTGTAGGCCATACAAACGTAAAACAACAAGGTAGAACCCATCTCTTCGGAAGATTCACGACGTTTCGTCCGATACGGGAGTTTCAGCATATAAGCGCGTGTAAACTCCCGAGAGAGAAGTGGATGCCGGTGAAGCGGCCCACACCCCGGAGTGAAATCTTTGCCATCAAAAGCACACAACACTCCTATAATAACATGCTATGGCACAACCTTTCTTGTGTTGTGGTCCAGAAGATCCGGAGCCTCCCCTCCGGTGAAACCTTAGAACCGCTGGAGAAATACCGGACTTATACGGAAACACGCGGTAACGGCGTCGAAAGGGGGTAGAAATGTGGAACTAGTTGCTTGGTTGTGTTAGGGTATGCCATAGAAACATAAAACAACAAGGTAGAACCCACCTCTTCAGAAGATTCACGACGTTTCGTCCGATACGGGAGTTTCAGCCTATAAACGCATGTAAACTTACGAGAGAGAAGTGGATGCCGGTGAAGCGGCCCACACCCCGGAGTGAAATATTTGCCATACAAAGCACACAACACACCTATAATAACATGATATGGAACAACCTTGCTTGTGCTGGGGTCCAGAAGATCCGGAGCCCCCCCTCCGGTGAAACCCTACACCCGTTGGAGAAATACCGGACTTATACGGAAACACGCGGTAACGGCGTCGAAAGGGGGTAGCAATGTGGAACTAGTTGCTTGGTTGTGTTAGGGTAGGCCATAAAAACATAAAACAACAAGGTAGAACCCACCTATTCGGAAGATTCACGACGTTTCGTCCGATACGGGAGTTTCAGCCTATAAGCGCGTGTAAACTCACGAGAGAGAAGTGGATGCCGGTGAAGCGGCCCACACCCCGGAGTGAAATCTTTGCCATCAAAAGAACACAACACAACTATAATAACATGCTATGGCACAAACTTTCTTGTGTTGTGGTCCAGAAAATCCGGAGCCCCCCCTCTGGTGAAACCCTAGACCCGGTGGAGAAATACCGGACTTATACGGAAACACGCGGTAACGGCGTCGAAAGGGGTTAGAAATGTGGAACTAGTTGCTTGGTTGTGTTAGGGTATGCCTTAGAAACATAAAAAACAAGGTAGAACCCACCTCTTCGGAAGATTCACGACGTTTCGTCCGATACGGGAGTTTCAGCCTATAAGCGCGTGTAAACTCACGAGAGAGAAGTGGATGCCGGTGAAGCGGCCCACACCTCGGAGTGAAATCTTTGCCATACAAAGCACACAACACACCTATAATAACATGCTATGGCACAAACTTGCTTGTGTTGTGGTCCAGAAGATCCGTAGCCCCCCTCTGGTGAAACCCTACACCCTCTAGAGAAATACCGGACTTATACGGAAACACGCGGTAACGGCGTCGAAAGGGGGAAGCATTGTCGTGGGATAATCACGGCAGACGTTACCGGGGGTAACTGATCTTGGGGCAAGACGACACAGGTATTTGGGAGAGGGTTTAGCTCAGAGGAAAACATGGTGCGATTCAATCTGGTAGCCGGCAATCAAAGTCGCCGAGTCTCCAATCTCGATATAACAACTCAACTATAGGATTACACTGGATGCTCGATACCAAGCGCTATATCTAGGGTTCTTAGATCTCTGTCTAAAACTAGACCTGGGGGTCGGTTTATAAAGCACCCGTACCCCCTGGCTTATTCCCCAGGGCGCATCCTGGATCCTACCCGGACACGGCGCACAAACCCTAGCTTTCCTTTACAGTAACCCACAACCCGGATTACTAGGCCCACAAACTTGGGCCTTCCACAAGCTTCCTTATCCTTAGCCGGATCCTGCGCACCGTCCTTTGGGCCGGGTTACTCCTTGGAGTTTGGCCTACCGGGTTATCACCCCCCCGTTAGTAGTCCCCAGAATAGCCTGGGCTTCATGGATCCTCCTTGAAGCGCTCGCTATTCCCTGCAAAGATATCAAACATACAGGCATATAGAGGCCGGGTTAAGATGCTCTGATATTCAGCTAGGCCTTACTCCATGGCGGCCATGTAGTAACCCGGGTTTTTCCCCCAAACACCTTTAATTTTCCAGTTCTAAAACCCTAACTCCATACTCGATAATCGATCCTGATATCACGGGATGGATTCCCTTCTCTCTTTTATCCAGATGCCTTGCTCAGTATTTGGCGCATATCTCGCAGAAACTTGAATAAATAGCCGTTTACCTCCGCAACTCCCGGCCCCCACTCACCGAACCGGGCTTACCCACTTATACTATAAATAAGCTCCTTGGGGGTAACCTGAACCCTAACGGCTCATTTCCCCCCATTCCGCTTCCTTTCTCCTTCTTAGCTCATTCCCACTGAGCACCACCACGGAAATCCCGCGCGTATCACCTGAGCCCATCGGCCGGAGACTGCGCTCCGCCACGACTCGCCCCGCGCCGCCGCCGAGATCCGCCGGCGAATCCCCATCCGGCCCGTCAAGGACCGCAAAGGGACACCAGGCTTGCGCCATCTGCCTCCGCAAAGCCTCGCTCAGATCTCCTCCGGTAAGCCACTTGCGTCCATTAATTCGCCCTTGCACTTTTTGATTTCACCTTAGATTAGATCCAAATCTACCCGCCAACGATTCCTCGGCCATGCCGAATTAGGTTGCTAACATTCTTTCCAGCTCGCATAATAGATAGGTTATGGGTTCCAATCCATTCTCCTACTACCTGCAAGTACTAATTTCGCCACAAATCCGAAGATAAGATTCCCAATCTGGGCCCGATCCACTCAAAATTTCCGCCTTGGCCTCAATCACCCGGCCGGACTTCCCCTTTTCAGTTCCTTTTATTCGCGTTAAGTGTCTATGCGGCCATCCATCGTCCCCAAAGAACCCCTTCAACATTTAGATCTCCATAATTTTCGTCATAATACTTGATACCCGGACAATTTCGAACTTTACTCGGTGAGCTAACACCCGGGTTGCACGCAATTTTTCATGTCTCAATATTACCCCACCGACACTCGGCCGACTCACAACTTCCGGGTCTTAGTCCTCTTATCCTTTTACTTTGCATTTTGCAGGTCAACCACATGGCTCCCAAAAAGCAGGGGAAAACTCCAACCAAAGTTAAAGCCGCCAACTCCATATCCGCCAACTGGGCGCGGTCTACAGTCACCAAATCCAAGTTGGAGGAGCTAGTGGAGCTGGGAGTCCTTCCTCCTCAAGAGGATATTCAATGGAGAGTTCCGGGTAAGGAGACCCGGCCCACCCCGACAAAAGGCGAGGTAATTTGCTTTGTGGAACATGTGACCCGGGGCTTCCGCCCACCGGGTCACCCCTTTTTCCGTGATATTTTAAATCATTACGGTCTTCGCGTCTTTGATATCGGGCCTAATTCTGTTCTCAACATCTCCCACTTCATAGTCCTTTCCGAATCATACTTGTGCACTTCGCCAAGTCTAGCTCTTTTCATCGAGCTCTTTCAATGCAAACCGTGCCGCGAAAGCGGTGACGGGGCGCTTCTCGCTTGCGGCGGGGTTTCCATCCAGCGCCGCAAGAATTCTCTGATGCCACCCCTCACCCTTAATTCCCATGTCAAGCACTGGCAGCTCTCCTACTTCTACTGCCAAGACACTTCCCCACCCGGCCAAAGGAAGCTGCCGGGTTACTCAGAGGGTCTTCTTGCCATCTCTGATAAATTTAGTGCCTTTGCCCCTGACTCGGACAGGGAGGCAATTCAACCTCTTCTAGCCAAAATCACCACTCTCACAGCCCAAGGCCTCATCGGGCTCAACCTGGTGAAGACTTGGGTAGATTTCCGGATTCAACCCAACTCCATCCGCACAAAGTTAATGTGCGAGTATTCAGGGCAACCTACAGACCCGCTCCGGTACTCCGACAACATCTTCGCAGCTGGCGATACTCATAAAACCATCAAGGGCTTTCTGACCGAAAAGCTCGAGGTAATCCGGAACATATCCGGGTTAGAGCCCTTCACGCTTGAGAACCCAGCCCCCAAGGTGAAAACCCGACTTTGATGCCTTTACCTTTGCTTTTTCCACTTAATGCAGTTAATAACCCTTATGCTAGCACTTTTCAGGCTGACGATGATTTTTGGAAGACCAATGCCTCCCCTAGCTCCGAAAGTCCAGAGGGGCAAGAAACTGTTAACTCGGACGAAGGTACTCTCCGGATTTTATTTGGTTCCCTTGAACTCACCATAACCCCTTCATTTCCAACCCTAACTTTTGATGATATCCAGAACAAGAAGATGACGAGGAAGAAAACTCCGATGGCAAGGTAGAATCCGCCAGCGACGAGGAAGAACTGGAGCCGACAGTCAAGGTCGGATCCAAAAGAAAGACTCAAGAGGCCACCTCCAAGGTTTCATATCTCCTCCTCGCATTCAACTCACATTACTTTAATGATATACTTGAACTACCTTGACGTTATCCCACTGGCCGTTCTTGAAGGAGTCGCCCGTAACCAAGCGTAGGTCAACCCGAAATCACCCGGGTGATGATGCCCTTAACCCGGGTATTTCATCGACCCCCCCCGCGGCGGGCTGGTAATTACCCTATCTTTTCTGGGTCAACACATTCTCTTTAAACCATTCCCATATGACATCTAACTTGATAATTTCCAGCTTCTCCCGAGTCCAGCGATGGATTTCCTTGTGACTTTGCGGTGAATACCGGGTAAGATCCCCTTCCTGATGTTCCACCATATTTCATCACCCTCTCTTGACTGTGTATTTAGCTGGTCACTGACAACATCTTATAGGGCCACGGTCGTTGTCAGCGATCAAGAGGAAACGGGGACCGAGGGCCCGGGTAAGGGGAGCCCGGCTGATAAGACTACAGCCGCGTCCAGCGGTGAAAAACAAGCGTCGCCGCCAAACCCGGACACGCAAGGAGCCGAGTATCCAATTGCTTCCCATGCAAGCAAGAAGAACAAAACCACCGTCTTGGGTGCAGAAGAAGGAGCGTCGAATTCTGACACACAAATGACCCGGGTTCCACCTCCTACTAAGAAGAAAGCTCCTTCCCGGAATTTCCAAGGCCCCGGGTCTTCTGATACGAGTAAAGACACTTTCGATCAGTTGATGGACACTCTCCTCACTATGAAGACTTCAGAGAGCCAGATCTTGGAGCGCATGGCTGCAGAGCACCAGGTAAGGACACTTTGTATCTCATATTGCATACCTAGTCCCCAAGTTCCAAGTATGACTTGCAAAAGTGATGCTTGGTACTTTACGCCACATTCAGCTTTCCCTACAATCCAACTAATACTTGCATTCCTTGCTACTTACAGGCACAGATAACCCGGTCTGATGAAACTTTACTGAGGACCGAACAACTTCTTCTTGCCGAGATGAAACGAAGGGAAATCCTTGAGGATGACATGAAAATCTTGAAGAAAGATGTTTCCAAATACAAGAAGAAGTGCAATGCCGCTCAGACCGAACTGAAGAAACTATCGGACCAGGTCTCCGATACGTATCAGATCTTGCTCAGTAAGTTTTCTGCTGTCGATTGGCTTCATGTCTTTGCTTTATTATAACAGACTCGGGATTACTGATACGCTCTTTCTTTTGTTACGACTGCAGGTGCCAACCTTGCGGCCCCAGAGGAAAATGCCATTGTCAAGGCTAGAACCCTCAAGACTGTGCTCCGGACTTTCTTTGCCGGCACAAAATTTATATTGGATGCTGTGAAGTGGCCTACGGAAGTATATCCGGGTGAAGAGAATCTCGTTCAAGCCTGTTCCACTGTGCCTGGGTGGATTGAAATCTGGAAACGCTCATCATGCCGAATTGGAATGACCCGGGCTTTTACTCTGTCCAAGGCTTTCTTTCCAAAGCTTGACCCGGCAAAGGTAACATCCGGGTTTCCCGAATTCAAGGCTGACGGTTCCAAATTTACACCCAAGGATTTCAAAGCCATACAAGCCGCAGTGCGCCCCTCAGCTACCGCTTTGGCCGATAGCTTGGATCTAAATACGATTATGAGTGCATACGACGATGATGGCAAAGTTATTACGGATGGCAAAGTCATCCACTTCCTCCGTGAGAATCGGGACGTATTCGCCTGGTCCAATGAAGATCTACCAGGAGTCCCGAGGGAGTTGGTTGAGCACTCATTACATGTGCGTCCTGACGCCAAGCCAGTGAAGCAGGCTATGCGCCGTTTCGGAGATGAGAGAAGGAAGGCCATTGGTGACCAGATCACCAAGTTACTGATAAGCAATTTCATCATGGAGGTGCTGCATCCGGATTGGCTAGCCAACCCGGTCATGGTCGAGAAGAAGAAGGAGGATCCCAAGGCTGCCACTGCATGGCGCATGTGCGTCGACTACACTGACTTGAACAAGGCATGCCCCAAGGATCCTTTCCCGCTACCTCGCATCGATCAGGTGATCGATTCCACTGCTGGTTGTGAACTGTTGTCTTTCATAGATGCCTACTCTGGTTTTCACCAGATTGCACTCAACCCTGCTGATCAAATAAAGACTGCTTTCATTACCCCGTACGGGGCTTATTGCTATCGTGTCATGTGTTTTGGCTTGAGGAATGCGGGTGCAACCTATCAGAGATGCATGCAGAAATGCTTGCACGACCAGCTCGGCAAGAATGTGCAGGTGTACGTAGATGACATTGTCATCAAAACGAATAAAACACATACTCTGCTTGCCGACCTGGAGGAAACCTTTGCTAACCTACGCAAGTACAAAATGAAACTGAATCCGAGTAAGTGCACCTTTGGTGTACCGGCTGGGAAGCTACTCGGTTTTCTAGTTTCTAGTCGGGGCATTGAAGCCAATCCTTCTAAGATAAAAGCTATTGAGAGCATGTCTTTGCCGAGATCACTGAAAGATGTGCAGAAGTTCACAGGTTGCTTGGCATCTCTGAGTCGTTTTCTGGGCCGAATGGGCGCGAAGGCACTGCCTCTGTACCAATTGATGAAGAAAAGTGACAAGTTTGTCTGGACTCCGCAAGCGGATGTGGCATTCAATGAGCTGAAAGCAATGCTGGCTAGTGCTCCCATCTTGGCTAGTCCGCTACCCAAGGAGCCAATGCTGCTGTACATTGCTGCGACTAACCGAGTAGTCAGTGTGGTGATTGTGGTGGAACGAGAAGAAGAAGGCAAGAGTGTGCAGCGCCCAGTATACTATCTCAGTGAAGTGCTGTCCAGTTCCAAGCAAAACTATCCGCACTACCAGAAGATGACCTATGGTGTGTACCTAGGCGCCAGGAAGCTGAAACATTATTTCCAGGAGCATCCTATCACGGTTGTGAGCTCTGCTCCCATCATGGGTAACAAGGAGGCGAGTGGCAGAGTAGCCAAGTGGGCGATTGAGCTAGCTGCGTATGCTCCCGCGTATGCGAGAAGAGAAGCCATCAAGTCTCAGATCCTGGCGGAATTTCTTGTGGACTGGGCCGAGGTGCAGTATGAACCTCCTGCTCCAGTTTCCAATTACTGGAAGATGCACTTTGGTGGCTCGAAGGTGAAGGAAGGCCTTGGTGCTGGCGTGGTGCTGACATCACCCAAGCGAGATCAACTCAAGTATGTGCTGCAGATTCACTTCAAGGCATCCAACAATGTAGCAGAGTACGAGGCAGTGGTGCATGGTTTGCGAGTAGCAAAGAAGGTTGGCGTGCAGCGCATTATATGCTATGGTGATTCAGATCTGGTGGTGCAGCAAGTCTCGGGTACATGGGATGCTCTAGATGCCAACATGGCATCATATCGCTTCCTGGTGCAGTCTATGACTGGGTTCTTCGAAGGTTGTGAGTTCCAGCACATTCACCGGGCAGAGAACGAAGCAGCAGATGAGTTATCCAAGTTGGGATCTTCTCGGCAATCCATCCCGGCGGGAATCGCCTTGGAGCATTTGAGGAAGCCATCCATCAAGCCTTCTCCCAACTCGGAATCCATATTTGTTCCTTCTCTGCCAAGTGAGGAATCTGATCCCATGGAGATTGACTGGGAGAATGCTTCAGGAAACCCGGGGACTGCCGTCCTCTACTCGGGGACTGCCACTCCCTGCTCGGGGACTGCCACTCCCTACTCGGGGACTGCCACTCCTTACTCGGGGACTGCCATTCCTTACCCGGGGACTGCCACTCCTTACTCGGGGACTGCTGTCCTTAACCCGGGGACTGTCGCATTCATTGAGGAAGACCTTGCTAATCGGTCTGGGCTTCAGAGAAGTGCTCCCATCCCTAAAGAGCAACCAGAGGCACCCGTCCCAATGGAAGTGGACGAACCAGTGTTTCCCACACTGGAGACACCGAGTTGGGCCATGCCCATATTATCCTTTCTAAGGGACGGCACTCTACCAGAAGATGAGGTGGCCGCAAGACAGATTCAGAGAAGATCCAAGGGCTACACTATAGTCCGAGATGTGCTGCACAAGAGAAGTGCCACTGGCGTGCTGCAACGTTGTGTGGATCCAGCAGAAGGAGAGGAGATCCTGGTAGAGATACACCAAGGAGAATGCGGGCACCACGCCTCTTCTCGGGCACTAGTCCAGAAAGCTTTTCGGCATGGCTTCTACTGGCTCACAGCACTGCAGCAAGCCGAGGATATCGTGAGGAAATGCACTGGCTGCCAGATGTTTGCAAGTAAGATTCACATGCCTGCCTCCGAGTTGAAAACAATTCCTATCACCTGGCCATTTGTTGTTTGGTGTTTGGACATGGTTGGGCCTTTCCAGCCGGCTAGAGGCAACATGACTCACATCTTGGTCATGGTGGACAAGTTCACCAAGTGGATTGAAGTGAAACCTATTCGGAGGTGTGACGGAGCCACAACTGTGAAATTCGTGAAGGATGTGATCCTGAGATATGGCTACCCGCACAGTATCATCACCGACAACGGCACAAACTTTGCTGAGGGAGCAATGGTGCGGTTCTGCAGAGATAAGCATATCCGACTAGACGTTGCGTCAGTCGCGCATCCCGCTTCCAATGGGCAAGTTGAAAGAGCAAATGGCATGGTACTGGCAGGCATAAAGCCAAGGCTGATGGAGCCACTGCTGAAAACACCTGGGTGTTGGTTAGACGAGTTGCCAGCGGTGTTGTGGAGTCTAAGGACTACCCCTAACCGGTCAACCGGCTACACGCCATTCTTCTTGGTATACGGGGCTGAGGCCGTGTTGCCAATAGACTTAGAGCATGACTCCCCCCGGGTAACCCTCTACACTGAGGTGGAGGCGAGAGAAGCTCGAGAAGACGACGTTGACCTGCTTGAAGAAGCAAGAGAGCTGACTCTGTCACGTTCGGCTATCTACCAGCAAAACCTGCGGCGTTATCATAGCCGAAAGGTGAACCCAAGGGTTTTCCGAGAAGGAGACATGGTCCTTAGGCTTGTGCAGCGCACAGCCGGGATGCACAAGTTGTCTCCTCCATGGGAAGGGCCTTTCATTGTGAGCAAAGCGCTGCACAACGATGCTTACTATCTTGTAGATGTGCGCCCACCACAGGCGAACAGGGCATATAAGTCCGGAGAGGAAACCAAGCGCCCTTGGAATGTAGCTCTACTCCGTCGTTTTCATTCGTAAGCAAAAATGTGTATGTACCCTCTTATCCGAGTTGAAATTCTACTCTGCAATCTGAAATTGTTCTCGGGGACTGCCCTCGTCCAAAATTGCTCTAAGTGTTTTTTACTCGGCCTTATCTGTTTGTCTATTCGGTTGCTCCACTTCAAAATTTATAAGCGTATTGAGTACTGTGTCTAAACCTATATGCCAACTCTTCGACTCTGCTGCTGTCCGAAACCCGGCTTCATGGCAAGCAAGAGAACAAGCAAAAGGTCAATGAGCACAAGAAAATCGCTAAGGAAGAAAAAGTGCAGGAACCGAGTAGAGAGTTTGTTACTTTTGTTCTTTGTCTTATCTTTTCGGCTAAGTGGTGGGCTACGTTACTATGTTTGTTTCTAAGCGGCTAAGTATTTGCAGCTCTGCTCTTTGATTCTTGTGACTCCAATACCAAAAAAGCAACAAGTTGCGGGTAGAGCAGAGATGAAAAGAGAGGGTGAATAAGAAACGCAACTCGGGGACTCGCATGGAAACACAACCCGGCATTGAGCCAGGGCTGCTCAAAATGATTAAATTAAGGATAACAAGTGGAAATAAAATTGAGTAGCAAAAGAAAATGTAAATGAGTCTGATACATCTGCACCCGGCATCCCGGGGATCTGATAAATGTTTGAGTAAAAAAGCTTGCAGGATAAGATCATGTTGAAGAGGCGGTGTTGTCGGTGCTGGCCTGGGCTGCTTCATTTTCGGTGGCAGTCTTGTTCGCCTCCACCTCCGAGCTGGCAGCAGCTGCCTTCGCGGCTTCCTCCTCGGCGCTTGTGTTGGTCGCATCCGCTTCCGGGTGGACGGTGGCGGATTGCTCCATCTCGACATCGTGCTCGGTGGCTACCGGGTCTGAGGTGGCCGTGGCCACCGAGACAGGCCCTGTGGCCAGGGAAGAATCAGAAGCCTGGCCTTGGGGGCGTACCGTGTTGTCGAGAGCGGCTCCTGATGAAGTGCCGAACTCGAGGGCGGCTGTGTCGATCTCCTCGATCTCTTCATCGCTACTCGCGACGACCGTGGCCTTCCCTTTCTCGGTCTTGCTCCTGGGTGAATCGAAGAAGCCCGATTCCAGCTCGGAGTCTGTCTCTTCATCTGCGTCCTCGTCCTCCTCCACCTCGGTGTCGGGTTCGGTGGGGTCGTCGATGAAGGTGGCCGTGTCAGCGTACTCCGCAACCTCATGCGCAATTAGCTTGCGCGTGGTCACACAGCTGGGGTCCGTCTCCCACCTGGAGTTGTCGCGCTTCCCGCGGATGATCTCCATGTTAAGGTTCTCATACCAGGAGGCGACGCAGAGTAGCATCAAGTCAGCACCCGCCCGAGCTCCCGAGGCGCGCCACTTCTTCAATTCGGTCTTCACATTGCGCAGCTTCAGAGCAAGGCCACCAATGGTTGTCGGCGCGGGATCTTCAGGCCAGAATAGCTTGTGGAGCTCGAAGCCGACGTGCACCAAGTCGGTGCCCACGCCGGCTAGGCGTTCGAAATGCCCTCGCATCACCAGCAGGCTATCCTCGATCTCGGCTCTGGTGTCCGCGGCCTCGCCCTTCTCAATGCGAGCTGCTCGGGCCTTGGCCAAAGCTGGCGCGCAAGCGGACACGAGGTCAGGGAAGATTTCTGCACAAAAGCAAGTGAGAAGTTCAGGCACAGGATCCGAGAAGAGGCAGAACCGAGAAGAAGAGATGCAGAAAGGAGGAAACTTACTGTGAAGCTCGTGGCGCAGCTGCTGCAACTGGATTTTCCATTCCTCCTCATTGGAAACATGCCTCTCCTCGAGCAAGCGAAGTCCATCCAATTGAGTGAAGTACCCAGCATTGGCTTTCGTCAGCACTTCGCACTCTTGCTCAAGGGCCTTTATCTTAGCATTGAAGGTTGTCTCAGCCTTGGCCTTCTCGGCGATCACTCTGTCCCTCTCCTCGCCAAGCTTGACAGCATCCTGGAGTGCCTTCTGCAGCTGGAGTTGCAGTTTCTCCATCTCGGTAGCGTGCTCGCTCTGCAGAGCAGCAGATTGGCTTGCCAGTTGCACCTGCACCTCAGCCGGTTTGAGACAGTCTTGGTGCTCTTCAACAAACAATTTATGATCTTCTGAAAAGAGCAAAGCACGGTTAGCAGAGAAGAGAAAGGAAGAAACAGGCACAAAGGCAAACCGAGTAGACAGTGGCTTACCTTCAAGCTTCTTGATGGTGGCCTCACCATTCGCAACAAAAGCACGGCAGTTCTCGTGCTCGGCAACCAGGGCCTTCAGTTTCCCTGCAGAGTAGAAAGGGTTAGCGCAAGAAAGCAGAAGCGGGCGTAAACAAAAAACGCAAGAACCGCGCGGCTAAAAGCGTACCTTCCACTTCAGACAGCTTCAGAGTGCCATCCTTCGCATTCTTACCGGCTGCCTCCGCAGCTGCTTTCTCTTTTTCCAGTGCAGCAATTCGCCTCCTGGCGATAGCATGGTTCCAGAGAAGCTGGCGATGCAGATTGGTCCGCTTCAGAACGCTATCCTGAGAAGCGAAAGGAAAACAAGTTAGGCAAAGAAGTGAAGATTCAACCCGAGAAGGCGGCTACTCGGGAGAGCATCCGCCTACTCGGCCAGAATCTCGGGGACTGGGTGATGGTAAAGGAAAATGAAGACGGATAGGAGAGAAGAAAAATGCTACTCGGAAAGGACAAGTTAAGACTTACCGCGTAAGACTGCTCGAGATCTTCTGCATTCTTGCGGTGCACGAACATCTTGGCAGCAAGAGTAGCGGTGTTGGAGGAGACGGTCATGGGTTTGTAGCCCAAGTCCACCTTGTTCCAGTCGACCCGCATATGATCGATGTCGCCCAGGCCAAGGCCATGCCATTTGTCTGTGCCGAGAAGCTTGCTATCCCACTTGGCATCGATGAAACCAACCAAGTCGAGTACCTGCTCGAGGCTCTCGGACGATATCGCCTGAGTCTGGGGCCCGCGGGAAGAGATGGAGGCGGACCCGTCTTGATTGGGAGCTGGAGGCCTAGAGTTTACCGCCAAGGCTTTCCTTCCTCTTGTGAGAGCAAGCTTTCGGTCCTCGACGGAGAGGCCGATCTGGTGCTGTTGGCTGACCTTCACCATGTAATCCGGGTAAAGGGGCTGATCAGCCACGGTAGCAGCGGCAGGAACCGCACTGGGATTGTGGATAGCCACCTGACGGGACGGGCCAGATGATGTGGGCGGTGGCATCAACTCGGTAGCTCGCTTCAGAGCCTTTTCTTTCTGAGCAGTTGGCTTCTCGATCTTCTGTGTCTCGGTTTCCTTCTTCTCGGTTTTCCCTTCCTCGGCTGCCTTCTTCTCGACTGCCTCCTTCAGAGCATCTAGGGCTTGTTTCCTGGTTACTCGCCCGGCAGGAGGGCTGGCTGCGTCCTTGGTCTGTGGCACCAAGGAGGAATCTGGCGGTGCACTGCCTTGATCAATGGGTGGCGCCACGGATCCGTCACCTTGTGCAGCATCTGGTTGGGCGCTACTCTGTGCAGCGCCTGGTTGCGCTCTGCTCAGAGGATACTCCTCAGTCATGACTGTATCCTCTACCCGCTGCTCGGCAGCGGGATCCTCTTGTCCGGCAGCGCCTGTGGCTGGCTGCTCAGGTTCAACTTCTTGGCGCTCGACGGCGGCGTCATCATCACGCATCTCCTCGTCTTCCTCTTGATGCTCCTCGGCGGTGCTAGCCGGAGGAGAAGGGGGCCTGTCCTGGTGAGCGGCGTCCTGCGCATCTGGATCGGCGCGGGACTGTTGCTCAGGCCCCGTTTGCGTGTGGGTGGTGTCGGCCTCGTCGCCCTCAAGGTCGACAACCTTGTCGACGTCAATGGCAGCTGGTTTCTTGGCCTAGTCAGGCGCAAAAGCAGCGTTCGCATCCAAGGGAGCTCTGGTGAGAAAGGAAAAATCAGAAATTAGAGGGAAGCAGAGGAAGAATGAGAGAAACAACAAAGTACGAAATCGGGAGTTAGCCGAGAAGAAAGCTTACGCTTTGGTGGAGGGGATCGTTCGTCTCGTTCTCTTCACGACCGCCTTCTTGGTCGTCTTCTCGGCGGGTTTCTTCTTCTTGGCGGGGGGCTCTAGGGCGCCGCTGCCGGTCCGCTTGCGGGTAGCTGGTGCCGCAACTGAAAGAGGATTGACCTCAAGGGCTCTCTCCTCCTTGTCCTCGTCATCATCCTCAGCATTTGCAGCATCTGTGAAATAGGGAGGAAAGAAAAACACTTCAGAAACAGCAGGCAAAGAGCTTGTGCTTTTCGCAGAGGGAGAGCGCAAATTCAGTTACCTTCGAACTCGTCATCAGACCAGTCGCGAAGAGATGTTTCGGCAGGCTGCTTCTCTGTTGTAGGGGAGTGAGGAAGGTTGATCTGATCTGCAGTCTCAAAAGAGGCCTTGTCGTCCTCCTCTCGGTCAGCAAACCAATTGCCTTCAAAGCGCTCACAGCTCTCCATAAGCTGGCGATTGAGGACCTGAAGAGTGGAGAAGTGTCACAAGTTAGCCGAGTAGCAGGAAGGTATCCTACTCGGATAGGCGTGCAAACACAAAGCACACTAAGCCTAAGCAACGTGCAAACACAAAGCACACTAAGCCTAAGCAATTTTACCGAATGTCCTACTCGGAAAGGCGTGCAGGCATCAAGCTTATTAAACCTAAGAATTATTTCCGAGTAGGTTACCCGACAAGGCGTGCAGGCACAAAGCACACTAAGCCTATACAATTCTACTGAGTACTCTACTCGGTACAGAATGCAATTGCTAGTTGCAGCCAAGAGAGAAGATTTCCTAATCGGATGGCAAATATCGAAAGCAGAATAAGGAGAACGTACCCGGGGAATCGGTTTCGTGCGACTGAATGGGATGAACCCATACTGCCAGTGGTCACCAAGGCTTGTTGTCAGGATGGCCCTGGCGTGCACGGGAACATCCGCGTTGTCGAGCTCGATGGTGGTCGTCCTGGTGCAGTCGCGGGGGCCTCCCATATAGCACATCAGATGGCTGCGCTCCTGCAGAGGCAGCACGCGATTCTTGATCCAGCAAGCCACAGGATCATCACTCTTGAGGCCCTCGTCGATTAGAACACCGAGCCGCTCATCTATCTCCATCGAGTTGAGGTCATTGGAGGGCTTCGCCTTCCAATTCTTCCCGGATGGAGCGCGATTACTCCAAGCGGGAAGATTAATTCTGTCGGTTACCTGGCCTCCTTCCGTGGCGGGGATGTTCTTGACGTAGAGGAAGGTCTTCTGCCACATCCGGACGGATTCCAAACCCTTGATGCGAGGGTGATTGGTCCCCGACCGCTGCACCATCATGGCGCAGCCAGTATCGGTTGCGCGGCTGCTGGCGGCCGCGCCATCCTTCTTCCCGGTGGTTTGCTGGCGGAGATGGAAATACTTCAGCCAGGTATCCGTCGTGGGATGGATACCGAGAAAGGCCTCGCACCCCACGGCGTGGTAAGCGAGGAAGACGACGGCGTTTGGTGGCAAGTGATGCATTTGGATGCCGAAGTGGTCCAGGAAGCGGCGGAGAAAGTCGGAGGCCGGTAGGCCAAATCCGCGCTCGAAATGCGACAGGAAGACAACATGCTCGCCCTCCCGCGGGGTTGGCACGATCTCGCCCTCAGACGGCCGGCACTGAACACCAGGAGGAACCCTCCGGGTGTTCACGAGCCAGGCGCAGTCCTCGGCGGTGACGTGCGAACCAGCCCAGCCGGCGCGAGACATGGCCACGAGCAGGAAAGATGGGAAGAGTCAGAAGGTGGTGAGTGGATGGGGTGAGTCCGCGGCGGCGCGAAAGGTTGCGCGGCGGCGGAGAGCTCGGCGGCGGAGAAGAACAGAGAGACGAAAGGGGAAAAGTGCGAAGGGAGGAGAAGAGGAAGTTACCGGCGGAGGTATTTATACCCTCTCCGCAGATTACCGTTACCATCGGGGTAGTGGGATCGATCGTGGCCAGGATCTTCGTGTGGTGGGGTTTGTGGCCGGTTAGAAACGCATGCACGCGCGAGGCGCGCGCGTAACGGCCGCAGCAGATCCCACTACCAGATCGTGGCCAATTACTGCGCTTGATGGGACATAACGAGCCGGTGGGCCCGCCCCGTGAAAACTGGGCGCGTGGCACGTCGTGTCGTGGGCAGCGAAACGACTGGGTCACGGATGCTTGACACGCGTCCAGTTGCGGCACAGAAGGCTGGATTGTGCTCTGCGCTGCAGAGACGCCAGAGGAGAAATTCTCTAAGTCTTTTTACTCGGTTATAGAGTAGAAAGCTGGTGCTACTCGGAAGACGGGAAACTCAAGGTACTTTCTAGAGTACTACTCGGAGGTCTTTTACTCGGCATCTTGAGGTTCAAGGGCTATGTTGCAAAAATTGGTTTTAAGCTGGTAGAGCCTAGTGAACGAGTTCGCAAGACTCAACCAGCTTCGGGGACTGCTGTCGGGGGGTTACCCCCGAGTAGGGTAAAGGCAAGTGGTAAATGCAACTAACAGAAGAGAGGTTTGGTCGAGTAGCCGCCTACCCGGTACTCGCTACCCGGTTGACAGCTACTCGGTCTCAGCTCAAGATGACCAGAAAGAGGTATCAAGAAAGTTCTGTCCATTCGAGTAGAAGAGTTGCCCCGAGTAAAATTGGCGGGAACCTACTCGGGCCAGAAAGTCAAAGGAGCCGTTCTGACACAGGATCCCGCGTATCCTGGGTCCGTACTTGGCAGTATTCGAACTACTGTTCATCTGGGACCGGACTGACTGACAGTGACAGCATGGAAGCAGGTCGTCGCAGGATAAGGGGGCCCTACTCTGTGTTTGGCACAGTGATACCAGTCTGTCCCCTTGTTTTGCCCAACGACTTTCCAGATGCAGCCAAGATTAGGAACCAAAGCTGTCAGCGGGAACCCGGAAGAAGGACGATGTGCACACTATGTCGACACTTGTCCATGTTTGGACGTATCCGGCTGGGCACCGTGTATATAAGGTGCCCCGCCGCCTCCTGCGTGAGGGATCCGATCGATAGGAACACTTGGTGACCTAATTCTTGACCTAGTTCATCACCTAGAGAGGAGAGTGGCTACTCTGTAGCAAGAACATTGTACTGTGGCTACTTGGTGAGACACCAGAATACATAGAGAAAGGCAGGAGTAGGGGTTTTACCTCCTCACGAGGGCCCTGAACCTGGGTAGATCGTGTTGTTTGCCGTGTTTGATCGTCACCTCACGCGTCTACTCGTCGCGTGATCCCTCCCCGAGCACCTCCAGCGTCCTTCGTCCCCACATCTTTAGCCATCCCATGGCATCTGCCGTGACACCACCACGACACCCCTTGAAGGAATCGCGCCCCGAGATTCCTACTGAGAAGAGAAAAGGTTCGGATACTTCTTGCGAAGATCCTCTTCGGTCTCCCACGTTGCCTCTTTATCGGAATGATGAGACCACTGCACTTTCAAGAACTTGGTGCTCTTGTTGCGAGTCTTACGCTCGGTCTCATCGAGAATACGAATAGGGTGCTCCTCATAAGATAGATCTTCTTGCAGTTCGATGGAATCATGATCAACTGCACGTTCTGGATCTTTGAAGCACCTCTTGAGCTGTGACACGTGAAACACATCGTGCACCTTGGATAGCTTTTCTGGAAGTTCAAGACGATAGGCATTTTCTGCACGCCTTGAGAGAATGTTGAAAGGACCAATGTATCTTGGTGCAAGCTTTCCTTTGACACCAAAACGATGAGTGCCTCTGAGGGGAGTTACACGGAGATATGCTTTGTCACCAGGTGCATAGACCATATCCCTGTGCTTGCTGTCATAGTAGCTTTTCTGACGAGACTGAGCAATCTTGAGATTGTCACGAATGATGCGAACTTTCTCTTCGGCTTCCTTAACAATGTCAGGGCCTAAGAGTGAACGTTCACCAGCTCCAGACCAATTGATTGGACTCCTGCATCTGCGGCCATAAAGAGCCTCAAATGGTGCCATGCCTAGGCTTGCCTGGAAGCTGTTGTTGTAGGAGAATTCAGCATATGGGAGACATTCCTCCCCTTTCATGCCAAAGGAGAGACCACATGCTCTGAGCATATCCTCGAGAATCTGATTGACTCTTTCGACTTGCCCTTGAGACTGAGGGTGATAAGCTGTGCTGAACAGAAGTTTGGTGCCCAAAGCTTCTTGAAAGCTTTTCCAGAAATGAGAAGTGAATATGCTTCCACGGTCTGAGCTTATTTCCAATGGAACACCATGAAGAGGAACAATCTTTGTTGTGTAGAGCTCTGCTAACTGGCTAGCTGAGATTGTTTCTTTGACAGGAAATAAGTGAGCTACTTTAGTGAGACGATCAATGACAACGAAGATTGCATCGTTGCCCCTCTTGGACTTTGGAAAACCAGTGACGAAGTCCATTTCAATCATGTCCCACTTCCACTCAGGGATTTTCAGAGGTTGGAGAAGACCGGCTGTTTTTTGATGAACTGCCTTAACACGTTGACAAACGTCGCATTCAGAAACGTATTGAGAAATTTCACGTTTCATGCCAGGCCACCAATACAGTGTCTTGAGATCCTGGTACATCTTTGTACTTCCAGGGTGTATGGAGAGAGGAGTTTCATGAGCCTACTTGAGAATGACATCTTTGAGACTTTGAACTTGAGGAACTGCAATGCGTCCCTCGAAGAACACAGTTCCCTTGTCATCAACTGAGAAGGACTTAAATTTCTCCTTGCCTTCTTTGATGTGTTCTACCATCTTCTTGATTTCAGCATCACGAAGTTGTTCAGAATGAATCTTGTCCTCGAGAGTTGGACTTGCTGTCAAGTTTGCAAAATAGCCTTGAGGAACAAGACCAAGGTTCAGCTTCTTGAATTCTTCATGAAGAGGAGGTTGGCTTTCCATGATCATGAGATTATTGCAATACGACTTGTGACTGAGAGCATCGGCCATAACATTAGCCTTGCCTAGAGTGTAAGAAATGGTAAGATCAAAGTCTTTAATCTTTTCAATCCATCTCCTTTGCCTGAGGTTTAGATCTGGTTGAGTGAAGATGTATTTCAGACTCTTATGATCGGAAAAGATTTCAGTGCGATTACCCAACAAGTATTGTCTCCATTTCTTGAGGGCAAACACAACTGCTGCAAGTTCAAGGTCATGAGTGGGATAATTGAGCTCATGTGCGTTCAACTGACGTGAAGCATAAGCCACAACTTGACGTTCTTGCATAAGAACTGCACCTAGACCTTGGAGAGAAGCGTCACAGAATATTTGGAAAGGTTTGGAAGGATCTGGGCCAACCAGAACCGGTGTAGAAGTGAGTCTAGTCTTCAGGAGATTGAAGCTTTCATCACATTGTGGAGACCAAACAAACTTCTTGTCCTTCTTTGTGAGATCAGTGAGAGGTTTAGCAATCTTGGAGAAGTTTTGGACGAAACGACGGCAATAGCTAGCCAAGCCAAGGAAGCTTCTCACTTGCTTCACCGTCTTTGGAGGTTTCCAATCAACAATTGCTTTAACCTTTTCTGGATCAATGGCTATGCCCTTGGCTGAGATGAGATGACCAAGGTAAGAAACTTCTGGAATCCAGAACTCACATTTGGAGAATTTGGCATATAGACGATGCTCGCGAAGTTTCATAAGAGTGAGACGGAGATGTTCTTCATGCTCTTCCTCGAATTTTGAGTAGACAAGAATGTCATCAAGATATACCACAACGAACTTGTCGAGGTATTCATGGAAGACATAATTCATGAGTCGAGAGAATGTCGCCGGTGCATTGGTGAGACCAAAGGACATGACGGTGAATTCATATAGACCGTAGCGAGTGGTGAAGGCTGTCTTTGGAATATCCTCTTTTCTGATCTTTATTTGATGGCAACCCATTCTCAAGTCCAACTTGGAGAATATTGAGGCTCCAGCAAGTTGATCAAAAAGATCATCGATACGAGGAATTGGATACTTGTTTTTGATGGTTTTCTCGTTAAGAGGACGATAGTCAACAACGAGTCTCTTTGTGTGATCCTTCTTCGCAACGAACAGAGTTGGGCAACCCCAAGCCGAGGAACTAGGTTGAATGTAACCTTTTTCCATGTACATATCAATTTGTTCCTTCAACAACTTCAGCTCGGGAGTTCCTATCTTGTAGGGATGCTTAGAGATTGGAGCAGTACCTGGCTCAAGCTCGATCACGACTCAACAGCTCTGTCCGGAGGCATCCCTGGCAACTCTTCTGGAAAGACGTCAGGGAATTCGCAAACCACCGGAACATTTTCAAGTGAAGGAACAGGTTTTGCATCGAGGTTGCATAGCTGAAAGGAACTTGATTCATTTGGAGAATAGACTATCTGGCCAGAAGGGTGGAACAGAGTTATTGACTTTTGAGCATAGTCAATCCGAGCTTTATTGGCCTTCAGCCAATCCATACCTAGAATGACATCAATGTCAGAATTGCCAAGCAGTATGAGAGAAGCAAGGAATATGTGGCCTCCAATTAGAATTTGATTTCTGTGACTGATCTTGGACGTTTGCATAGTTGCTCCAGGGGAGTTTACCACTAGCGGGGAACCCAAACCAACAAAAGGGAGTTTAATTGCTGTCGCAAAGATCTTTGACACGAAAGAATGTGATGCTCCGGTATCAAACAACACTTTAGCTAGAATAGAGTTTACGGAAAATGTACCGAGAACGACGTCAGGAGCTTCCTCAGCTTTGTCGATCTTGACATGATTCACCCTTGCGGTCCTCCCGACAGGCCTGTTGTTGGAGTTGAAGGCCTTAGGCGGGGGAGCGCGCACCATTGCCTGGTTTGTGTTGGGACGAGGTGGTGGTGGAGGTAGCTGCCTCTGCGTGCACTTGTCAGCGTAGTGCCCCGTCTGCTTGCACTTGTAGCAAGTGACGACACGAGGAGGCACTGGCCTTGGCTGCCCCATCGAAGCCCTCTGATCATGCATCTGAGCAGGGTTGGGTGGGCGGGGAGCGAAGCCTGGAGAAGCTTGGGCATATGGAGCCCGAGTGACAGCACCATTTGGCACCCAGATGCGGCGCTTCTGCGGAGGGGTGGTCATGTTGGAGGAGGAACCACCCTCACGCGAGTGCTTGCGAGACTCCTCGAACGCCTTGCGCCCATTTTCTTCATTGAGCGCGGTGTTAACGAGCTCCTCGAAGTTGTTGGCCTTGATATTGGTGAGTGCATACTTGAGTTCCGGGTTAAAACCTCTACGGAACCTTGCCATCTTCTTAGCCTCAGTGGACACCTCATCACCAGCGTAACGAGCGAGGCGATTGAACTCACTCTGATAGCCAATGACATCCAGCTTGCCCTGCTTGAGAGAGCAAAACTCTTCACGCATCCTTTCCATGAGACCATCTGGAATGTGGTGCTTCAGGAAGGCTTCCTTGAAACAAACCCACGTTATTGGAAAGCCAGCTCTCATGGCCTGGTATTTTTCCCACCAAGTAGCTGCCTGGCCCTTCAGCAGATAGGAGGCATACTTGACCTTGTCTTCCTCAGCAACGTGAGCAATCTCCAGAGCCTTAGCTATCTCACGGATCCAGTCATCAGCGTCCATAGGCTCGCGTGTGGCCACGAAAGCTCTCGGACCCAGACTGAGGAACTCCTTGATGCTGACTCGTGGAGCCGTCTGGTTGTTGTGCTGATTAGTCTGAAACTGGGCCATCCGTGCCATGACTTGGGTCATCTGAGTCAACAGCTCCGTAATTGGCGGTGGCTCAGGCGGGTTGTTCCTTGTTGGCGGCATCCTGAATGGAAATGCATTTTAGCACAATAATAGAAAATGATAGACTTGGAAACCGAAAGAGAGATTATTCCGACGCATGATTAGATAACCAACAGGTACATCAACACATGTTCAAATACATCGGAATATCCAACAAACCATAAATGGTTCAAATGCCAAAGCATAACTAAACATAGCTAAGACTGGATACATCGGTACTCCCATGCTCATCACGCAGGACGGCGACTAGGAGTACGGCGAGAGGTACGGTGAGGAGCACGCCCACGAAAGTAGGTAGAACGACGATCCACATAGATCTGACGTGGTCTGAGAGCGACTCTAGGTGTGGTGAAGTACATAGCGTCGACTCCCTGTGCTCCAAAGCGTGGAATCCCAGTGTAACCAGTACCAAGGTTGAGGAGTGGACCTCTGATGGGCTCGTAATCTCCAGCATCTGGCAGACAACGACCAACTGGCTGATCGAAATGTGCAAAGCGCTCGTCTCCAACAAAGTCTGTGGTGTAAGTCGCCAGACGAGTCAAAGCAAGGTAGAGCTGCTCTCTGACTGAAGCCAACTCCTGAGATAGTGTGCTGGCAACTGCGTCACTGTGCCTCACAAACTGAGCGGTGGTGTGCAGCCTGGAGTTATCATGCTCGTAGACATCCAAGTTGTCGTAGAGAGTGAAGTGATCTCCCTCCGAAGTGATGTAACCACGGGGGATGTGGTGATAGATAGAATCGTCAAATCCCCAGTAGTTAGCACGAAGGACGGTGAGACTCACATAAGCTGCCTGCTGCACAGCCATATCCACTGTGGAACCTACTGCCTCGTAGCGGTGGACTACGCTCATGCCATCATCTGACAGAATGTAGACGATAGCCTGGTAGTAGGTCTGGTAAAACTCTCGCTGCTGCTCGTAGACCTGGTACTCTGGTGCCCAACGGAACCCCAGAAAAGTGACCATGTCTTTCAGCATCTCCGGATAACCGGCAGTGCTCTCGCAACGAGTCATACGAACCACCTGCGGGTAGAACCTGATATCCATCTGCAGATGATCGGGGAAGTTTTGATTAGACGCCGGTAGAAGAACTGAAGTGGCAAGCAACAACAAGGTTTCAACGGACGAAAAGGATGTTGAGAAGAACAGGATATCGAAGCAACATTGGGGAAACACGAGACCAAACATTCCTGAGGTACTATGGAAAACCCATCCGGGCTTCTAAAGGATCAATATCTACTGCTTAAGGAATAGAGGATCTGCTTCCGGGGCTTACACGCCTCCGTTCTCAATCGTGAGTAGGCAACATGATAAATCATGTCACAACCACCTCCATTCCTATGGTCTAGTAGATATAACTATCCTAGAGAAACCAGGATACGTGAAATCCTAACTTGAAAGTTGAGATGAGATGATAAAAACAACGTTGCACTTCCTTACCAGAAAAAGGGAGGGTGGGTGGGGAAAGAAATAAAAGAACATAATTCCTACTCTCACGTTTCATTTTTCCTATATAGCTACAAAATATTTTCTAGACTCAACAGCGACCAGTAAAAGGGATCCTACAGGCAAACAGGTTCTGATACCATTTGTCGCACCCGGACTTCTAGAGGATACTCACAGTCCGCTAAAAAGTAGAATAAATGGCTTACGGGGCATACCGGCACCCGCATCTCAATATGAGCAGGCCAACACGTAAACGTGTGACAACCATTCTCTATTATCCATCGTCTGGGTAAACCATCCCATAGAAATCCGACTACTTCCATTGACGTACTTCATAACATACACACATGGTACGTCAACGGCATTTGAACAAGTGATATCACAACATATCTCTAAGACACAAAAGATTGAAATAAGTTGCAAATAGCTATCACTAGAGCAGAGATAGCAAATACAATCATCCAGAGGACACATGTCCCAACAAGTCATCATTACATCACAGCGGAAGCATCCAAAATGTCTGAGTACAGACAAGATCCAAATAGGCCTAAGAGGCCGGAAACGAAAAGACGGAGCCCATCCACGAAGTCTCGGATCCTGCCCGGGTCCGCTATCTACTCGTCAGCAGCCTCGTCATACTCCACGTAGTAGCCACCATGGGGATCCTCGGAAACGTAGTCTGCGGAAACCACAGCCCCAAAGGGTTCAGTACATAAACGTACTGGCAAGCAAGACTCACAAGATACCATAGTGTACCCGGCAACACCAAGTACAGATGCTTTGGGTTCAACAGAAGAATAGGTGACACAAAAGTGCGGCAGCAGGCTGCTCTAACCAACTACAGAAACATGCTACAAATTCCGGCTAACAAAGAGGGGGTAAGATAGCGTATCGGAACCGACTATAACTAACCTCAAACAAACCCATCCTGGATCTCTCGCCTTATCCAAAGAAGCAATCCGAGGATAACTCACACAGTTGGATTAGTGATGGTTCAAGTTATTGTGTCCATAAGACTATTACTAGTCAAGTTATCATTAGTTAGGTGTAAGTTGTTCAGAGTACTTGTTAGCCAGTACTTTCACCAAGTCATCCATAACCGCGGACAACACGGCTTCTCGAGAAGATTTATCCCTGCAGGGGTGCACCAATTTGGCCGTACACGTAAGAATATCCCGCCAGACGGGAATCAAACCCACCAAGCGAGGCACTCAACACAACTCAACTCTTCTTCGCATCAAGCCCAAAGAACCACGTGTTGTGCGTGCGCGGCTAATCGAGCCCCCGCGAAGAAAAGGGGACCCTCATAGCACTGAAAGACCACGCCGCCCTAAATGCCGACTACAAAAGTTCCACCCTGGCCTCGGGTTCGTACCTGCATATGCGTGCAGCAAATGGAAAGCCCGAACTAAGTGTGCCGATTTGGACGAGATGCGAAACGAATCAAATTGAGGGGGGCGCCCATACACGCTTCCCACATGCGGATAGTGCGCTCATCATGGATCAGTAGACAAGACCCTTTTCCTAATTAGGGTCGACACTAGCAGGCCTCAAAACCACGTCGGGCCTCCTGCCGGTGCCTTATCATGAAATTAGCATTACCTCAAACATTAACAGGTTGTTGTTTAACATCGAGCCCCAGAACATAATAAATAAGGTAACAGAAATAACGGACAGCAGACTCGAGCAGAAACAACCCTAAGCATGCTAGTAAGACACAGGCAACAAGCAACGGGGTTTTAGGTGTGGAGGTGAGGCTATATCATGTATATATGATAACATGTGATAGGATCGAACACAAGCAACGATTCATAAGGCTAGCAGGATAGACAACGGAAAGTATCGGTATCTAGTGTGGAAAGGAACACAATGGTTCATGTGAGTAAATACTTGCCTGCAAACTCAGTAGCCTGGTACTGGGCTAACTCCTCTAAAGTAGTGTCGTAAACCTCGTCTGTCTCAACGTCGTCGTCTATTCGAGAAGAAGCAAACAAACAACGCAGAGAGACAAACAATCAATATCATGGCATAATGCACAATCATGGGATGATGCGTGACAATTTAACTGATGCATCAAAAATAAGATAGCTGACATGATAACATAATTAAATGGACCCATATGCAATTTGGATTGCATATGGAAAGCCCATGAATTAAGGTTGGATTAAATGATCTACAACTAACCATCATGTGAAAGTGGATTAGCATGATGCATGGATGAGGAAAACAGAAAGAAAACAACAATATCTTCAATTTGAAATGAAGTTTACCAAGTTTGGAATTTTTATTTATTAAGTTATGAAAACTTGCTTCTTAAAGGAGTTACACAAGCATTTGTTGTTTTCACCAATTTTAATTGACCAAAATGGATAACAAAGTTCATAATTGGAAAGAACACAAAATTTTAGGTGGAATACATGTTTCATTTGTTGAAAAAGGAATTAGAATGAATTAATTATGAATTAAACAAGTTTAAACAAGATTTAAATGAATTTAATTCAAGTTTGAATTTATTTGAATTTTTATGTGTTCAAAACATTAAATAAAATTCATATTTGAAAAGATTATATTTTTCTGGTTTGAAAACATATTTTTCATGTTCAAAAAGAATTTAATTTGACCAAGTTATGAATTTAGCAATTTTTAAATGATTTAACAAGGTTTAAATTATTTAACCAATTTTAATTATTCAAAACAGGAAATAAAGTTTATATTTGGAAAGGTGGTTCAATTTAGCATGGAAAACATATTTTATATGTGACATTTGAATTAAATTTGAATTAGTTATGAATTTAATCAAATTTTAAATGAGTTGTTTGAATTTGAATTTTGAAAACATTTGAAATGTTCAAAACAGGAAACAAATGATTTAATCATGTAGAGAATTTAATTTGGTTCAGAAAACATATTTTATTTATTTTATTTGAAGTTGAAATTCAAAAGATATTTGTATTTTTAAACCAGGGACTATTCTGTAAATAAAACAGGGGCTTAAAATTAAAAGGAAAAGGGCCAGGACGCATTTCACCTCGCAGTGGCCTAGCCTAGGCCACTGACAGAGGGCCCTGGGCCACGGTGGCGCCCGCGTGGCAGCACGCGTCGCTGACAGGGAGGCCCCACCTGTCAGCGCGCGGCGCAAAAGATTGGGAATTAATCCCGCGGAGGCAGGGATCGAACCCTGGCCTCGGGCGCGCGTGCGCAGTGCACTGCCACTGCGCTACTGAATCGTTCTTGTCAGTATAGGGGGCTCGGGGAGGATAAGGTTCAGTTTGCGTCAGTTAACTGAATAAAATTCAGATTCAGTTAACTGAACCGCGACAGAACGGTGCTCGCCGGCGGCGAGTTGCTGCTGCTGCTCGTTGCTGCTCGCCGTGGATGCGTGCGTTCTAGGGTGAGGTGAGTGACAGAGAGGGGAGGAAGGGGTTGTGAGAGGTGGAGCTCACCGGGAGGTTTCGTGCTCGGGAGGAGGAGGTGCTCGACGGCGACAGCGAGGATGGCGGCGGCGTTGCAGGCCCTCCCTGTGCTCGCTGCGGTGTCGAGGAGGTAGAGGGAACAGTGGGGACTCAGTTCCCGTGGCTAGCCAGGACGGTGGGGCATCGTAACGGCGGCGATCACCGGAGATTCAGACGGTGGCGCTCGGTGGTGGTGCAGAGGGACAGAGAGGGGGAGCAGAGGGGAAAAATGGCGACGGCGGCGCGAGGGAGAAGGAGGAGGGAGGACTAGGGCTAGGGGAGGAGCTCGGGCTAGGGTTATATGGAGGAGGGGAGGAGCTCGTGGCCGTTCCTCCCTCTGTACGCCGACGTGGGCAGCTCCGATTAGCTGCCGTACAGAGGAGAGGGGCGAACATGTAAGTGGCCGTGGGCTGGGCCTGGGGGGAGGTGGCCTGGGCCTGCTGCCTCTCCCCTCTACGGTTTTTTTTTGTTTCTTCTTTCTTTTTTTTTGCTGAAAAGAAAATAGATAGGAAAAGGAAAGAAAAGAAAGGTTTTAGGGGTTTTTAAAATTTGGGAAAAAAATTTATGGTTTGTTAGTTACAAAAACCCCACTGTGCCAAAGTTTGTTTTTGAAATTTTTGAAATTAGTTGTTGTTTGGAAATTCAAATGAGTTTGAGTGATTTTGGTGTTAAATGATTTATTGAAAATAAATAATTTGAATGGTTTGAACTTCCAAGCTATTGGAAACAATTTGATGTTTTGATTTTAATATTTCATTTGAAAAATTGTGACAGCACAAGTATGAAACAAAGGTTCTGAAAATTTGGTTTGAAATTCATATTGAAAAACAATGGAAAACAAATGAAAACAAAGGAAAACAAAAGGAAACAAATGCAATGATCAAGATGCCATGATGCAAAACATAAAATAACAAAAAGCAAACATACTAAAGGTGTTTTTCATACTTGGGATGTTACAAATATTTGCCATACAAAGCACACAACACACCTATAATAACATGCTATGGCACAACCTTGCTTGTGTTGGGGTACAGAAGATCCGTAGCCCCCCTCCGGTGAAACCCTACACCCGCTGGAGAATACCGGACTTATACGAAAACACGCGGTAACGGCGTCGAAAGGGGGTATCAATGTGGAACTAGTTGCTTGGTTGTGTTAGGGTAGGACATACAAACATAAAACAACAAGGTAGAACCCACCTCTTCGGAAGATTCACGATGTTTCGTCCGATACGGGAGTTTCAGCCTATAAGCGCGTGTAAACTCACGAGAGAGAAGTGGATGCCGGTGAAGCGTCCCACACCCCGGAGTGAAATATTTGCCATACAAAGCACACAACACACCTATAATAACATGATATGGAACAACCTTGCTTGTGTTGGGGTCCAGAAGATCCGGAGCCCCCCCCCCTCTGGTGAAACCCTACACCCGCTGGAGAAATACCGGACTTATACGGAAACACGCGGTAACGGCATCGAAAGGTTGTAGCAATGTGGAACTAGTTGCTTGGTTGTGTTAGGGTAGGCCATACAAACAAAAAACAACAAGGTAGAACCCACCTCTTCGGAAGATTCACGACGTTTCGTCCGATACGGGAGTTTCAGCCTATAAGCGCGTGTAAACTCACGAGAGAGAAGTGGATGCCGGTGAAGCGGCCCACACCCCGGAGTGAAATATTTGCCATCAAAAGCACACAACACACGTATAATAACATTCTATGGCACAACCTTTCTTGTGTTGTGTTCCAGTAGATCCGGACCCCCCCTCCGGTGAAACCCTAGACCCGCTGGAGAAATACCGGACTTATAGGGAAACACGCGGTAACGGCGTCGAAAGGGGGTAGAAATGTGGAACTAGTTGCTTGGTTGTGTTAGGGTATGCCATAGAAACATAAAACAACAAGGTAGAACCCACCTCTCTGGAAGATTCACGACGTTTCGTCCGATACGGGAGTTTCAGCCTATAAGCGCGTGTAAACTCACGAGAGAGAAGTGGATGCCGGTGAAGCGGCCCACACCCCGGAGTGAAATCTTTGCCATACAAAGCACACAACACACCTATAATAACATGATATGGCACAACCTTGCTTGTGTTGTGGTCCAGAAGATCCGTAGACCCCCTTCGGTGAAACCCTACACCCGCTGGAGAAATACCGGACTTATACGGAAACACGCGGTAACGGCGTCGAAAGGGGGTAGAAATGTGGAACTAGTTTCTTGGTTGTGTTAGGGTATGACATACAAACATAGAACAACAAGGTAGAACCCACCTCTTCGGAAGATTCACGACGTTTCGTCCGATACGGGAGTTTCAGCCTATAAGCGCGTGTAAACTCACGAGAGAGAAGTGGATGCCGGTGAAGTGGCCCACACCCCAGAGTGAAATCTTTGCCATGCAAAGCACACAACACACCTATAATAACATTCTATGGCACAACCTTTCTTGTGTTGGGGTCCAGAAGATCCGGAGCCCCCCTCCGGTGAAACCCTACACCCGCTGGAGAACTACCGGACTTATACGGAAACACGCGGTAACGGCGTCGAAAGGGGTAGCAATGTGGAACTAGTTGCTTGGTTGTGTTAGGGTAGGCCATACAAACATAAAACAACAAGGTAGAACCCACCTCTTCGGAAGATTCACGACGTTTCGTCCGATACGGGAGTTCGAGCCTATAAGCGCGTGTAAACTCACGAGAGAGAAGTGGATGCCGGTGAAGCGGCCCACACACCGGAGTGAAATATTTGCCATCAAAAGCACACAACACACCTATAATAACATGCTATGTCACAACCTTTCTTGTGTTGTGGTCCAGAAGATCCGGAGACCCCCTCCTGTGAAACCCTAGACCCGTTGGAGAAATACTGGACTTATACGGAAACACGCGGTAACGGCGTCGAAAGGGGGTAGCAATGTGGAACTAGTTGCTTGGTTGTGTTAGGGTATGCCATAGAAACATAAAACAACAAGGTAGAAGCCACCTATTTGGAAGATTCACGACGTTTCGTCCGATACGGGAGTTTCAGCCTATAAGCGCGTGTAAACTCACGAGAGAGAAGTGGATGCCGGTGAAGCGGCCCACACCCCGGAGTGAAATCTTTGCCACACAAAGCACACAACACACCTATAATAACATGCTATGGCACAACCTTGCTTGTGTTGGGGTCTAGAAGATTCGGAGCCCCCCTCCGGTTAAACCCTACACCCGCTGGAGAAATACCGGACTTATACGAAAACACGCGGTAACGGCATCGAAAGGGGGTAGAAATGTGGAACTAGTTTCTTGGTTGTGTTAGGGTAGGCCATACAAACATAAAACAACAAGGTATAACCCACCTCTTCGGAAGATTCACGACGTTTCGTCCGATACGGGAGTTTCAGCCTATAAGCGCGTGTAAACTCACGAGAGAGAAGTGGATGCCGGTGAAGCGGCCCACACCCCGGAGTGAAATATTTGCCATCAAAAGCCCACAACACACCTATAATAACATGCTATGGCACAACCTTGCTTTTGTTGTGTTCCAGAAGATCCGGAGCCCCCCCTCCGGTGAAACCCTAGACCCGCTGGAGAAATACCGGACTTATACGGAAACACGCGGTAACGGCGTCGAAAGGGGGTAGAAATGTGGAACTAGTTGCTTGGTTTTGTTAGGGTATGCCATAGAAACATAAAAAAACAAGGTAGAACCCACCTCTTCGGAAGATTCATGACGTTTCGTCCGATACGGGAGGTTCAGCCTATAAGCGCGTGTAAACTCACGAGAGAGAAGTGGATGCCGGTGAAGCGGCCCACACCCCGGAGTGAAATCTTTGCCATACAAAGCACACAACACACCTATAATAACATTCTATGGCACAACCTTGCTTGTGTTGTGGTCCAGAAGATCCGTAGACCCCCTCCGGTGAAACCCTACACCCGCTGGAGAAATACCAGACTTATACGGAAACACGCGGTAACGGCGTCGAAAGGGGGTAGAAATGTGGAACTAGTTTCTTGGTTGTGTTAGGGTATTCCATACAAACATAGAACAACAAGGTAGAACCCACCTCTTCGGAAGATTCACGACGTTTCGTCTGATACGGGAGTTCCAGCCTATAAGCGCGTGTAAAATCACGAGAGAGAAGTGGATGCCGGTGAAGCGGCCCACACCCCGGAGTGAAATATTTGCCATCAAAAGCACACAACACACATATAATAACATGCTGTGGCACAACCTTGCTTGTGTTGTGGTCCAGAAGATCCGGAGCCCCCCCTCCGGTGAAACCCTAGACCCGCTGGAGAAATACCGGACTTATAGGGAAACACGCGGTAACGGCGTCGAAAGGGGGTAGAAATGTGGAAATAGTTGCTTGGTTGTGTTAGGGTATGCCATAGAAACATAAAACAACAAGGTAGAACCCACCTCTTCGGAAGATTCACGACGTTTCGTCCGATACGGGAGTTTCAGCCTATAAGCGCGTGTAAACTCACGAGAGAGAAGTGGATGCCGGTGAAGCGGCCCACACCCCGGAGTGAAATCTATGCCATAAAAAGCACACAACACACCTATAATAACATGCTATGGCACAACCTTGCTTGTGTTGTGGTCCAGAAGATCCGTAGACCCCCTTCGGTGAAACCCTACACCCGCTGGAGAAATACCGGACTTATACGGAAACACGCGGTAACGGCGTCGAAAGGGGGTAGAAATGTGGAACTAGTTTCTTGGTTGTGTTAGGGATGCCATACAAACATAGAACAAAAAGGTAGAACCCACCTCTTTGGAAGATTCACGACGTTTCGTCCGATACGGGAGTTTCAGCCTATAAGCGCGTGTAAACTCACGAGAGAGAAGTGGATGCCGGTGAAGCGGCCCACACCCCGGAGTGAAATCTTTGCCACACAAAGCACACAACACACCTATAATAACATGCTATGGCACAACCTTGCTTGTGTTGGGGTCTAGAAGATTCGGAGCCCCCCCTCCGGTGAAACCCTACACCCGCTGGAGAACTACCGGACTTATACGGAAACACGCGGTAACGGCGTCGAAAGGGGGTAGCAATGTGGAACTAGTTGCTTGGTTGTGTTAGGGTAGGCCATACAAACATAAAACAACAAGGTAGAACCCACCTCTTCGGAAGATTCACGACGTTTCGTCCGATACGGGAGTTTCAGCCTATAAGCGCGTGTAAACTCACGAGAGAGAAGTGGATGCCGGTGAAGCGGCCCACACCCCGGAGTGAAATCTTTGCCATCAAAAGCACACAACACACCTATAATAACATGCTATGGCACAACCTTGCTTGTGTTGTGTTCCAGAAGATCCGGAGCCCCCCCTCCGGTGAAACCCTAGACCCGCTGGAGAAATACCGGACTTATACGGAAACACGCGGTAACGGCGTCGAAAGGGGGTAGAAATGTGGAACTAGTTGCTTGGTTGTGTTAGGGTATGCCATAGAAACATAAAACAACAAGGTAGAACCCACCTCTTCGGAAGATTCACGACGTTTCGTCCGATACGGGAGGTTCAGCCTATAAGCGCGTGTAAACTCACGGGAGAGAAGTGGATGCCGGTGAAGCGGCCCACACCCCAGAGTGAAATCTTTGACATACAAAGCACACAACACACCTATAATAACATTCTATGGCACAACCTTGCTTGTGTTGTGGTCCAGAAGATCCGTAGACCCCCTCCGGTGAAACCCTACACCCGCTGGAGAAATACCGGACTTATACGGAAACACGCGGTAACGGCGTCGAAAGGGGGTAGCAATGTGGAACTAGTTGCTTGGTTGTGTTAGGGTAGGCCATACAAACATAAAACAACAAGGTAGAACCCACCTCTTCGGAAGATTCACGACATTTCGTCTGATACGGGAGTTCCAGCCTATAAGCGCGTGTAAACTCACGAGAGAGAAGTGGATGCCGGTGAAGCGGCCCACACCCCGGAGTGAAATATTTGCCATCAAAAGCACACAACACACATATAATAACATGCTATGGCACAACCTTGCTTGTGTTGTGGTCCAGAAGATCCGGAGCCCCCCCTCCGGTGAAACCCTAGACCCGCTGGAGAAATACCGGACTTATAGGGAAACACGTTGTAACAGCGTCGAAAGGGGGTAGAAATGTGGAAATAGTTGCTTGGTTGTGTTAGGGTATGCCATAGAAACATAAAACAACAAGGTAGAACCCACCTCTTCGGAAGATTCACGACGTTTCGTCCGATACGGGAGTTTCAGCCTATAAGCGCGTGTAAACTCACGAGAGGGAAGTGGATGCCGGTGAAGCGGCCCACACCCCGGAGTGAAATCTATGCCATACAAAGCACACAACACACCTATAATAACATGCTATGGCACAACCTTGCTTGTGTTGTGGTCAAGAAGATCCGTAGACCCCCTTCGGTGAAACCCTACACCCGCTGGAGAAATACCGGACTTATACGGAAACACGCGGTAACGGCGTCGAAAGGGGGTAGAAATGTGGAACTAGTTTCTTGGTTGTGTTAGGGTATGCCATACAAACATAGAACAACAAGGTAGAACCCACCTCTTCGGAAGATTCACGACGTTTCGTCCGATACGGGAGTTTCGGCCTATAAGCGCGTGTAAACTCACGAGAGAGAAGTGGATGCCGGTGAAGCGGCCCACACCCCGGAGTGAAATGTTTGCCATACAAAGCACACAACACACCTATAATAACATGCTATGGCACAACCTTGCTTGTGTTGGGGTCCAGAAGATCCGGAGCCCCCCCTCCGGTGAAACCCTACACCCGCTGGAGAACTACCGGACTTATACGGAAACACGCGGTAACGGCGTCGAAAGGGGGTAGCAATGTGGAACTAGTTTCTTGGTTGTGTTAGGGTAGGCCATACAAACATAAAACAACAAGGTAGAACCCACCTCTTCGGAAGATTCACGACGTTTCGTCCGATACGGGAGTTTCAGCCTATAAGCGCGTGTAAACTCACGAGAGAGAAGTGGATGCCGGTGAAGCGGCCCACACCCCGGAGTGAAATCTTTGCCATCAAAAGCACACAACACACCTATAATAACATGCTATGGCACAACCTTGCTTGTGTTGTGTTCCAGAAGATCCGGAGCCCCCCCTCCGGTGAAACCCTAGACCCGCTGGAGAAATACCGGACTTATACGGAAACACGCGGTAACGGCGTCGAAAGGGGGTAGAAATGTGGAACTAGTTGCTTGGTTGTGTTAGGGTATGCCATAGAAACATAAAACAACAAGGTAGAACCCACCTCTTCGGAAGATTCACGACGTTTCGTCCGATACGGGAGGTTCAGCCTATAAGCGCGTGTAAACTCACGAGAGAGAAGTGGATGCCGGTGAAGCGGCCCACACCCCGGAGTGAAATCTTTGCCATACAAAGCACACAACACACCTATAATAACATTCTATGGCACAACCTTGCTTGTGTTGTGGTCCAGAAGATCCGTAGACCCCCTCCGGTGAAACCCTACACCCGCTGGAGAAATACCGGACTTATACGGAAACACGCGGTAACGGCGTCGAAAGGGGGTAGAAATGTGGAACTAGTTTCTTGGTTGTGTTAGGGTATGCCATACAAACATAGAACAACAAGGTGGAACCCACCTCTTCGGAAGATTCACGACGTTTCGTCCGATACGGGAGTTTCAGCCTATAAGCGCGTGTAAACTCACGAGAGAGAAGTGGATGCCGGTGAAGCGGCCCACACCCCGGAGTGAAATCTTTGCCATACAAAGCACACAACACACCTAAAATAACATGCTATGGCACAACCTTGCTTGTGTTGGGGTCCAGAAGATCCGGAGCCCCCCCTCCGGTGAAACCCTACACCCGCTGGAGAAATACCGGACTTATACGGAAACACGCGGTAACGGCGTCGAAAGGGGGTAGCAATGTGGAACTAGTTGCTTGGTTGTGTTAGGGTAGGCCATACAAACATAAAACAACAAGGTAGAACCCACCTCTTCGGAAGATTCACGACATTTCGTCTGATACGGGAGTTCCAGCCTATAAGCGCGTGTAAACTCACGAGAGAGAAGTGGATGCCGGTGAAGCGGCCCACACCCCGGAGTGAAATATTTGCCATCAAAAGCACACAACACACATATAATAACATGCTATGGCACAACCTTGCTTGTGTTGTGGTCCAGAAGATCCGGAGCCCCCCCTCCGGTGAAACCCTAGACCCGCTGGAGAAATACCGGACTTATAGGGAAACACGCTGTAACGGCGTCGAAAGGGGGTAGAAATGTGGAAATAGTTGCTTGGTTGTGTTAGGGTATGCCATAGAAACATAAAACAACAAGGTAGAACCCACCTCTTCGGAAGATTCACGACGTTTCGTCCGATACGGGAGTTTCAGCCTATAAGCGCGTGTAAACTCACGAGAGGGAAGTGGATGCCGGTGAAGCGGCCCACACCCCGGAGTGAAATCTATGCCATACAAAGCACACAACACACCTATAATAACATGCTATGGCACAACCTTGCTTGTGTTGTGGTCCAGAAGATCCGTAGACCCCCTTCGGTGAAACCCTACACCCGCTGGAGAAATACCGGACTTATACGGAAACACGCGGTAACGGCGTCGAAAGGGGGTAGAAATGTGGAACTAGTTTCTTGGTTGTGTTAGGGTATTCCATACAAACATAGAACAACAAGGTAGAACCCACCTCTTCGGAAGATTCACGACGTTTCGTCCGATACGGGAGTTTCGGCCTATAAGCGCGTGTAAACTCACGAGAGAGAAGTGGATGCCGGTGAAGCGGCCCACACCCCGGAGTGAAATGTTTGCCATACAAAGCACACAACACACCTATAATAACATGCTATGGCACAACCTTGCTTGTGTTGGGGTCCAGAAGATCCGGAGCCCCCCCTCCGGTGAAACCCTACACCCGCTGGAGAACTACCGGACTTATACGGAAACACGCGGTAACGGCGTCGAAAGGGGGTAGCAATGTGGAACTAGTTGCTTGGTTGTGTTAGGGTAGGCCATACAAACATAAAACAACAAGGTAGAACCCACCTCTTCGGAAGATTCACGACGTTTCGTCCGATACGGGAGTTTCAGCCTATAAGCGCGTGTAAACTCACGAGAGAGAAGTGGATGCCGGTGAAGCGGCCCACACCCCGGAGTGAAATCTTTGCCATAAAAAGCACACAACACACCTATAATAACATTCTATGGCACAACCTTGCTTGTGTTGTGGTCCAGAAGATCCGGAGCCCCCCCTCCGGTGAAACCCTAGACCCGCTGGAGAAATACCGGACTTATACGGAAACACGCGGTAACGGCGTCGAAAGGGGGTAGAAATGTGGAACTAGTTGCTTGGTTGTGTTAGGGTATGCCATAGAAACATAAAACAACAAGGTAGAACCCACCTCTTCGGAAGATTCACGACGTTTCGTCCGATACGGGAGTTTCAGCCTATAAGCGCGTGTAAACTCACGAGAGAGAAGTGGATGCCGGTGAAGCGGCCCACACCCCGGAGTGAAATCTTTGCCATACAAAGCACACAACACACCTATAATAACATGCTATGGCACAACCTTGCTTGTGTTGGGGTCCAGAAGATCCGGAGCCCCCCCTCCGGTGAAACCCTACACCCGCTGGAGAAATACCGGACTTATACGGAAACACGCGGTAACGGCGTCGAAAGGGGGTAGCAATGTGGAACTAGTTGCTTGGTTGTGTTAGGGTAGGCCATACAAACATAAAACAACAAGGTAGAACCCACCTCTTCGGAAGATTCACGACATTTCGTCTGATACGGGAGTTCCAGCCTATAAGCGCGTGTAAACTCACGAGAGAGAAGTGGATGCCGGTGAAGCGGCCCACACCCCGGAGTGAAATATTTGCCATCAAAAGCACACAACACACATATAATAACATGCTATGGCACAACCTTGCTTGTGTTGTGGTCCAGAAGATCCGGAGCCCCCCCTCCGGTGAAACCCTAGACCCGCTGGAGAAATACCGGACTTATAGGGAAACACGCTGTAACGGCGTCGAAAGGGGGTAGAAATGTGGAAATAGTTGCTTGGTTGTGTTAGGGTATGCCATAGAAACATAAAACAACAAGGTAGAACCCACCTCTTCGGAAGATTCACGACGTTTCGTCCGATACGGGAGTTTCAGCCTATAAGCGCGTGTAAACTCACGAGAGGGAAGTGGATGCCGGTGAAGCGGCCCACACCCCGGAGTGAAATCTATGCCATACAAAGCACACAACACACCTATAATAACATGCTATGGCACAACCTTGCTTGTGTTGTGGTCCAGAAGATCCGTAGACCCCCTTCGGTGAAACCCTACACCCGCTGGAGAAATACCGGACTTATACGGAAACACGCGGTAACGGCGTCGAAAGGGGGTAGAAATGTGGAACTAGTTTCTTGGTTGTGTTAGGGTATTCCATACAAACATAGAACAACAAGGTAGAACCCACCTCTTCGGAAGATTCACGACGTTTCGTCCGATACGGGAGTTTCGGCCTATAAGCGCGTGTAAACTCACGAGAGAGAAGTGGATGCCGGTGAAGCGGCCCACACCCCGGAGTGAAATGTTTGCCATACAAAGCACACAACACACCTATAATAACATGCTATGGCACAACCTTGCTTGTGTTGGGGTCCAGAAGATCCGGAGCCCCCCCTCCGGTGAAACCCTACACCCGCTGGAGAACTACCGGACTTATACGGAAACACGCGGTAACGGCGTCGAAAGGGGGTAGCAATGTGGAACTAGTTGCTTGGTTGTGTTAGGGTAGGCCATACAAACATAAAACAACAAGGTAGAACCCACCTCTTCGGAAGATTCACGACGTTTCGTCCGATACGGGAGTTTCAGCCTATAAGCGCGTGTAAACTCACGAGAGAGAAGTGGATGCCGGTGAAGCGGCCCACACCCCGGAGTGAAATCTTTGCCATCAAAAGCACACAACACACCTATAATAACATGCTATGGCACAACCTTGCTTGTGTTGTGTTCCAGAAGATCCGGAGCCCCCCCTCCGGTGAAACCCTAGACCCGCTGGAGAAATACCGGACTTATACGGAAACACGCGGTAACGGCGTCGAAAGGGGGTAGAAATGTGGAACTAGTTGCTTGGTTGTGTTAGGGTATGCCATAGAAACATAAAACAACAAGGTAGAACCCACCTCTTCGGAAGATTCACGACGTTTCGTCCGATACGGGAGGTTCAGCCTATAAGCGCGTGTAAACTCACGAGAGAGAAGTGGATGCCGGTGAAGCGGCCCACACCCCGGAGTGAAATCTTTGCCATACAAAGCACACAACACACCTATAATAACATTCTATGGCACAACCTTGCTTGTGTTGTGGTCCAGAAGATCCGTAGACCCCCTCCGGTGAAACCCTACACCCGCTGGAGAAATACCGGACTTATACGGAAACACGCGGTAACGGCGTCGAAAGGGGGTAGAAATGTGGAACTAGTTTCTTGGTTGTGTTAGGGTATGCCATACAAACATAGAACAACAAGGTGGAACCCACCTCTTCGGAAGATTCACGACGTTTCGTCCGATACGGGAGTTTTAGCCTATAAGCGCGTGTAAACTCACGAGAGAGAAGTGGATGCCGGTGAAGCGGCCCACACCCCGGAGTGAAATCTTTGCCATACAAAGCACACAACACACCTAAAATAACATGCTATGGCACAACCTTGCTTGTGTTGGGGTCCAGAAGATCCGGAGCCCCCCCTCCGGTGAAACCCTACACCCGCTGGAGAAATACCGGACTTATACGGAAACACGCGGTAACGGCGTCGAAAGTGGGTAGCAATGTGGAACTAGTTGCTTGGTTGTGTTAGGGTAGGCCATACAAACATAAAACAACAAGGTAGAACCCACCTCTTTGGAAGATTCACGACGTTTCGTCTGATACGGGAGTTCGAGCCTATAAGCGCGTGTAAACTCACGAGAGAGAAGTGGATGCCGGTGAAGCGGCCCACACCCCGGAGTGAAATATTTGCCATCAAAAGAACACAACACACATATAATAACATGCTATGGCACAACCTTGCTTGTGTTGTGGTCCAGAAGATCCGGAGCCCCCCCTCCGGTGAAACCCTAGACCCGCTGGAGAAATACCGGACTTATAGGGAAACACGCGGTAACGGCGTCGAAAGGGGGTAGAAATGTGGAAATAGTTGCTTGGTTGTGTTAGGGTATGCCATAGAAACATAGAACAACAAGGTGGAACCCACCTCTTCGGAAGATTCACGACGTTTCGTCCGATACGGGAGTTTCAGCCTATAAGCGCGTGTAAACTCACGAGAGAGAAGTGGATGCCGGTGAAGCGGCCCACACCCCGGAGTGAAATCTTTGCCATACAAAGCACACAACACACCTATAATAACATGCTATGGCACAACCTTGCTTGTGTTGGGGTCCAGAAGATCCGGAGCCCCCCCTCCGGTGAAACCCTACACCCGCTGGAGAAATACCGGACTTATACGGAAACACGCGGTAACGGCGTCGAAAGGGGGTAGCAATGTGGAACTAGTTGCTTGGTTGTGTTAGGGTAGGCCATACAAACATAAAACAACAAGGTATAACCCACCTCTTCGGAAGATTCACGACGTTTCGTCCGATACGGGAGTTTCAGCCTATAAGCGCGTGTAAACTCACGAGAGAGAAGTGGATGCCGGTGAAGCGGCCCACACCCCGGAGTGAAATCTTTGCCATCAAAAGCACACAACACACCTATAATAACATGCTATGGCACAACCTTGCTTGTGTTGTGGTCCAGAAGATCCGGAGCCCCCCCTCCGGTGAAACCCTAGACCCGCTGGAGAAATACCGGACTTATACGGAAACACGCGGTAACGGCGTCGAAAGGGGGTAGAAATGTGGAACTAGTTGCTTGGTTGTGTTAGGGTATGCCATAGAAACATAAAACAACAAGGTAGAACCCACCTCTTCGGAAGATTCACGACGTTTCGTCCGATACGGGAGGTTCAGCCTATAAGCGCGTGTAAACTCACGAGAGAGAAGTGGATGCCGGTGAAGCGGCCCACACCCCGGAGTGAAATCTTTGCCATACAAAGCACACAACACACCTATAATAACATTCTATGGCACAACCTTGCTTGTGTTGTGGTCCAGAAGATCCGTAGACCCCCTCCGGTGAAACCCTACACCCGCTGGAGAAATACCGGACTTATACGGAAACACGCGGTAACGGCGTCGAAAGGGGGTAGAAATGTGGAACTAGTTTCTTGGTTGTGTTAGGGTATGCCATACAAACATAGAACAACAAGGTGGAACCCACCTCTTCGGAAGATTCACGACGTTTCGTCCGATACGGGAGTTTCAGCCTATAAGCGCGTGTAAACTCACGAGAGAGAAGTGGATGCCGGTGAAGCGGCCCACACCCCGGAGTGAAATCTTTGCCATACAAAGCACACAACACACCTAAAATAACATGCTATGGCACAACCTTGCTTGTGTTGGGGTCCAGAAGATCCGGAGCCCCCCCTCCGGTGAAACCCTACACCCGCTGGAGAAATACCGGACTTATACGGAAACACGCGGTAACGGCGTCGAAAGGGGGTAGCAATGTGGAACTAGTTGCTTGGTTGTGTTAGGGTAGGCCATACAAACATAAAACAACAAGGTAGAACCCACCTCTTCGGAAGATTCACGACATTTCGTCTGATACGGGAGTTCCAGCCTATAAGCGCGTGTAAACTCACGAGAGAGAAGTGGATGCCGGTGAAGCGGCCCACACCCCGGAGTGAAATATTTGCCATCAAAAGCACACAACACACATATAATAACATGCTATGGCACAACCTTGCTTGTGTTGTGGTCCAGAAGATCCGGAGCCCCCCCTCCGGTGAAACCCTAGACCCGCTGGAGAAATACCGGACTTATAGGGAAACACGCTGTAACGGCGTCGAAAGGGGGTAGAAATGTGGAAATAGTTGCTTGGTTGTGTTAGGGTATGCCATAGAAACATAAAACAACAAGGTAGAACCCACCTCTTCGGAAGATTCACGACGTTTCGTCCGATACGGGAGTTTCAGCCTATAAGCGCGTGTAAACTCACGAGAGGGAAGTGGATGCCGGTGAAGCGGCCCACACCCCGGAGTGAAATCTATGCCATACAAAGCACACAACACACCTATAATAACATGCTATGGCACAACCTTGCTTGTGTTGTGGTCCAGAAGATCCGTAGACCCCCTTCGGTGAAACCCTACACCCGCTGGAGAAATACCGGACTTATACGGAAACACGCGGTAACGGCGTCGAAAGGGGGTAGAAATGTGGAACTAGTTTCTTGGTTGTGTTAGGGTATTCCATACAAACATAGAACAACAAGGTAGAACCCACCTCTTCGGAAGATTCACGACGTTTCGTCCGATACGGGAGTTTCGGCCTATAAGCGCGTGTAAACTCACGAGAGAGAAGTGGATGCCGGTGAAGCGGCCCACACCCCGGAGTGAAATGTTTGCCATACAAAGCACACAACACACCTATAATAACATGCTATGGCACAACCTTGCTTGTGTTGGGGTCCAGAAGATCCGGAGCCCCCCCTCCGGTGAAACCCTACACCCGCTGGAGAACTACCGGACTTATACGGAAACACGCGGTAACGGCGTCGAAAGGGGGTAGCAATGTGGAACTAGTTGCTTGGTTGTGTTAGGGTAGGCCATACAAACATAAAACAACAAGGTAGAACCCACCTCTTCGGAAGATTCACGACGTTTCGTCCGATACGGGAGTTTCAGCCTATAAGCGCGTGTAAACTCACGAGAGAGAAGTGGATGCCGGTGAAGCGGCCCACACCCCGGAGTGAAATCTTTGCCATCAAAAGCACACAACACACCTATAATAACATGCTATGGCACAACCTTGCTTGTGTTGTGGTCCAGAAGATCCGTAGCCCCCCCTCCGGTGAAACCCTAGACCCGCTGGAGAAATACCGGACTTATACGGAAACACGCGGTAACGGCGTCGAAAGGGGGTAGAAATGTGGAACTAGTTGCTTGGTTGTGTTAGGGTATGCCATAGAAACATAAAACAACAAGGTAGAACCCACCTCTTCGGAAGATTCACGACGTTTCGTCCGATACGGGAGTTTCAGCCTATAAGCGCGTGTAAACTCACGAGAGAGAAGTGGATGCCGGTGAAGCGGCCCACACCCCGGAGTGAAATCTTTGCCATACAAAGCACACAACACACCTATAATAACATGCTATGGCACAACCTTGCTTGTGTTGGGGTCCAGAAGATCCGGAGCCCCCCCTCCGGTGAAACCCTACACCCGCTGGAGAAATACCGGACTTATACGGAAACACGCGGTAACGGCGTCGAAAGGGGGTAGCAATGTGGAACTAGTTGCTTGGTTGTGTTAGGGTAGGCCATACAAACATAAAACAACAAGGTAGAACCCACCTCTTCGGAAGATTCACGACATTTCGTCTGATACGGGAGTTCCAGCCTATAAGCGCGTGTAAACTCACGAGAGAGAAGTGGATGCCGGTGAAGCGGCCCACACCCCGGAGTGAAATATTTGCCATCAAAAGCACACAACACACATATAATAACATGCTATGGCACAACCTTGCTTGTGTTGTGGTCCAGAAGATCCGGAGCCCCCCCTCCGGTGAAACCCTAGACCCGCTGGAGAAATACCGGACTTATAGGGAAACACGCTGTAACGGCGTCGAAAGGGGGTAGAAATGTGGAAATAGTTGCTTGGTTGTGTTAGGGTATGCCATAGAAACATAAAACAACAAGGTAGAACCCACCTCTTCGGAAGATTCACGACGTTTCGTCCGATACGGGAGTTTCAGCCTATAAGCGCGTGTAAACTCACGAGAGGGAAGTGGATGCCGGTGAAGCGGCCCACACCCCGGAGTGAAATCTATGCCATACAAAGCACACAACACACCTATAATAACATGCTATGGCACAACCTTGCTTGTGTTGTGGTCCAGAAGATCCGTAGACCCCCTTCGGTGAAACCCTACACCCGCTGGAGAAATACCGGACTTATACGGAAACACGCGGTAACGGCGTCGAAAGGGGGTAGAAATGTGGAACTAGTTTCTTGGTTGTGTTAGGGTATGCCATACAAACATAGAACAACAAGGTAGAACCCACCTCTTCGGAAGATTCACGACGTTTCGTCCGATACGGGAGTTTCGGCCTATAAGCGCGTGTAAACTCACGAGAGAGAAGTGGATGCCGGTGAAGCGGCCCACACCCCGGAGTGAAATGTTTGCCATACAAAGCACACAACACACCTATAATAACATGCTATGGCACAACCTTGCTTGTGTTGGGGTCCAGAAGATCCGGAGCCCCCCCTCCGGTGAAACCCTACACCCGCTGGAGAACTACCGGACTTATACGGAAACACGCGGTAACGGCGTCGAAAGGGGGTAGCAATGTGGAACTAGTTGCTTGGTTGTGTTAGGGTAGGCCATACAAACATAAAACAACAAGGTAGAACCCACCTCTTCGGAAGATTCACGACGTTTCGTCCGATACGGGAGTTTCAGCCTATAAGCGCGTGTAAACTCACGAGAGAGAAGTGGATGCCGGTGAAGCGGCCCACACCCCGGAGTGAAATCTTTGCCATCAAAAGCACACAACACACCTATAATAACATGCTATGGCACAACTTTGCTTGTGTTGTGTTCCAGAAGATCCGGAGCCCCCCCTCCCGTGAAACCCTAGACCCGCTGGAGAAATACCGGACTTATACGGAAACACGCGGTAACGGCGTCGAAAGGGGGTAGAAATGTGAAACTAGTTGCTTGGTTGTGTTAGGGTATGCCATAGAAACATAAAACAACAAGGTAGAACCCACCTCTTCGGAAGATTCACGACGTTTCGTCCGATACGGGAGGTTCAGCCTATAAGCGCGTGTAAACTCACGAGAGAGAAGTGGATGCCGGTGAAGCGGCCCACACCCCGGAGTGAAATCTTTGCCATACAAAGCACACAACACACCTATAATAACATTCTATGGCACAACCTTGCTTGTGTTGTGGTCCAGAAGATCCGTAGACCCCCTCCGGTGAAACCCTACACCCGCTGGAGAAATACCGGACTTATACGGAAACACGCGGTAACGGCGTCGAAAGGGGGTAGAAATGTGGAACTAGTTTCTTGGTTGTGTTAGGGTATGCCATACAAACATAGAACAACAAGGTAGAACCCACCTCTTCGGAAGATTCACGACGTTTCGTCCGATACGGGAGTTTTAGCCTATAAGCGCGTGTAAACTCACGAGAGAGAAGTGGATGCCGGTGAAGCGGCCCACACCCCGGAGTGAAATCTTTGCCATAGAAAGCACAAAACACACCTATAATAACATGCTATGGCACAACCTTGCTTGTGTTGGGGTCCAGAAGATCCGGAGCCCCCCCTCCGGTGAAACCCTACACCCGCTGGAGAAATACCGGACTTATACGGAAACACGCGGTAACGGCGTCGAAAGTGGGTAGCAATGTGGAACTAGTTGCTTGGTTGTGTTAGGGTAGGCCATACAAACATAAAACAACAAGGTAGAACCCACCTCTTTGGAAGATTCACGACGTTTCGTCTGATACGGGAGTTCCAGCCTATAAGCGCGTGTAAACTCACGAGAGAGAAGTGGATGCCGGTGAAGCGGCCCACACCCCGGAGTGAAATATTTGCCATCAAAAGAACACAACACACATATAATAACATGCTATGGCACAACCTTGCTTGTGTTGTGGTCCAGAAGATCCGGAGCCCCCCCTCCGGTGAAACCCTAGACCCGCTGGAGAAATACCGGACTTATAGGGAAACACGCGGTAACGGCGTCGAAAGGGGGTAGAAATGTGGAAATAGTTGCTTGGTTGTGTTAGGGTATGCCATAGAAACATAGAACAACAAGGTAGAACCCACCTCTTCGGAAGATTCACGACGTTTCGTCCGATACGGGAGTTTCAGCCTATAAGCGCGTGTAAACTCACGAGAGAGAAGTGGATGCCGGTGAAGCGGCCCACACCCCGGAGTGAAATCTATGCCATACAAAGCACACAACACACCTATAATAACATGCTATGGCACAACCTTGCTTGTGTTGTGGTCCAGAAGATCCGTAGACCCCCTTCGGTGAAACCCTACACCCGCTGGAGAAATACCGGACTTATACGGAAACACGCGGTAACGGCGTCGAAAGGGGGTAGAAATGTGGAACTAGTTTCTTGGTTGTGTTAGGGTATGCCATACAAACATAGAACAACAAGGTAGAACCCACCTCTTCGGAAGATTCACGACGTTTCGTCCGATACGGGAGTTTCAGCCTATAAGCGCGTGTAAACTCACGAGAGAGAAGTGGATGCCGGTGAAGCGGCCCACACCCCGGAGTGAAATGTTTGCCATACAAAGCACACAACACACCTATAATAACATGCTATGGCACAACCTTGCTTGTGTTGGGGTCCAGAAGATCCGGAGCCCCCCCTCCGGTGAAACCCTACACCCGCTGGAGAACTACCGGACTTATACGGAAACACGCGGTAACGGCGTCGAAAGGGGGTAGCAATGTGGAACTAGTTGCTTGGTTGTGTTAGGGTAGGCCATACAAACATAAAACAACAAGGTAGAACCCACCTCTTCGGAAGATTCACGACGTTTCGTCCGATACGGGAGTTTCAGCCTATAAGCGCGTGTAAACTCACGAGAGAGAAGTGGATGCCGGTGAAGCGGCCCACACCCCGGAGTGAAATCTTTGCCATCAAAAGCACACAACACACCTATAATAACATGCTATGGCACAACCTTGCTTGTGTTGTGTTCCAGAAGATCCGGAGCCCCCCCTCCGGTGAAACCCTAGACCCGCTGGAGAAATACCGGACTTATACGGAAACACGCGGTAACGGCGTCGAAAGGGGGTAGAAATGTGGAACTAGTTGCTTGGTTGTGTTAGGGTATGCCATAGAAACATAAAACAACAAGGTAGAACCCACCTCTTCGGAAGATTCACGACGTTTCGTCCGATACGGGAGTTTATAAGCGGTGTAACTCCTCGAGAGGAAATTGACAGTACATAAAGCACACAACACACCTATAATAAACTATGGCACAACCTTGCTTGTGTTGG